>JAAGEH010000227.1:3633242-3706190 GCA_011751065.1 Lasiurus cinereus
GTCTGTGGGAATTGGGAGTGAGTGGTGTTAGGCTGTCGGAAAGGCACCTGGGGCCCTTTGTAAGGTAACCACCCGGAGGCCGTGGGTAAATCACTCGGGCCTTTGGTTTCTTCATTCCTCCTCCTCCCCTCTCCTCTCCCCCCCATCCGCACCCAAGGACATACCTGTTCATCGATTTGAGAGAGAGACATCGGCGTGAGCATCCGCCGTCTCCCCTGTTGGCGTCATCCGGGGACTAGACCGTCACCGGGGTGTGTGCCCTGACCAGGAATCGAACCCACGACCCTCCAGCCAACGGAGCCACAAGGCCAGGGCTCTTTCCCTTGCAAGGAAGCTGTCTGGCGAGTTATTTTTTTTTTTAATATATTTTATGGACTTTTTACAGAGAGGAAGGGAGAGAGCAAGTCAGAAACATCGATGAGAGAGAGACATCGATCAGCCGCCTCCTGCACGCCCCACAGTGGAGATGTGCCCGCAACCGAGGTACAGGCCCCCGGCCGGAATCGAACCTGGGACCTTTCAGTCCGCAAGCCGACGCTCTATCCACTGGGCCAAACCGATCTCTGCTGGCGAGTTATTCTTGAAGCTTTCCGCAGTTCTTCAAAGCAAAGCGGGCAGTGCAGCTAGCCTTTCTGAAATCAGCCTTTCTTGTCATCCGTTTAGAGTTCGTCTGGGTTGTCAATAATTCAGCGGCCCCTGACCTGTTTACCAGACTTCCGGAACACTGTAAATGCTGGCTGCACATCATCGGGAATAGCTGTACTGTAGGCTTAGCCAGACTCCTGGGTAAACGTCTGTCAAAAGCGTATCTGGAAACTGCTGGACTCTGAGGACCTGTCATTGCTCCCGGACTGAGGGGTGGGAGCCAAAGAAACGCTTCTTTTAAAAAGTTTTACTGCTACCACCCTAGTGGGCGTGGCTCAGTGGAGAGGGCATGGGCCTGAGACTGAAGGGTCCCAGGTTCGATGCCCGTCGAGGGCATGAACCTCAGTTGCAGGTTCAATCCCTGGCCCCGGAGGCAGCCAGTCGATGTGTCTGTTTCACATCGATGTTTCTCTCTCTGCCTCACCCCCTCCCTTCTCCTCTCTAAAAATCAATGGGAAAATATCCTCAAGTGAGGATGAACAAAAATCAAATGAAATCCCCCCAAATTATTTTTAGAGAGTTGACTGCTGCCGATGAGCGAAGGCACGTCCCATATTTATGCCTAGCCGCGAAATCTCTGTGGAACATGTCCCCTTGCTTACGTCATTTCGTGTGGCCTTTGTCAACAACATGTAGAAGGCGTGCGTGCAGACTGTACCTCCTGATTCTGGAAGATAAGCCCTGAAGGGTGGTCCCTGGACTTGACATTTACTGGGACCTTTTTGTGAAGTCAGAGGGCAACCTGAAGTTAAAACAGTTAGTTGGGGAGTGAGAGGGAAAACAGAAGTCATCTTATTTCTTACTGAGAGTGGACAGTAGCACCGGTTTGGTGTGCCGCTGGCTTCTGGTGCCACGGAGTGTAACCGGAGGGGGTGAGAGCATTCCCACCAGGACATCTCAGGCCTTCGCTCGGTGCTGGGAGTCTCAAATGGAAGCACCTAGGAGTTGTAGTTAAAAATGTAAAAATTGGCCCTGACCGGTGTGGCTCAGTGGATAGAGCGTTGCCCTGGGGACTGAAGGGTCCCAGGTTCCATTCCAGTCAAGGGCATGTAACTTTGTTTTGGGCACATCCCCAGTAGGGGACGTGCAGGAGGCAGCTGATCAATGTTTCTCATTGATTTTTCTAACTCTGTCTCTCTCTCTCTTCCTTTCTGTAAAAAATCAATAAAAATATTTTTTAAAAATAAAATAAAAATGTAAAAATTAGACCAGAATACATAGTTACAATTGAAGTAATTAGAAATATCAAAAATTAGTTTAAAGAATCTTCCTTCTGCCTGGCCAGGTAGCTCAGTCGGTTGGAACATCATCCCTGTATGTCAGGGTTGCAGGTTTGATCCCCCATCAGCACACATACAAGAGACACCCAGTGAACGAATGCATGGATGAGTTGGAACAAGTCAGTGTTTCTCTGCCCTCTCCCTCCTCCCCCCTCCTTCCCTCCCTCTCTCTAAAATCAGTGAATGAGCCCTAACCAGTTTGGCTCAGTGGATAAGAGCATTGGCCTGTGGACTGAAGGGTCCCAGGTTCGATTCCAGTCGAGGGCATGCACCTTGGTTGTAGGCACATCCCCAATAGGGAATGTGCAGGAGGCAGCTGATCGATCTTTCTAACTCTCTCTCCCTCTCCCTTCCTCTCTGTAAAATGTCAATAAAACATTTTTAAAATCAATAAATAACTAAAATCAATGAATAAAAACAAATTTTTTAAAGAAAGAAGATCCTGGCTGATGTTGCTCAGTGGCTGAGCATCAACCCAGGAAACCAAGAGAGATCACTGGTTCATTCCCAGTCAGGGCACATGTCCGAATTGCAGGCTTGATATTTCTATCTCTATCCCTCTCCCTTCCTCCCTAAAAATCAGTAAAAACATCGTTTAAAGACAAAGTTTCCCTTAAAAGAAAAGGAAAGAATCACCCCTGGTTTTAAACTTTAGAACACCCCTCAATTAATGGTCCAGAGGGTGAAGCAAGCAGCTAGTCAGGACCACAAGATTCTGCCATAAAAAAGACGCATGCGATCTCTGAGGCTCTGGGTCTCTTGTTTACAGAGTGGCCGCTGCCTGCCACAGGTTGAGGGGAAGGAGTAATTTATCATTACCTGGGCACCCCAAAACCAGGTCAGCGTCGCTGCCGAGTGTGGTCAGAAGCATCACAGGGGCCTAAAATCTGACATTGCTGAGACGATTCTCCAAAACTTATTTGGAGAAAGGATTCCTGAACAATAAATCGCAGTAAAATTACTTTGATCTTACTACATTTTTTAAATATATTTTTATTGACTTTTTACAGAGAGGAAGGGAGAGGGATAGAGAGTTAGAAACATCGATCAGCCGCTTCCTGCACACCCCCTTTTGGGGATCAAGCCTGCAACCAAGGTACATGCCCTCGACCAGAATCGAATCGGGGACCTTTCAGTCCACGGCCCAACGCTCTCTCCACTGAGCCAAACCAGTCAGGCTGATCTTTGTACATTTTTTAAGACGTTTTAAACCTAACTTATTTCTAAATAATGGATCATTTCTACTTAATGTTGAATTACCTTTGGAAGAGTTTCATTGTTACACAGCACTCAGCAGTGTTCATATCCAGGTTTAAGATCTCAGTCCCAGTCAATTTATCTTTAAAGGAGCCAATCCCTTTTCAAGTTTTAAACCAAAAAAAAAAAAAAAAACACACAGTGTAATAAACTTTAAAAGGTTTTCTTTCTTGAGATCAACATCCTGGGATCCTCATCCTTCCATAACAGCAATGAAACTAGCATCCTGGCCTGCCAGTAAAACATTTCCCAGAGTTCCTGCATTCCCTTCCCTGCTGGAGGGCACGTTGTTCTTCCCCCAGTTGTTGACCGTCTGGTTTCTCAAGTTCAGCCCACACCGGGGAGTGGGGCTCAACAGCTGAGTCTGGATCGCAGACGGCAGGAAAGCCGTGTCTCACCACGTCACCACGCCCCAGCCAGCGGGGTCGGCCAGCTACGTCCTGTGCACACACAGTCCCTGGGAAGCAGTGAGGTGCTATGAGCCATGGAAAGATGGGTCGGAGAGATCATTCCTTGGGCAGTTTCGCCTCTGCAGTACGTTCCGAATTCCGCGTTTATAGCGGGGAGCCTGGTACGCTGCGCTGGGCAGGTAGTGGTAAGTAAGTCCCGGTTGTCCACACACCCAACACGCAGGTGATCGCATTCCTGAGGTGTCATATAGTAAAGAGGCTCGGGAGCCCTAGCCGGGTCGGCTCAGTGGACAGAGTGTTGGCCTGTGGACCAGTGGGTTCCGGTTTTGATTCCCGATGTGTAGGAGGCAGCCAGTCGATGTGTTTCTGTCTTTCCCTCTTCCAGTCTTTAAAAATCAATGGGAAACAATCAGTGAGGGTTAAAAAAAAAGGCCGAGCCGAAACCTGTTTGGCTCAGTGGATAGAGAGTCGGCCTGCGGACTGGAAGGTCCCGGGGTTCGATTCCGGTCAAGGGCATGTACCTTGGTTGCGGGCACAACCCCATAGGGGGCGTGCAGGAGGCAGCTGATAGATGTTTCTAACTATCTTTCCCTCCCTTCCTCTCTATAAAAAATAAAATATATTTTTAAACAACAACAAAAACCTAGTACCAGAACTTAGGGATAGCAATAGGCTCTGACTCCCCAAAGCTTTCTTTGCTCTTTCTGTTCAAAGGACCAAGTGTTTTTTTGGGGGGTGGGGGGATTTCTTCAGAAGACAGTTCTGTCTCTGAACTCTGCTTCCTGCAAGTCATGAGTTTGACTTGGAGGGGTGTGGAGGGGTTCCCAGAAGCGGGGCTAAGCCTGGGAGTGGGGTGCAGGCAGAGTCCAGACAGGCAGAGTGGGGCCCACAGATACAGCGGTGGGCGCTGTCAGCTCTGATGGGGCAGGCAGGGAAGAGGGCTGCCCGGAGGCAGAGGCTCTGCCCGGCCCTGACACGACAGCAGAGCTGGTCAGGAGGGCCCGGCCCAGTCCAGAGGGGCGCCTGGTGGTCCTGCCTCGAGGCGGGGCGGGGACTGTTAGCTGCACCTCATAATGCGATCGATCAGCAAACATGGGGGGCTTACTTTGAAAAACGTGTTTTCTTTAATGAACCAGAAGCTAGTTATTACGTGGCTGCTCTGGGCGTTTCAAACAATCGCCTCTTGAAAGTGTAATACTCTGGTTCTGCCTTATCTACCCAAATACCTTTCTTTTTCCCCCCTGTTGCTTTCTTAAGAGAACTCAGTGGGAAGCTTTTCTGTTTGCCACGCGTGCCGTGATAAAGCAATGGCTCGGGAAATATGGGGCATGCAGGCAGCCCGTTTGGTGCAGCCATGGAATTGTAGTGTTTACTTTTTTACTAAACTTTCCACTTTACTTATGTATTTCATTTATGTCCTGCCTTGTTCACGAAAGGATTTAAAACAACTTACAGGTACGTAAAGAAAATAGCACAAATGTTGGCAAGGGCCACACACCAAACATAGAGGCCACTGGGAATCTCGCTGTTGTTACCACTGTCGTGCACACGTGTCCTGCACCCCACTCCCCTGAGGAAGCCCGCAGGTGGAGTGGCTCCTTCGAGGCGAGAGGATCCTGTTTGGATGCGGGCCTGCACGCGCTCAGTGCACAGTGTTCCCTCGCTGGCTTGCGGGAGCCAGAACATTCCTCAGCATTAAAATGCCAGCAGACATCGACCGCAACGCGTCTGCACGTGGGCAGGGATGACGGATGGACACGGACGAGAGAAGGCATGAGGTCAGGCTCTGAGGGAGAAAGAAGCCACGTCCGGGTGTGGAGACGGGATCCAGACCGTTCATTTGGACCCAGAAAGGAACTGGAGCTCATTTCTCTAAGTCTAGAGTCCCTGTGGTCGGCAAACTGCGGCTCTTTGACCCCTTGAGTGTGGCTCTTCCACCAAATACCACGGCCTTGGCAAGTCTGTTTTGAAGAAGTGTTAGAAGTTTAAGTTTAAAAAATGGGGCTCTCAGAAGAAATTTCAATCGTTGTGCTGTGGATATCTGGCTCTGTGGACTAATGAGTTTGCCGACCACTCTAGACATTGGCCTTTTTTTTTTTTTTTTTAACTGTTGTGTCTCAAGGGCACCAGATACGCAGATGGCGTGCCCAGGAAGAGACGTGGAAGCAGAATTGTACGGTGGCAGGAAGTATTTACAAGGCCCTTGGGGTGACCTCTGATCAGGAATCAGAATTTCTGTGGTTTTGGCCCAACCGTGCTCCCTCTGTGGTCAGCACTGGAGGACAGGGGTCACCCTCTGCCCCATCACCCTGAAAGGTCACGTTTTCTTAGTGTTTATAGAGTTCTGTCATGACTAGTTGCCTAATACTTTTTTGTTGTTTTTAATTTTTATTGATTTTAGAGAGGGATAGAGAGAGATAGAAACATCAGTAAGGAGAGAGAATTATTGATCAGCTGCCTCCTGCACACCCCACACTGAGGATCGAGCCTGTAACCCAGGCATGTGCCCTTGGCCGAAATCGAACCTGGGACCCATCAGTCTGCAGGCCGACGCTCTATCCACTGAGCCAAACTGCTAAGGCTTTTTGTTTTTGATCCTTACCCGAGGGCATGTTCATTGATTTTTTAGAGAGAGGGGAAAGGAAAGAGAGAAAAACATAAATTGGTTGCCTCCTGTATATGCCCTAACCAGGCCAGAACCGAACCTGGGACCTTTCTGTGCATGGGACGATGCTCAACCAACTGGACCACACCGGCCAGGGCGGCCTAGTACTTTTATGAACTTATGTTACATTTTGAGGGTTAACGCATTCCGTAAATTTTGTAATTTTTCCTTCTGAGGGGAGCTCACTCCGGGTTCAAAGGTGATTCCTGGTTGTGGAAAGCTGGAATTGTTTGATCAGCTCCTGTTTTGCTTTTGTGGCTCACCCGTGGCGGGCTGTTTATCTCTTCCACCCACCTGTCCGGAGGGAAGAGCTGGAGATGCTGCAGGAGGCCAGCTTCCAGAACACTCAGATGCAGGGAGGCCACCGCCCTTACACTCAGCCGCAGCGGGGTCGGGAGGGGCGGAAATGGGGGGCAGCAGGAAGCCCGAGCCCAGGCCTCGCAAGCTGGGCGCCCAGGGGTTACCTGGGGAGGCCGAGACCCGGCCACGGAGCTGGGCAGGGGGCAGCGGCTGAGACAGCAAAGCCCTGGAAGTTGGTGTGAGTGAGACATTCCAGCAGCGAGTCCGGGGCGAGTCCCTGCACCCCCCTGGCCTGTGTCCTTATCTGCCACAGCCAGACGAGAACTTGACTGTCAGGCGGCTGTTGGAAGACTAAGCAAGAGCACTTAACGTAGCAATGGGCGCCTGATTATGGACAGTAAATGCCAGTTCGTTTTTATTACTATCGTGAGCATACAGTTCTGAGGAGCGCTTTTATTGATTTGTTGGAGTTCTTTTCTAGAATTCGGATGGCTCTTGTCTGAGAGGGGTTTTGCAAATTCCTGATCCCTCTCTGCAGGTTGCCTTTCACCCCAGAAGCGATCTGTTCTCTGAGCCAGAGTTCGGTTTGAGCTGGCTCCCCATTATCAATGTCTAGCCAGCTTCTGGTCAGGGCTTCATCATCAGGTAATCTCTTGCCTGGCAGACAAGTCATTGACTCCTTATTGGTCCTCGCTATTTTATCTGCAAAATGGGGGTTCTCCTACCAGCCTGAAGACTGTGTGATGGTTAGTCCTGAGCGAGGAGCTGTCAGGGGGAGTGTTTTGTTGGCTGTCCGTCTGTACAGATGCACTGGTGACATCATTGGCACCTTATGTCTCCATCAGCTCCCCGATGCTCCTCGCTCCTCCTCGTCCCCTTGCCGGGCTGGGCTCACCCTCTGTCCTCAGCATCTCCCCGGGTTCAGCCTGCGCACACACTCCCGCCCAGCGAGGCTCCCTGTAAGCGGGGCTGTGGCCCGGCCTCCAGCTGCCTCTGGGCATCGTGCTCAGTTGGTCACTGCAGCTTCTCCTGCCTCGCTGCCGCCCGTTTCTCCCTAACCCACGCGTCCGGTCCAGAAGCTGAGGTGCCCTTTGCTCTCACTGCTCCGTGTCGTGTTGGGTCCCTTTGGCTGTCCAGAGGTCACCCAGCCAGGAATCCTCTCTCGGCCCTTCATCCCCTCTTTTCCTTTGTGATTTCTGGGCTGCCGCCGGCCTGCACACCCCCCACCCTGCATTTCTGCTGAAGGTCCCTTCGGTCTCTGGTTTTGATTTTAGACAATTTGAGTGAAGCTGTACCAAGTGAATATTGACCAGGCGTCCTGATCATATTATCTTCCTGCCCAGCAACCTGGGTGCCTCCCCGTGGTGTATTGGGCCAGGGTCTGCTCTTGGCTCCTTGTTTAAAGGCCCCGTACCTGAGGTGTTGGGTCCTCCGCCTGCCCGTGCTGTTCTGCCTTTTCCACGAAGCTCCACCGTGTCTGACAGGCAGAAGGCTCACTGTTAACCCAGCACAGCGTGGCACGTGCTGATGTCTCTGAACCAGTGAGCAGGTGCATTCATTTCCTGCTTTCTGTCTCCTTCCCTCCCTCCCTCCCTTCTTTCCTCACCCAAGGATATTTTCCCATTTTCTTAGGAAGAGAGAGGGAGAGACAGAGAGAAACATCAATGTGAGAGAAACACATTGATTGGTTGCCTCCCGGGCCTGGTCCGGGGAGGAGCCTGCAACCGAGGCATATACCCTTGACTGAATGGAACCCAGGACCCCTTGATCATAGGCCGGCACTCTATCCACTGAGCCACACCGGCCAGGGCTTGTATTCCTTTCTTTAGGGCATCTGTCCCTGAAATACCCCGCCTGCGTTGGGTATCTCAGCAAGTCAAAACCCACCTTCTGATTCCCCTCAGTCCCACCGCCTCCCTGAGGTTTTCCTGGCCTCACTGCGCGGAACCTACTTCCCTACCAATTGCATTTCTTTTCTTTTTTTTAATTTAATAAATCTTTCTTGTTCAGATTATTACAATTGTTCCTCTTTCCCCTCCCCCCCCATAGCCTCCCTCCACCCGGTTCCCACCCTTCCCTCCTCCCCACTGTCCTCATCCATAGGTTTGCGATTTTTGACCAGTCTCTTCCCGCACCCCTCTTACCCCTCACCCCCCCCAAGAATTGTCAGTCCACTCCCTTTCTATGCCCCTGATTCTATTATATTCACCAGTTTATTCTGTTCATTAGAATTTTAATTCACTTGATTTTTAGATTCACTTGTTGATAGATATGTATTTATTGTTCATAATTTTTATCTTTACCTTTTTCTTTTTCTTCCTCTTCTTAAAGAATACCTTTCAGCATTTCATATAATATTGGTTTGGTGTTGATGAACTCCTTTAGCTTTTCCTTATCTGTGAAGCTCTTTATCTGCCCTTCAATTCTGAATGACAGCTTTGCTGGGTAGAGTAATCTTGGTTGTAGGTTCTTGCTCTTCATTACTTTGAATATTTCTTGCCACACCCGTCTGGCCTGCATAGTTTCTGTTGAGAAATCAGCTGATAATCATATTGGTGCGCTCTTGTAGGTAATTAACTGTTTTTCTCTTGCTGCTTTTAATATTCTCTCTTTGTCTTTTGCTCTTGGTATTTTAATTATGATGTGTCTTGGTGTGGTCTTCTTTGGATTACTTTTGTTTGGGGTTCTGTGTGCTTCCTGGACTTGTAAGTCTATTTCTTTCACCAGGTGTGGGAAGTTTTCACTCATTATTTCTTCAAATAGGTTTTCAGTATCTTGTTCTCTCTCTTCTTCTGGCACCCCCATAATTCTGATGTTGGTACTCTTGAAATTATCCCAGAGGCTCCTTACACTATCTTCAAATTTTGGATTCTTTTTGCTTTTTCAGTTGAGTGTTTTCTGCTTCTTTTTATTTCAAATTTTTTATTTGATTCTTGCGCTCCTCTAGTCTGCTGTTAGGTCTCTGTATAATATTTTTTATTTCAGTCAGTGTATGTTTAATTTCTAGTTGGTCCTTTTTCATCTCCTCTTGGTCTCTCTAAATTTATCGATCTTTTCTAGAAAATTCTTGAAAAACCTTATAACCATGGTTTCGAACTCTATATCCAGTAGTTTGTTTTCCTCCATTTCTTTCATTTATGATCTGTTTCTTTGTTTCCACATTTCCACTGCTTCCCTGAGTTGGCAGAGTAGCTTTGTGTGCTAGGTGTCCTATAGGGCCCAGTTGCTCCGCATCCCCAGTTACCTGAGGTGGACAGAGATGGACACTCTTGGTGCACCCCTTTGTGGACTGTGTATACAGCCTTGTTGTAGTTAAGCCTTGATTGTTGTTGGTATCACTAGGAGGAATTGACCTCCAGGCCAATTGGCTGTGAGGATCAGTTGTGTCTATGCCAGGAGAACTTCTGTGCTGGATTCAGCCTTATGAGACAAGACTTGAAAAATTGCAAAAGCCAGCTTGGATGGGGCGGAGTCTCAGGGCTGAGCAGACAGCCCTACCCTACCCAGCTTCTGGGTCTCAGTGTCCCTTGGTAATCTCTGCAGACCTCTCTGCACGCACTCACGCATGCGCCTCCAGACTTCTGCCTTTCTCAGCTCCTCTGAGTTTCCGTGCGCTCCAGGGACCTGTATGAGTCTGGGTTCCCGGGTCTCGCCAAAACTGGAGTTCAGTGCAGTCAAAACTGGATTTCAGTGCAGTTGGGAGTTTCCGTCTCCCTCCCACTAGAGCAGTGGTTCTCAACCTTCCTAATCCTGTGACCCTTTAAGACAGCTCCTCATGTGGTGGTGACCCCCAACCATAAAATGATTTCCGTTGCTACTTCATCACTGTCATTTTGCTACTGTGATGAACTGGCATGTAAATATCTGATAGGCAGGATGTATTTTCATTGTTACAAATTGAACATAATTAAAGCATAGTGATTAATCACAAAAACAATATGTAATTATATATTGTGAAATATTTATTTCTAATTACAAATAAATGAAATTTTGTCTTGAATCGTGGTGTAGCATGGGTAACAGTCTTAATATGAACAGTAAACTACATTGCTACACTTTGCAACACTGAGAAGCTGTCTGTTGGTTCCTCAGACCATGGAAAATAGGTATTTTCTGATGGTCTTAGGCGACCCCTGTGAAAGGGTCATTCGACCCCCAAAGGGGTTGCGACCCACAGGTTGAGAACCACTGTTCTAGAGGAACTTACTGGAAGGAGCTCACCAAGTATCCGTGTAGAACAATCCAAATGTTCACTTTTAAAAGTTGTTTACAGTCAGTTACAAGAGGAGAGAGCAAATTCCAACACATCCTTTGTGCCGGAGCCCAGAGGAGCCAGGCCCAGGAGCCTCCGTCCGAGTCCGCGTCCATGCTGGCCTTCCCCGCGGGGCCTGTCGCTTCCCTGTCGCCCAGACATGGGTGGGCTGTCTGCCCTTGTTCCCTTGTGGCACTGGCAGAAGGTCCCTTGTTGGCCACCTCTAATGGAGCCGCAGCACTGGCGCTTGCGGGAGTGAATCCGTGTCCGGTGCACCGGGTTTCTTGTACAGTTGTGGCTTTTGCAGTTAAGCAGCTGGATTTTACCCTAGCCCTGGGTCAGCCCCCCTGCATTTCTCTTCTACTGGGAAGCTCCTTACAGAGGTGTGTCAGGCGGGTGAGCGGCCCACCACCTGCCCCTGCAGAGGTGAGTCTGCCACCTGGAGCTGCTCCCCACCTCAGTGGACAGTGCGGGAGCTGCGGTGGCCAGGGCAGTGCATCCGCATGCGGGGTTCCGCGGGAAGCCTCAGACCGGGCGGGGTTCCCTTCACGTGTTGGTGCCTGGCGAACGGTGGCCCCTCTCCGCATCGACACCCGTGCCCGCTCCGGGACGCCAGATCGGCCCCGCACAGCTCCCCGGCGGCTCCGGGGCCCAGGCTCGCTGCTAACTGACTGGTGCCGGCGCCTGATTTCCCCTCTAAATGGTGCGAGCGCCGAGCATCACAAAAATGACAGGTTTTCACTAGCCGCTGCAGCTCTGTCGGTCCGTTGTCGGGAGCATATGGCCAGTAATGAAGCTTCCATTGTGGTCATTAGGCAGACGTCCCGGAATCTAATTGAATGTGGTTTCTGGGGACTCGGTTGCTGAAACGCAGCGATAGAGATGCCGCCACCGGGAAGTGTGAGCTCGGAACCAGAGGCGTCAGCAGCAAACAGCCTGGGGCCTGGCTGTCCTCGGACGGGGGGTCTGGCTGTGCAGTTGTGGCTCACTCGCTCCGGGAGGTCTTCCGGGTTGGATGAGGGGGCGCCCTTGTGGCGGTGTGTGGGTCCCCCCAACTTTACTGGCTCTTCGCTTGCCCAGCTCACGGAGGGCTGTGCTCCCTGGTTCCCTGTGATTGGTCCTAGCGGGGATGGGAGTGGAAGACAGGTGTCAGGCTCAGGATGGGGCGTTAAATGCCGGGGTGAGCCTCGGTGTATCCTGCCCCTCCCCTGGCCTCTGCGACAGCAGTGGTTCCAAAGGGTGGCCGGCTGTCAGCCTGGGGCCTGCAGACATGGCCAGGCGGATCGCTAGCTGGCCAGCGTGGACGTGTGCGTGAGGAAGAAGCGAACCTTGGGGATGTCTGGGTTTGTGTTACCACGGTACCCCGAAACCCAGCCATCCTCAGACCTGCTGTCCAGCCCCAGCTACCGTCTCAAACTACCGCGGACCCCGAAGAGCCTGTTTACCCGGGTTCTCGCTGACAACATGTAATTAGAGGTTAAACTGGGTGGGTGGTAAAATATTGTAAAACCAGACATAAAGTGTACTTTTTTTTAAAATATATTTTATTGATTTTTTATAGAGAGGAAGGGAGAGAGAGAAAGTCAGAAACATCAATGAGAGAGAGACATCGATCAGCCGCCTGCTGCACGCCCCCCAGTGGAGATGTGCCCGCAAGCAAGGTACGTGCCCCCAACCGGAATCGAACCCGGGACCTTTCAGTCCGCACTGACGCTCTATCCACTGAGCCACACCGGTCTCGGCTAAAGTGTACTTAGTTGCCAGTGTAATAAGCACAAGGAAGGCTTAGGATTTCAGAATGTCTCTGTATGGAAAAATAACATATACAGAGATGTGCAGCTGCCAGCAGGTAGAACTGAGCAACCAAAGAGATGCTCCATTTTCTCTCAGAATTCCAGTGCGGGGACCACGTGCCAATGTGACAACACGTGTCCGAGAATCTGCCCCGCTCTGCTCACACTTCCCGTCTCCTTCCCAGAGCGAGCTGCAGCCGTGAGCACCTGTAGCTAGCAAAAGTCCACAGTAAATAACTGAGAGCCACCTGAGTTCTCTCTGAAAACTCATATTTATGCCCTCAACTACCGCTTTAGAAATTTCCAGAAAATGTAAGAATGCACACCTATACATTTCATGGGCCATCAGAACAGTGATGTCGTTGCACATCATGTGGCCTCCTGAGGAGAGGGCAGAAACAGCTCAGGGTTATTACGAACATAGTTTTGATCTGGGGACCCCGACGAGGCTCTCAGGGACTCTCAGGGGCCGCGCCCACCGGGGGAAGCCTGCCCTGCCTTGTCCTATCCCTTCCCATCCCATCCCATCCCCTCCCAGCCTGTCCCATCTTGTCCCATCCCATCCCGTCCCGGGTCAGACGCTGGTACTCAGGCTGCAGCTGCCCTGGGAGGCAGAGGCGGGGGGCATGTTCGTGGGACACGTGCTGTCACACGGATCCAGAGAGGTCCCCGCACTCAGCTAGATGCAGACGAGAGAAAAGGGAGCGGCCGTTCAGCTGCTTCGTTATTTAAGGGAAGCAAATGCGATGGATGGGAGGAGGAGGCTCTGCGAGCGCGATGTCACAGCACGGAGCAGGACAGACCATTGATAGCTCTGATTTTGTAACGACGAGAGACTTCGGGGTTTGTCGCCAGAAAAAACTCAAACCTGAAAAACTCATAAACGCGAAAGACTCAGAGGAATGTCCAGTGTGTTTATTTGATAAAGGATTCCCGCTCCTCATCTTTCTAGCGGACTCCGGGAAGGCAGGACGGAAGGTGGTCCCAGCGGAAAGCCGTGCGAAGGGACGAACAGGTTGTTTCCGAAGAAGAGGTCGAAACGCAAATGACGGATGGAAAGGGCTCGCCGTCCGTGCGAACAAGCCAGGGCCATCTCACACACCTGTCTCCCTCCCCCCCTCTCTGAAAATCAATAAGAAATTAGCTGAAACCTGTGTGGCTCAGCGGATAGAGCGTCGGCCTGCGGACTGAAGGGTCCCAGGTTCGACTCTGGTCAAGGGCACGTACCTTGGTTGCGGGCACATCCCCAGTAGAGGGCGTGCAGGAGGCAGCTGATCGATGTCTCTCTCTCATTGATGTTTCTAACTATCCCTCTCCCTTCCTCTCTGTGGAAAATCAATAAAATATATTTTTTAAAAGAAGATTGTCCTCAGAGAGACAATACATGCAAAACACGGAGCATGCTGGTACTTTCAGAAGACCTGTATTAAAAAGGAGCACTTGGGAGTTAAAAATGAGATAAGCGCTGGCTGGTGGCTCAGTGGTTAGAGCAGTGGCCTGCGCACAGAAAAGTCCAGGGTTCGATTCCCAGTCAAGGGCACGTACATTAAAGTAAATAAACATCAAATTAAAATGCAGGGGCAGACATTATTCCATTAACAGGAGGGAATTTCCCAGAATTAGAAGCCGGGAGGCTGTGAAAAGGCCAGTCAAGCAGCTCGCACCAAGAGCTGAAGGGAAACCGCGGGTGAAAGGCGGGCCTGCAGCTCCCGAACGAACGGGCGGCAGCGGAGGGGCGTGGGCATGACAGGTCCCCCGGCAGCGCGGAGCGGAAGCCAGTGGAGCGGGACCGTGAGATCCGGCGGGGAAAAGCCGGATCCCATCCTCCGCCAGCTGTGGCCAGTCCAGGCAGCATCGAGGCAGCCAGGTGTGCCAGCTGTTTCACCCCGGCCGCCGTGCCGGGCACTGCTGGGGTGCGAGCGCCACCAAAATAAAGAGAGACTGCAGGAAGAGAAAGGCACTGGATACTGAAAGGGGGACCCGCCCAGGGAAGACACCCGGGAGACAGTGATGGAGAGCCAAAGAGAGGGCTGTACGGGCCTGACCGCAGAGAACCAGAGTCTCCGGGAGAGGAGCACGTGGGGTCTGTGCACCCAGAGGGGTGTCCGTCTCCGAGGACCGCGCTGGGCCAACCGGGAGGGCCTTCCCTGCCGTCCTCCTCCCGTTCTCTGCTCCGACCTTCATTCCTTCCTCCAGCTTTGGGGGTTTTCTAGCTCCTCACCTCGCTAGAAGTGGCGCTGGGTGGTTGATTTGCCATCCTTCTTGGTTTTTACTGTATTTATTGATAGATTTCCCCTTAGCACTGCTTCTTCCGCGTCCCACGAGTTTTAGTCTACTGTGTGTACTTTCATTTGTATCTAAGTATTTTCATTTTCCTGCGATTTCTTATTATTGGCTGGTTGTTTTAAAATATACGTTTTGTTTTGTTTTGTTTTTTTGAATTCACAAAGTTGTGACTCTCCCAGTCGCCTTTCTGTTGCGGGTCACTGACTTCCTCCCATTGCCCTGTGTCTGCTCTCTCTGTTGTTCAGCCTGTTGAGACTGACTGTGTGGCTGAGCAGACAGGCTGTCCTGCAGAATGTCCCCTGTGCCGGAAGAAGGATGGGTTCTGTGTGGGGTCAGATCTGGCTGATGGGTTGGGCTGTTAGTCCTCTGTTTCCGTACCTCCTATCTGATGGTTGTCACCACCGTGGAAAGTGAATATTAAAGTCTCCAAACGCTATCATTGTGAAACTCTATTTCTCTTTCAAGTCTCTCAATCTTTGCTTCATGTATTTTGGTGGTCTGTCATTGGCTATGTAAATATTTATAACTTATATCCTGTTGTATTGAACCTTGTATTGACATACATCTTTTGTGTTTTGGAACCTTTTTTGATTTAATGTGTATTTTATCCGATACTAATATAGCCACTCCTTCTCTTCTCTTTGGGAACTGTTTGCAAGCAATGTCTTTTCTCATCCTTTTGTTTTTAGCTGTGGTTTTGGACCTAAAGGGATCTCTGTAAACAGTATAGAGTTGGTCATGTTTTGTTTTTAAATATATTTTTATTGCTTTCAGAGAGGAAGGGAAAGGGAGAGAGACAGAGAGAAGCATCAGTGATGGGAGAGGATCATTGATCAGCTGCCTTCTGCTGGGGATTAAGGTGGCAACCCAGGCATGTGAACCTGACCGGGAATCAAACTGTGACCTTCTGGTTCATAAGGCGACACTCAGCCACTGAGCCACACCCACCAGGTTGATCATGTGCCAATTGATTGAAGAATCTATTGACATTTAAAGTGATTATAAATAAGATGGCCTTATTTCTGCCACTTTGCTGTTCTGTCTTCTATGTACCTGATCGCTTTTGTCCTTCATTTCCCACATCACTGTCCTCTGTTCAGTCGATTTCTTTTTTCTTTTTAATATATTTTATTGGTTTTTTACAGAGAGGAAGGGAGAGGGCCTAGAGAGTTAGAAACATTGATGAGAGAGACATCAATCAGCTGCCTCCTGCACGCCCCCTACTGGGGATGTGCCCGCAACCAAGATACATGCCCTGGACCGGAATCGAACCTGGGACCTTTCAGTCCACAGGCTGACACTCTACCCACTGAGCCAAACCAGTTTTGGCTGTTCAGCTAATTTCTCATATGAAATGTTAATTCCCTTCTCATTTCTCTTTTTCTGTATTTTACAGCTGTTTTCTCTGTAGCTATGTTTAACATGCTCAAGGAATAACACTGATTGGAATTTAGATGAACTCTGCTCTGTCGCGTCTCGTTGTGCTGGGATTGCGGGGGGGCTTGCGTTGGGTCTGTACGTCGCTGGGGAATGTGACCTCTGGTGATAGTGAGTCTTCTGCCCCGTGAAGATGGTTCTCTGCGTGCAATCCGGCTGCTCTGACTCCTCAGTGCTGAGCTGTAGTTCGCGGGGTGCGGGTGCTGCACGCACTTGGTGGATTTATTGCTAAGTAGTTTGCTTTGCTGATGATACTCTAAATGGTATTGTCTTCCTCAGTTTCAGTTTTCTGTATGAGGAAATAAATTGATGTTTCCTATTAACTCCGTGTCCCACGACCTTGCTAAAATCACTCAGTAGCTTTTTGGTAGACTATGGTTTTTCTATATAGATGATGTCTGCAAATACAGTTCTACTTCCCTTTCCAATCTGTGTGCCTTTTATTCATTTCTTGTGCCTTATTGCGGGAATTTTGTTTTTATATTGTATAGCAAATAATCCAGCAATTTTAACAACCCTCCCGCCCCCCGCCCCCGCCCCAAGCTCGATCATCAGATTACAGAGGGTCTTTTCACTGCGGATTTATGATCTGTGTAGGTTGAATGTATATTTACTTTTCGTTGAAAATATAGTATGATTGGGATGAAACTTTTCATACTTAAAACGTGACGCATCTCATAATTTTATTACAGAGTTTTTAGACCTAAGTATGTAATTTAGGTATCATTTGTACTGATAGTACATGTTTTGAAATGATACAGTTATTTTTATAATGAGTTTTCATTATCACTTAGGAAATATTGAATCAGTACCTTAGCTATTCAGTTATGATGAAAGGCCTAATCTAACCTTTTATTGAATGTGATATTTATTAAACATAAAACTTCTCCTTTCTAGGATTTAATCAATAGGACATTAAGCCGTTTATTACTGCAATTAAAGAAGGCCTTACAGGTTGGATAGTCTACTTCCTTGTCACCCACTTTCACTTTATCTTTTAATGGAATGTATTGGGGTGACGTTAGGTAATAAAATGATAGTATAGGTTTCAGGTGTCAAGTTCTATAATATATCATCTCTGTGTTGTGTTGTGTGTTCAACCCCCCGCCCCCAGTCAAGTCTCCTTCCATCACTTATCTCCCTGCCCAATCCCTCCGTATCTAGTTTAATTTTAATCGTCAGGAAATAGTCTTCTGAGTGCAGGTTTGTCAAACCTGTGTAATCCTGCGCTTGTACCTCCAGCGAGGCTGTGAAAGAACCATTACAGTGTGCACAAAAAATCATTTGTATGGCCGAAACCGGTTTGGCTCAGTGGATAGAGCGTTGGCCTGGGGATTGGGGGGTCCCAGGTTCGATTCCGGTCAAGGGCATGAACATTGGTTGCGGGCACATCCTCAGTGGGGGGCGTGCAGGAGGCGGCTGGTCGATGTCTCTCTCTCATTGATGTCTCTCTCATCGATGTTTCTGGCTTTCTATCCCTTTCCCTTCCTCTCTGTGAAAAATCAATAAAATATATATATTTTTTAAAAAAATCATTTGTATGGCTCTTTAGGAAGGAACACGCCCCTTTTACACCTCTCATTATATCCCACCGAGAGGGCACGTGGTACGTATTGGCCATTTGTTAGCTGTCATTTCCTTGCTTAAAGCAGTGGGCTCGGTGCATACGGGTGGTAGATGGTTCAGGGGCAGGAAACGTGTTGCGTGCCAGCCGTGGGCAGGGAAAGAAGCCACGGCAGGAAAGAGAAGAGGGCGCTGCCGATGGCCCCTGAGGCCTGGCTCTTCTGCGCGCCTTCCAGTGTTTCTCCCGAAACCGAATTAGCCGGAGGACAGAGCCGCCCGGGTCCTGAGGACGCGGCTCAGCGAGCTGTCGCCAGCACAGCCCGGGACGCGGAAGCATGTTCTGTCGCCCTTGCACCAGAGCGGTCCTCTGTCCCGATCCGTGCGCGTGCCGCCAGGGGAGTGCCGAACCTGGGGGGGATGGGAATGCAGCCAGCGGGGCTCGGTCCTCCTGTGTGCGCGCGGGTGCCCCGTTCCTCCTGCAGAAGTCTGGGGGGGGGGGGAGAGTCTGATGTCCATGGGTTCACCAGGAGAGAACAAAGCCAGTGTGCGTGAGCACAATCCGCGCACCGAGGGGTCCCGGGTTCGGTTCCGTCGAGGGCATGTGCCTGGGTGGCAGGTTCACCCCCAGCCTCTGTCAGGGCTTGTGCAGAGGCACCTAGTCAATATGTCTCTTTCTCGTCAATGTCTCTCTTTCCCTCCCTCCCCCTCTAACTTCCCCTCCCCTTCCCTCCTCCCTGCGTGGTTAAAACATGGTCCTCTTTGTCACCTGTGCTCTCAGTATGGCCCATTTCCCCCCTCAGAGCGACTGCTCAGGAGAAATGGAGGACTGTCTTGTTGGGGAGCCCCTTGAGTTGGGGGGCTTTGGTTTAACTACAGGATAGTGAGGCACTTCTATCTGCTTCACGTGGTGCCTGTCAGTTAGGGGCGGGATTAGGTGTGTGAGTTGGTCATACGCTGCCACTCATTCGTCTTTGACCTTCACGGGTGAACATGCATCGCGTTTTCTTTGCCAAACGCTCGCTGGTGGAGTGTGTGGCGTTTCTGGCTCGTGGCGTGCAGTTTCCTTCCTTCTGGACAGATACCTCGGGGGGAGGGGGGCACCTTGCGGTGAATGACTTGGGTGAAGAGCCAGCGGGCACCCACAGTGAGTTCAGTTTCAGCCCAAACACCATTGACCGGATGAGACCGGCTTTCAGGCCTTCTCTCAGCGTGTTTCCAGCGGAACGGAGTTGCCATGAATGTGCATGTGGATCACCTTATTATCAGGGGGGAGAAGGCTTTTTGGGGTAACAAAGCGTAACCTCCTCGCGTCCTGTGCGGAGCGAGCACGCAGGTCGGCGGGGGGCTGCAGGTTCCCGGTGCAGGCGGTTGGGCGGTGATCCGGGGTGCACAGGGGCGCTCTAACGGGGTCTCTCTCCTAGGCCGCCTCGGAGGAGCTGAAGGCTGCGTACCGGCGGCTGTGCATGCTGTACCACCCCGACAAGCACCGAGACCCCGAGCTCAAGTCCCAGGCGGAGCGGCTGTTCAACCTCGTCCACCAGGCGTATGAAGGTCAGTGCGGGCCCGGGGGGCGGGCCGTCGGGTTTAAGAGACGTGATTGGTAGAGAGAGCAAAAGGGAGTCCTGGCAGGTGTAGACAAGAGGCGGTGGGTCTTTGAAAGAGGAGGATTCTCTTCGGAATCACTGTGTGTCCTGTTGGTGGGAGATGGGCGCTCGGGGGGCCACCAAGAGGGAGGGAGGTGCAGGGGAAACTCAATTTTCAGGTCGTCAAGCAGTTAGCTTCTCCTAAAGGGAAGTCTCAGAGATGAAAGACTGATCATTGAGAAGAGCTTTCTGCTGCTTTTTTGAGCGACCACACGAGAACGTTTTTTTCATCTGAAAGTGCATTTATTGACTGTAGCATGCAGTTAAGGAGAGGTTCTAACAGAAGAAAAAAACGATATTAAGAAGGCTAACAGGCAATAAAACTCAGTAATTCAGACTTTTATACTTACACCTTAGGATTTCAGAAGGAACATTCTGTGACACGCTTGTTTATGAGATATTAAAGTCATTAATAGTTACAGTTCCTGTTGGCGATGATGAAGTGGTGATGGTTACAAACACAGTGAATGTACTTCACGCCACTGACCTGTGCACTTACATGTTATTAAAAGGATCAATTTTTTTAAATATATTTTATTGATTTTTACAGAGGAAGGGAGAGGGATAGAGTTAGAAACATCGATGAAAGAGAGACATCAATCAGCCGCCTCCTGCACGCCCCCTACTGAGGATGTGCCTGCAACCAAGATACATGCCCTTGACCGGAATCGAACCTGGGACCTTTCAGTCCACAGGCCGACGCTCTATCCACTGAGCCAAACCGGTTTCGGCAAGAATCAATTTTATGTCAGGTGTATTTTCCGCAATTTTAAAGACACACATGTGTAAGATGTTAAATCACTTCTAGGATGCACATCAAGTAGAAGAAGTTGTTTATTCCAGAGCCGTTTGGTGATTTGCTCTTTAATTAGACCAAAAATTAGATAACGTGTTTCCTTACAAAATAAAGGCTTCTTATCATGGACATAAGACAGAAGCTGCACTGCACTTGATCGTTTTGCCAAGAAGGTAGGTTTTAATGCCTGTGAACCCTGGCTGATGCTGATTGTGAGTCGGCATCATGTCTTTACCGAATTCACTCGAACCAGGCCACGCTGTGGGGCCTGACCACAGGCTGGGCCTTCGGTAGTAGCGGTCACCGAGCGACAGTCAGAGGACCACTGTCTCCGTGAGGTCCGACAGGCTGGCAGCCGCTGTCCTATCGGATGCTATCGTCCGCCTGGCTGCTTCCATTTTTTGTCGTCTGAATTGCCCACATGACCAGGCCATTGTCAGAGGCTCGGGGACGTTAGGAAAGCCCTCCGTGCGTGTGAAAATGCAGCCGCCGCAGCCCTGGCCCGGCCCAGCCAGAGGGGGCCCACGCGGGACATGGCAGATACCCTCGCCAGGTCCAGGGATCGGCTCCGAGGCCCCGTTTCCCAGAGGGCAGCGCTTCCCTCCGCCCCCGACTTGAGCGTGGACCGGATCGTTCCCACCGTTTTAAATCAGCCCAAAATATCTGGGCGTCCCTGGGGAGCGAAGACTCAGAGGTCTCAGAGGAGTTGGCAGGGCAGAGCAGGAGCTAATGGCTGCGCTTCCCGGGTTTACCTTCGGGGTGAATCCTTCCAGTCGCTCTCAGCGGAGGTGCCAGCATGAGTGGCGGGCGTGCGGTCTTTGTGCATGACCTCCCGGTGAAGAGGGGAGGCAGGAAGGAGGAGAGCAGGACGGAGTCAGACTTGCCGGGGTCAGAACTTGCCCTGACCTACGTCCCGCCTCTCAGAAAGCGCGGTTACCTCTTTCAGGCCAAGGTGCTGGACGGGCTGTGCGTGCAGACTTACCGGTTCTCTTACAAACTGCTGTCCTTTGGTGACACACGGTGCACCTCTCAGCTCAGACTGGCTCATCGTGGCCACCTTTAAACGCGGCCGAGCCTAGAAAAATAAAGAAAGGAAAATCAGTAAGCAAGCACGGTCCAGGCTGGATCTGAGAACCATGAGGGGAAGATGCAGAGGGAAGAAGGAGAGGGTCTGTCTCTGGGAAGAGCGTGGCGGGCAGGTGGCACCGGCCGGGATGCTGCTGTCGGGCCCGGAAGGCGAGTGCTGGGCTTTGTCACCATATCCGGCTTCTGTTTGCAGTGCTTAGCGACCCGCAGACCCGGGCCATCTATGACATCTATGGGAAGAGAGGACTGGAGATGGAAGGATGGGAGGTAAGAGCGAGCATGTCTGGGCCCCAGAAAGGTCACCTAACGCCTGTAGACAGCCACCCCCAGCACCACCTGGGAGGAGGGGATCGGCAGCCGCTCCCCAGGCGCCCAGCCAGCAGCTCCTGCACAGGTCCTGTTCTTTTATTTTATTTTTTAACATATTTTATGGATTTTTACAGAGAGGAACGGAGAGGGATAGAGAGTTAGAAACATGGATGAGAGAGAGACATCGATCAACCGCCTCCTGCATGCCCCATACTGGGGATGTGCCCGCAACCAAGGTACATGCCCTTGACCAGAATCGAACCTGGGACCTTTCAGTCCACAGGCCGACACTCTATCCACTGAGCCACACCAGTTTTGGCACCATGTATTTTTTAAAATAATTTTTAAGCATGATTTCTGAGATGGCTTTTTCTCACATGACCGCCTTCTCAATGTTCTTTGAGTGGCCTCACCACCTCCCTGTGTCTCCCACCGAACAGGGAATTTGCCTGCTCTGCTCTCTCAGTGTACCTCACCGGCGGAGCATTTGGGGTCCTTAGCACGTAGTGCGTTTCCTCCCTCACAGAGGTGACCCCGAGGCCCCTGGGCCTCTCCCTGCCCCTCTAACCTCAGCTGGATCATCTCCTTTCCTGAGCAGCTCAGAGAGCCAGGGTGAGCGGCCTATTTTCTCACAGGCTTAGCATTGTTGTGCATCCCTGGGTAGTGATGCTACCGTGGTCTGCTCTCTGTTACCGAAGTGTATCGTTTATACTAAAGTGCAGCTGATGTCGTAGCCTGAGGTTCATGTCAGGTTGTAGGGGAGAGTCCAAACTTCATAAGACACCAGATCTGGGCTTGAGGTTCCTCGATCTGAGAGGCCCGGGGCCCCTCTAGTGCCGGCCCCGCACACGTGAGTGGCGGCAGTGCCACATGGACACTTTGCCTTCGTCCTCATGTTCAGCACTTGTTCTCTGGAACTGAGAAGAAAGGTGGTGTTTTCTTTATAAGTCTAGAGGCCCAGTGCATGAAATTCGTGCATGGGGAGGGGGGGTGTCCCTGCACTCTCTCCAATCTGGGACCCCTTGAGGGATGTCCAACTGGCCTCTCACAATCCAGGACTGCTGTCTCCCAACTGCTCGCCTGCCTGCCTGCCTGATGGCCCCTAACCACTTCTGCCTGCCAGCCTGATTACCCCCTAACCACTCCTCTGCCAGCCTGATTGACACTAAGTAGTCCCCTGCCAGCCTGATTACCCCTAACTGCCCTCCCCTGCAGGCCTGGTCCCCCTAATTGCCCTCCCCTGCCAGCCTGGTCACTCCTAAATGTCCTTCCCTACAGGCCTGGTTACCCCTAACTGCCCTCCCCTGCAGGCCTGATCACCTCCAACTGCCCTTTCTTGCAGGCCTGGTCCCTCCCAACTTCCCTCTCCTGCTGGCCATCTTGTGTCCACATGGAGGCAGCCATCATTGACTACATGGGGGTGGTCATCTTGTGTGTTGGAGTGAGGGTCAATTTGCATATTACTCTTTTATTAAATAGGATTCCTGCAGCCTCAGAGGCAAATTACTAAAATGAGGGAACCATGACCTTGGTCATGAGCAGGGCACAGAGCTGCGAGGCTGTGCAGGTGAACCTCGCCACTCACCCCGTTTCATTGACGTCGCTCGAAGTCCTGGACAAGGGGTGCAGAGCAGGTTAACGATGTGAGCTCTGGCTGGGTCCTTGCCCCCTGGGTCCCTAACTGCTCCCCCCTCTATCTGCCGTAGGTTGTGGAAAGAAGGAGAACTCCAGCCGAAATCAGAGAAGAATTTGAGCGGCTGCAGAGAGAGCGGGAGGAGAGGAGGTTGCAGCAGCGAACCAACCCCAAGGTGAGCCGCCCGTGCCTGTGTGGCGAGGCCGACAGTCAGCATCGCTAGGTCTGGTGGTGTCAACAGAGTACCACGCAGCCCAATCACCCCCTAACCAGAGCAACCCTAGGGTGGAGGGCAGAACCACCCCCGTTCTCCCAGAAGCCAAGGAGACTCCCAGCAGGAACGTGGCTCGCTCTCTGCAACGTCTGTCTGGCCGTCCTCCCGCAGCCTGGACTGTGGACATGAGTGAGAGGACACTGGGGGAAAGGCAGCGCGAAGCACCCCAAGCAGCGGGTTCTGTAGCAGCCAGGACTCCGAGCTGCTGGTGCGGAGGGGCGCGGCCATTTCCCAGCGCCTCAGGCAGGGGCCCGCCTCATCACCCCAACACAGCAGTGCCACGTCGCCAGTCCCCAGGCTGTTCCTCGGGGATGAGGTGCCCCTCTAACTCGAGCCGGTCCCTGGCGGATTTCTGTCGTGCAACCAGTGACTCCCGGATCTGGGGTTAGTTTCCGGCCGGCATATGCAATCTTCTCCATAGGTTTATTGGGAAGCAAACGGTTCCGAGTGCGTGCCCCAGCCCGGTGGCTAGTGGCTAACTGCACACGGCCCCGTGATCCTGTCCATGTGACGGGGTGGCCTGGCCGGCAGCCGAACATCTGTGGAGGAGGACAGGTGCGAGCTTGCAGCCGGGAGCACGAGGAAGTGAGCTTCTGGTCACATAACGTTCTAGAACAGTGGTTCTCAACCTTCCTAAGGCCGAGACCCTTGCATACAGTTCCTCATGGGGTGGTGACCCCCAACCATGAAATTTTGCTACTGTGATGCATCGTAATGTAAATATCTGCATTTTCCGATGGTCTTAGGCGAGCCCTGTAAAAGGGGTCGCGTCCCACAGGTTGAGAACTGCTGTTCTAGAAGGTGGAAGGCCCCGCGGCGTCTAAAGGACTGGAGGTGCAGAATCCTCCGTCTCTGCGTCCCTCCTTTCAGCGTGCGGAGCACATGCCAACGCCTCCCTCCAGCCCCGCCCTCAGCGGTGGCCTCGGGCGCGCACAGTTCGCTCTGGTCCGATGGAGCCGCTGCCGCACCAGCTCAGGGCGTGCGAGGTCGGCAGGAGGCTGAGAACCTCCGAGGCGCCCTGAGCTGGTGGCTGCCTGCTTGGCGCCCCCAGCTGGTGCTGGGCGGGTCCGGTTGAAAGGTCAGCGTTGGCAGACGGAGGCGAGGGCGGAGGGGGCCCGGCCAGAGCGGGCGGTGGCTCTGGAGTCGGCTGTTCCGGCCGGAGGTTTGCAGCCTTTGGAGCAGCGCAGGGCCTGCCTGTCATGAAACGGCCATCTGGGTGTGCACCGTGGCGGCCGCTGGGATCGGTGGCAGCGGGCCCCCAGGCCCTGTGCCGTGGAATGAGGGGTGCAGCTGCGCCTGTTCCACCGGCAGGCAGCCATTGGGAGGCCTGAGCTGCTTCCAGATACACAGGGAGTGAAGCAGCTGTCGGAGCGCTGACCAGACGCTGGCGCCGCTGCGTTTTGAAGAGCGTTCCGAACTGGACCTTTGGTCCCATTTCTGAGTGTTTTGCTTTTCAGGATGAGTGGGGAGTTTAAGAACGTTCTTACCCCTAGAAGAAGGGGTGACCTCTTTTACGGCCAAAGGGAGGAGGACCCCTTCAGGCTCAGCACTGGCCTGAGGATCACAGCAGATGAGACACCATTCGGAGGCTGCCATCTGAAACCGATGGCTAGTTCTCTCCATTTTCAGCCCCCAGAGCCGTTGGCAGGGGTTTCAGTGAGACGCGGTGCCAGGAGCGGGGGGAATCGTGGGTCGGGAGTTGGGTCTGAAAGTGATGTGGGCCCAGCCAGAGCATTTGCCTGCGTGTGCTTTCCTCACTTGGAAAAGGAGGGTGTCTGTCTGACTAGCACGCCAGGCTGCTAAATGGTGGGAAAAGGGGGAGTAGATGCTGGATTATTAGAGCGAGGCAAGCTGCTGATAAATGAGAGGGCGCTGAGCCCCGGCGAGGCTGGGAGCGGGGTTTTGGTTTCGTGTCTCGGGCAGCCCTGCAGGGGAAGCCCCTGGCTGGCTGTCAGGCAGGGCCTGGGGTGCTGGTGCGGCTGGGGGCGTGGACAGCTCTCTGCGCCTGGAATGAGCGGAACCCCAGCTCCAGTGTGGCACACACAAACCTGCGCTGGAAGCAGTGAGGTCGAGTTTCCGGATTGGGGGTCAGATCCCGCCCCCCGGCCTTTGCTCAGTGTCTCTCCATGGGAAGGGGGTCTGCCATGAGGCCCGCTGCTTGGGGTCAGAAGTCCTTCCTTTGACCTTTGCTGTGGGAACAAATTGCTCTGCGTTTCCAGCTGGAGGGGGTCCCGGGTCTCCTGGGCCGTCTGATGGGGGAGCGCCCGCCACCTCCCTCCACCTCTGAGGGCGTTTTGTGGGCGCATGCCGTCCATCTCCTGCCTTTAAGAGCCTGAGATCAGACCGTGGGCTGCGCAGTGCTGTGCTCCTTCATCTGGATTATCTCAGTTCCTTCGCTGGCAACCCCCACAATCTTGCCTCCGGGGACAGCAGCCTCGGTGAGGGTCTTTGACCATGGACCCCAGGAGCCCTGAGGGACGGGTGCTGCCTTCCCGGCGAGCTGCCCGGAGCCCGCGTGATGCCAGCCTGCGGGAGGACCCGGGGAGCTCGAGTGTGTGTCTGAGGGCAGAGCTGTGTCTTGGCCGACCCCGTTACGTGACAGTTTTATGGACATTGTCAAAGGGCTTCCTGGCCACCCGTTACCCTCTGATTTTAAAGGGCCATCTCCTCAGCGGCTCCTGTAATAGCTTAGGAACAGTTCGGCTCTGAGAGACGAAATTAACTCATGCATCAAGGGAGACATAGAACCATAAACGCGTTTAAATCGCCCGATGTTTTCATAAAGACGGGAGTGCGTTACCCGGTCATTTTGAAAGGACTTTGTAAAGACTCAGTTTGGTGGCCCTGGCTCATGATGATGGCCAGCGGAACGGCCTGCGGTGATGGCCGCAGCCGGCTCTGTGGAAGCCATCCTGATGTCGTAAACCGGCGCGGCGTGCCGCAGGACCCGCAGCCCGGACCCATCTGCTGGCTGTGCGGGATGCGGGAGGCCGTTGGCCGCATGCGGCACTGGGCTGCCGCCGAAATGGAAGAGATGGGGCAGCTGTCAGCCAGACAAAGGGACCGAGCGTGGGCCAGGGCTGTGACAGGATGGAGCCTCTGCCGAGAGCGTGGGGTACTGGAGACGGCGCCCCAAAGCTGCCCCGCCCCCCACCTGTGAGCATCGTCACTGGTACCAGGTGTCGGCAGAAGGCCGGCTCAGACAGGAGACGCGGGGCTACTGGAGCGGGTGGCTGGGTCCCAGTTTTCTGAGAAACCTGGAAGCTAAGTTGGAGCCTCTGTGACACTGGGGAACGCAGGCTCTGCCTGGATCAGAGTGAGTCCTGCGCCGGCGTCACCGGAGCCCCGGTTCGCTCATCTGCTGTAATAACGCGAGCGGCGGCCGTGGCCTTGGAACGGAGTCGGCTCTCCGGGCGGAACTTTCCATCAGTGAATTGCTGCCGTTGAGATGGCCTTTGACAGCGATCTCTCCCCTTATCCTTATGGCCACCCAGCGAACGTCAGCGTGGAGGTGGTTCCGAACGGAAGGCCCCTGGCGGAACAGCTGCCTCCGCTCAGCGCCATTTCCAGCCTCCCGTCGCGGACAAGGGCGAGGACAGGGCGGGGGTGTTCCGTGGGATGTTCCGTGGGGGCCAGTTCCCCGAGGGCACGTCCCCCGGCCTCCGAGAAGTCCGTCGTCCTCTCCACTGACTGCTGTCGGGCAGAAGCAGGTCCCGGCCGGTGCAGAGTGAGGAGAGGGCTGCCAGCGGGCCCCGGCGAG
Source organism: Lasiurus cinereus (assembly GCA_011751065.1). NCBI lineage: Eukaryota > Metazoa > Chordata > Mammalia > Chiroptera > Vespertilionidae > Lasiurus > Lasiurus cinereus. The sequence goes on from JAAGEH010000227.1 coordinate 3,660,632, forward strand.
GCTGCTTCGGTCCAGGGTCACCAAAAGCCTTTTTCCCTCCATCACGTTGCCCGCCACCGTCAGAACAGTTGCGTTTCTATTTCAGTGTGACGTTTCTGACAGTTAATTGCCTCTTCTCTGCACAGCACAGTATTAACTGAGGACATAGTGTCTTCATTCTAAATTTCTCCATCCAGAACTCACAAATATTTGGCCCACGTGCTTTCCCGGGCATTGTCTTTTTGCCTTCACTCGGAGTATTTTTCTGAGAAATCCTCTGACAAATATTTATAAATCATCTGCGGTCTTTTGATGCCTCATGGAATTTAGATGCCACAAAACGGGAGGCTTTTCCAGTTTTGTTCCATTCCAAGATAGAATGTAAGTTTAACTAATTATAGGTATAATGACAGCCCCTCCCAAAGATTCTCCCAGAAGGTAAGATATCCCTGAGGCCACGTGAAGTTCACAGCCACACCGGCTGTCGGCGCTCTGGTCATGCTGTTTGTCTAGGTTTTTCTCTCAAGAGATGAGCTTCAGGGTATTTGCAGCGACGGGCCTTCTGTTCAGCGATTGCAGTTTCTTCTCTTTTTTAATATATTTTTATTGATTTCAAAGAGAAAGGGGAGGGGAGAGAGAAACCTCAGTGATGAGAATCACTGATTGGCTGACTCCTGCACGCCCCCTACTGGGCATGGAGCCCACAACTTCAGCATGTGTAATCCTGGACTGGACTCAAACCCGGGACCCTTCAGGCCACAGGCCGACGCTCTCTCCACGGAGCCAAACCAGCCTGGGCAGGGATAGCAATTCCTTACATGTTTTCAAAGCGGCGGGCTTACGGTGTGCCTTTTATTTTATTTTTATTTTTATTTTTATTTTTTTTACGGTGTGCCTTTTAAAAGGGCCTCTGCAAGGACGCAGACATGCCTGCCGCCGCCATAGTGGCAGGCTCAGGTCTTTTGTAGTCAGGCACCTCCCACAGGGGACTGTCACTCTGAACTACAGAAACGCTCGTGCAGGTGGACACTCGCAGCTGTTGCCCAGAGGTGGCCTCTCGCAGCTGGTCCTGGCACAGGTGGGCACTATCGCCCTGTGGCGAATTCCAACCATGCCCTGCCCCGCGGGCCTCTTGCTTTAGTGAGAACGTTTTGCCAGGGTGCTGTGCCTCCCAAAGCTGGTCCTTGAGTCCGACCACTAACACAGGTCTGCATTCAGAGGGGACTTTTTGACCAAGCTCATAGGAGCACGTCCACCTCCATAGGTGCAGGGATTACGAAGGCTGATAACTCGACTGGTTTTCTGTGTGAGGCATCTGATGGAGCTCGGGCATCACGCGCAGGCATGGGGTCTCCTGCAAGACCAGCACAGAAAGAGCGGTGGCGCCCTAGCCGGCGTGGCTCAGTGGGTAGAACATTGGCCTGGGGACCGATGGGCCCCAGATTTGAGTCTGGTCAAGGGCACACGCCTGGGTTGCAGGCTCGGTCCAACCTGCAGGAGGCAGCCAATCTGATTCCCTCTCATCATTGATGTTTCTCTCTCTCCCTCTCCCTTCCTCGCTGAAATCAATACGCATTCATTTTTTTAAAAGGAACGGTGGCTTCATCTTCCTTCCTGCGTCAGACTCTCAGGGGAAGTGAGTGGTTAGTGGGGGAACAACCCGGGGCTCCCCCTCCAGGCGTTGCACAGCTCCAGGGAGGTGTGTACAGAGCAGCTGGCGGAGAGGGGGGCTGCCTTAGCGAGCCCTCGTGGGTTCACGTGTGCCCTTAGCACTGTGGGTGGGCAGTGCTGGGCAACAGTCAGTGGCTTTCCAGAAGATAAAAATCTAGTGCTTTTTTTTTTTTTAATCCTCACCTGAGGACATGCTTACTAATTTTTAGAGAGAGAGAGAGAGAGAGAGAGAGAGAGAGAGAGGGGAAAACATCAATCAGTTGTCTTCCCATACACACCCCGGATCAAACCCGAAACCTAGGTCTTGTGCCCTGATTGGGAATTCAGCCTGCAACCTTTCTTGGTGTTCAGGATGATGCTCCAACCAACTGAGCCACGCCGGCGAGGCAGTATGGTATTTTTAAACCTACAGTATGGCCCAGCTGGTGTGGCTCAGTGGATAGAGTATTGGCCCGAGGACTGAAGGATCCTGGGTTTGATTCCAGTGAAGGGCCCGGACCTTGGTTGCAGGCTCAATCCCTGGCCCTGGTCGGATGGCTCAGTGGGTTGGACCATCATCCATACACAAAAGGTTGCCAGGTGATTCTTGCGGGGCTCGTACAGGTGTTTCTCCCATCCATGTTTCTCACCTCTTTTCCTTCCTCTCTCTAAACACACACACACACACACACACACACATCATCGTGTGAGGATAGTAATAAAAACATAGGCCCATTTGAAAAGTCTTATGACAAAAAAAATAAACATTGATTTTCTGAGTAAGGAGCATTTTCATCAGTCAGCAAAATGTTAACTTAGTACTTTTTGAGAATACGGTGTTGTGTTTCTCAAAACTTAATCCCCAAATTAATGTTCACAGGCGGAACAATTTTTCATTTGTTCAAAACTTGTTTTGTTTGCACTTCCTTACCTTGGAAGGTATTTGTATGTTTTTAAGTAGTTTTGTGATGTAAGAATATTTACAAGAAAATCTTTAATCTGTGTAGCTAGTTTCTAGGTTGTTTTATTAAATCTGGAGACGATCTGTTTAGAGCCATGAAGTGGGTCTTATTGGGTCTCTGAAGATCAAATTGTGTAGATTTTTTGATTGATTGATTGATTTCAGATAGAGAGAAACATGGATTCATTGGTTGATTCTTTTTTTTCCTTTATTGATTAAGGTATTACATATGTGTCCTCATTCCCCCATTCTCCCCCCCATGTCCCATCCTTGGTTGATTTCTGTATGCGCCCTGACCGGGGATCGAACCCGCAGCCACCTTGTGCAGATCTTCTTTCTTTCCCTAACACTTGTCCTCGGATGCCCTTCAGCTGCAGGCGGCAGGGTTCTGGCTGAAGTCGGTGGAGCTTTGCTGCTGCTTGCTCTGAGCCGTGACGTCCATGCTCCGTGCTCTTGGGGGGTCCCGCCCCCGGGACCCAGGGGCCGCTGCTGAAGGTAGTGCATTGTCCCATGCCACGACACCTGCCCTGTTCTGACTGCTCGCTTCTCTGCCCCAGGGGACCATCAGCGTGGGCATCGATGCCACCGACCTCTTCGACCGCTATGAGGAGGAGTACGAAGACGTGTCCGGCAGCGGCTTTCCGCAGATTGAGATTAACAAGATGCACATCTCCCAGTCCATCGAGGTACAGGCGCCCCGAGTGCAGTGGGCGGGGTTAACAGGGAGTCTTCCAGGGTTTTTTTTTTTTCTTTTTTTTTTTTTAATAGAGAAAGGGTCACATTTTTTTAAATATATTTTATTGCTTTTTTACAGAGAGGAAAGGAGAGGGATAGAGAGTTAAAAACATTGATGAGAGAGAGACATCGATCAGCCGCCTCCTGCACGCCCCCTACTGGGGATGTGCCCGCAACCAGGATACATGCCCCTGACCGGAATCGAACCTGGGACCTTTCAGTCCGCAGGCCGACGCTCTATCCACTGAGCCACACCGGCTTCGGCCTCCCAGGGTTTTCCTCATCTTTATTTATGAAAGGCTGCAGGGAGCCCCTGAAACAAGAGAGCTGTAGCCCCAGCCTGTGTGTGGCTGCAGCCCGGTGCCCGCAGAGGCTTAGCTTCTAAAGGCTCGGGGCTACCCTCAGGAAATGCAAATGGCCTGGGAGCCACGGTCAGGGTGGTTCCAGGGGAGAGAGCAGACCTCGTGGGCCGTCGTCCAAGGGCCGGGCCCGCTCTCCTGCTGGAAACACAGTACTCAGCACGCCCGGGGCTGCTCTTTGGCTGTGGCAGTGCCAGGCTCTCTGCTGCAGGCCGGTGGCCTCTGTCTCTCACCTCATTCGTTCTCAAGCGCATCAGCCCAGGACCTAAGTAAGTCCTAGCTCCGTCAGTGGGGCCTTGGGAAGGCACGCAGAGCAGACTGATGCCGTGGGCACCCTGAGGGCCAGCACTGAGTTTGCTGTTCCCCTGTTTTGGGGGTGTTTTTGTTTTGTTTTGTTTTTTAATATATTTTATCGACTTTTTACAGAGAGGAAGGGATCGGGCTAGAGAGTTAGAAACATCGATGAGAGAGGGACATCGATCAACTGCCTCCTGCACGCCCCCTACTGGGGATGTACCTGCAACCAAGATACATGCCCTTGACCAGAATCGAATCTGGGACCTTTCAGTCCGCAGACCGACGCTCTATCCACTGAGCCAAACCGGTCTCGGCTTCCCTAGTTTTTTGACATTTGCCCATTCAAGCTTTTACAAACCATGACCTTGGTGGCCACGTGCAGGTCAGATGGCGAAGAGGGGAGACGTGAAGCCATTGGGGTGCTTCTGCCTCCCAGCGCCCCTGACCCGGGAATCACCTTCACATGGCCGTGCTCTTACTGGCGCTAGGCTAGTCCCTCGGCTGCGGCCCCGGGCACTTCCTGTTGCTTGGACTCATCTGTCACCAGCACCTGTCGTTTCCTAGGCACCCCTGACAGCGACGGACACAGCCATCCTCTCCGGCAGCCTCTCCACCCAGAATGGGAACGGAGGAGGGTCCATTAACTTCGCGCTCAGACGCGTCACCTCTGCGAAGGGATGGGGAGAGGTAAGCACGACAGCTGGCGGCCCTGTCGCCCATCCCAACTTTTGGACATTTACACTGAAAGCGGGCCCTAGGTGGCCTGGGTTGGCCTCCTCACTGTGCAGGGTCCCAGATGTGAAACTGCACAAGGTAACTAACTCCCCAAGAGAGGGAACCCCGACTGCCGCACAGCTCCGAGTCAGGCCGGCACAGCAGCGTTTCCAGAAACGCCCCCTTCCGGAAAGCGAACCTTTGGAACTCGGGGGGTCTGTCCCCTTGAAGCAAAGCCTGTAGGCTGGTTTGTTCCCCACACAACCAGAAGGCAGCGCCTCTGTCGCAGCGCCTGGTCCCCTAGTTGGCAGTCACTTCACAGCCAGCTCCATGGCGCACATTGAACGGCGTCGAAGTAACATCGAAGAGGTGCCCTGAGAGTCACCCAGACCAATAAGTGAGGCAGCCGGGCCGGCGGCTGCGAGACTGAGTCAGAGCCACTCACGGGGTGAACGTCAGGCCCCAGGAATCATCGCCAGTCACCTGAGACCCCGGGGGGGGGGGGGCGGACGAGGCCGAGCAGAATGGGAATGCAGATGGTCCTGGGGGCCCCCCTGACCGCATAGCAGGCACTCTGTGGCCATAGGAGCCAGTTTCCTCCCCTCTATCCCTCCCCCCCCCCCCGAGCTGGGGAAGGGCGGAGCGGTGTCTGCTGGGGGGAGGGACTCCTTTCTGAAACACGCTCAGCGGACAGGCGTGTCTGGCAGAGGTCGGGATGGAGCGGGGAGTCTGCAGCCCCTGTCTTGGGAGCCCTGCCCGGGCCAGGCCTGGCACCGGGTGGAGTAATCACAGCGGTGCCCGCCCGAGACCTGGGCTGCCGCCGGACACGGCCCACCTTTAACGCTTCTCTCTCTCCTCTGAACAGTTGGAATTTGGAGCTGGCGATCTGCAGGGGCCGCTCTTTGGTCTGAAGCTGTTCCGTAACCTCACGCCGCGATGGTAAATAGACAGGGATTAGCCCTCTGAGGCCTTGGGGATTGGAGGACAGAGGCCACCTGATCTCTTTGTCAGGGTCATCTGGATTTGCCGGCTGCCCTGCGGGTCACTAACCAGGCGCTGAGGGGGTGCGAGCGGGCTGCGCCAAGCCCTGGGTGGGCCTGCTCTGCTGGTGGTCTGCAGTCCTCCGTGGGGCTGTGAGGACCCCGAGACTGGGGGGGCGCCTTCATGGGGACATTGGTTAGCGTCTGACACATTCATGAGCTGCGGGTCAGCTCTGAAAGGGGCCCCTGAGCAGTGGAGCTCGGGAGACCCCTGTCGGTGGAGTGGGCCCTAGTGTCACACTCCTACACTCCCTCCCTGTCCCTCCTGGGACAGCAGGAGGGTCCCCGTTCGCACTTGGGGTACTGTGAGCTCCCAGGAGGATGGAGGGGAAGGTAACGAGCGCTTTCCGCCGGGGTGGCACAAAGCTCCAGGAGGCTGGGCTGGGCACTCGCTCCAGCAGCTGTGGAGGTGACCACATTGAGGGGAAACCGGCCCGCCCTGTGGTCTGTAGTGAAAGCAGCTCCGCAGGTCCATGGACACACGGAGCGGAGGGGGGTGAGGTGGAGGGCGCCCCTGGGGCAGGAGAGCACCGTGTGGGCAGAGAACGCGGGGAGAATCGGCTTCCCCACCTCTGCTCTAGAACTTGACCCAGGGTCTGGGAGGGACAGGGCTCATACTTTTAACCTGGCATCCGGTGAGCAGAGTCTGTATGCCTGTCGGCCTGGCCCTGACCTTGTCTGCCTAGGGTTGTCACCTCTGCCCCAGACCCTAATTTGAGCGAGGAGAGCAGGGCATTCTGAAGATCGGACATGCGAGGGGACACTTGAAGGAAATCCGTTGGCCATTTCACCTGGTTGAGCCTCACAGCGGGCAGAGTGGCACCGAGTCCAGGGCTGGCTCGCCATTGGCTTTGCGGGTGTGGAAGTGCCATCATAGCCTCCAGGTCAGCAGACCTGAATGGAGGTTCACAACAAGGACACTGGCCATCACTGGGCAGTGTCAGCTCGGAGGGCGCCCTGCTCCCAGTTCACTTCCTTGTGAGTCCAGATGAGTGACGAGAAGTTCATTGCGTGGAATCGGCCCTAGAAAGGCAGCATGTTCTGCAGAAGGTTCTCGGTCTCCCTTGCAGGGCCTGCCTGCCCGTCTCCCAGGGTCTGTCTCTAGCACACGCTGGATGAAAATCAACGGGCCTCACTCTTTATATTTTGGTTCTTTTAAACATCACTGTTGTCACTCTCTTGAAGTCCAGGGGTGACTTTTCTCTCTTCCTGCCGATTCCCCAGTGTGACCCCCGCAGAAAACGCAGCCTTGGGGTGTGGCTGGAGGATGAGCTGAATGCGGGGAGGGTAGGTTGGGCGTGAGGGGGGCAGAGCTCATTCCCTGGCCGTGGGAAGCCATTGGGAGACTGGGAGGAGCCAGCCTGCTCAGCGTCACCACGTTTGTTATTGGACGGCAGAAGGGCTGCCTCGGAGTTTGAAAGAAGAGAGAGAGCTTTGCCGAGACCGGTCTGGCTCAGTGGATAGAGCGTCGGCCTGCGGACTGAAAGGTCCCAGGTTCGATTCCGGTCAAGGGCATGTACCTTGGTTGCGGGCACATCTCCAGTGCGGGGCGTGCAGGAGACGGCTTATTGATGTCTCTCTCTCATCGATGTTTCTGACTTTCTATCCCTCTCCCCTCCTCTCTGTGAAAAATCAATGAAAAATATATTTTTTAAAAAAAGGAGAGCCTCCATTTAGGCAATCCAGCGCCTGCGCTGCTAGGGCACCGTCTGCTCACCTGAGCACCTGAGTCAGTGGGGTGCCTTCCTTCGCTTCCGACGTGAAATGCCCTGTTTAGCCAGAAGGTGGGGCTGGCTCCCCGGAAACCAGCTGCCGAGGCCTTTCCTGGCCTGGCTTGCTGTGCGGGCACTGGCGGAGGTCGCGGCAGCACCCCGCTGGCATTGTAACTGCTGAGAGGCCACAGGCCCTGCACTCCCGCTCGTGCCAGTCCGCCTGCGGGAGCGCCGGCTTCGTTACCGCCGTGTAGCTTGAAAGCCACGGGACCTATGGAGGGCTTTGAGGGAGGGCTTTGGGCTCCAGCTCCCACATAGTGTGTCTGTGGGTGGCCATCAGCATCCCGTGGGCAGGCTGGTCACGCCTGGGCCCCCGGACATCCCGGCTGGATTGGCCTGGGTGGCTCCGGGCAGGGGTTCTCAAACTGCTGCCGTTAGTCACCTGTGGCTTTGAGCGCTCCACCGGAGCTCCGCAGAGCCCACCGCAGCCTTCGCTAGACTCAGGGTGAGGCTGGGGTTCGGCTCCCCAGCCATGCTGACTGCAGTGGGCCCGCTCCCGGGCTGGAGCGGCGTCCGTGCCTCTGGCGGGCTGAAGGGGAATGGGTGGGATGGGGGTGCAGATCAGCACCCTCTGTCTCCTTCTTAGGATGGAGGCTCGGCCTCCTGCTCTCCATGCTGGGGATGGCCCAGGGGTCGGGGGCGTGCTGTGAGCAGGGTCTTAGCAGAGAGGAAGGGGCTGGGAACAGCTGAGAGCCGGCGTCATCCGGGACCTTTCTGTCTCCCTCCCCGCACCCCCCAGCTTCGTGACGACCAACTGTGCGCTGCAGTTCTCATCCCGGGGGATCCGGCCCGGCCTCACCACCGTGCTGGCCCGGAACCTGGACAAGAACACCGTGGGCTACCTGCAGTGGCGGTGGGGCATCCAGTCGGCCATGAACACGAGCATCGTCCGGGACACCAAAACCAGCCACTTCACCGTGGCCCTGCAGGTGAGGCCCGTCCGCCCGCGCCCTCGGCGTGCCCCTGGCAGCCTGCCCAAACCGGAGCCTCGGAGGGACCTCGGGCGCATTCCGATCCCTCCCTCTCGGGGCTGAAATGCCGTTGTCTCGGGCTCCAGCGTAGCTCAGCTGTGTCCCGTGTCCTAAAGCCAGAGGCCTTCTTCCCGGCTGCTGCTGGGAGGGGCCCGCAGAATCGGGTGGGGGCAGCCCAGGTTGGTAGGTGACCCAGAGCAGAGTTGTGCACTCAGGTGCCACTCTGGCCAGGCAGGGGAGTGAGACAGGCCATCCCTCACGGGCAGCTCGGTGTCACCAGGTGTACCGGTTACTCATGTGGATTTGTAATCAAAGAAAACACGATAATTTCAAGAGAAACATCAAAGGTGCTTTATTCAAAGTGATGTCCATCGCTAGCTACACATTTCCCCATCTTTCAGGGAATTTGTGGGTACCGTCCCAATAGAACTTTTCTTGTTGTGAGGCAAACCATTCAGAGACCCCATTTTCCACTTCTTTGTACGTTTTAAAGTGCTGCTCGGATAGTGGGTGTGCCATAGATCGAAACAAGTGGTCATCTGAAGGAGCCAGGTCTGGTGAATATGGCGGATGGGTTAACACTTCCCAGGCAAGATCTTTTAACGTGTCTTAACTGGTTTGGAAGTGTGAGATGGTGTATTATCATGAAGCAAAATTACTTTGCCATGTCTTCTGGCACATTCTGGTTGTTTAATGATCAAAGCTTGGCTAAAATTGATCAGTATTAACAGTTTCACCTGGTTTTAGAAGCTCATAATACATCACACCTTCCTGATCCCACCAAACCCAGAGCATTGTCTTCTTTCCAAAGCAATTTAGCCATGCGGTCGATGTTGATGGTTGACCTGGGTCTGTGGTCAGCAGACTGCAGCTCACAAGCCACATGCGGCTCTTTGGCCCCTTGAGTGTGGCTCTTCCACAAAATACCACGGCCTGGGCAAGTCTATTTTGAAGAAGTGGCGTTAGAAGAAGTTTAAGTTTAAAAAATGTGGCTCTCCAAAGAAATTTCAATCGTTGTGCTGTTGATATTTGGCTCTGTTGACTAATGAGTTTGCCGACAATGACCTGGGTCAACCCATGATTTTTGTGCATTTGGGATTCTCAAAATGAATCCACTTTTCATCGCCAGTCATAATTCAATGCAAAAAAGACTTTCTTTCATGCCATTGAAACAACATTGATCAGCTGCCTCCTGCACACCCCCCACAGAGGTTGTGCCTACATCCAGGTACATGCCCTTGACCGGAATCGAACCTGGGACCTTTCAGTCCACAGGCTGACGCTCTATCCACTGAGCCAAACCGGTTTCGGTCAGAAAATTTGACATACAAAGTTTTGAAGCTTGTTGTCAATACAACAAAATAGCATACATATCCAGTCGCATATGTATGGACATATGTGTAACTCCAGCTATTGAAAAAATCCGCATTAGCCACCGGGACAGCTGGTAGACTTCGTTCTCAGGAGGAGGCAGGAGACTGGGCTTTATGTGACATCTTCTTGCATAAATACTGGCTACGGGTAAATTTTCCCACACCTCATGGGGCTGCCAGGTGGTGGCCTGCCCAAGAGGCCGGCCTGCGGTGCGTGCCCAGTGACCAGTCCGGGGCAGTGCCCTCCTGCCCACAGGGTCCCGGCCACCAGCCATGTCTCTCCCTGTCTTCTCAGCTCGGAATCCCTCACTCCTTCGCCCTGATCAGCTATCAGCACAAATTCCAGGACGATGATCAGACGCGCGTGAAAGGGTCCCTGAAGTGAGTGCTGGCCCCAGCCTGGGGTCTGCGGGTGGAGCTGGTTGATGCAAGAGCCCGCTCTGTCCACTGTCACGTGTGACATTCTCAATCCCCTCCTGGGATTCCCTCCTGTGGGGGGGGCCCAGGGCTTGAACTGGGGGGTCGAGAGGCCAACCAGAATCGTCAGTATCCTGGCTGTGTGCTGGCCACTCGCTGTGGGTGGTGGCAGGGCGGGGGTGCGGGACCCCACCTGCTGTGATGACGGTGCCGTGGAGCAGCACTGAGGACGCTTGTCCCCCTGCGCCCTCAGGGCCGGCTTCTTCGGGACGGTGGTGGAGTACGGGGCGGAGAGGAAGATCTCCCGGCACAGCGTGCTGGGGGCCGCCGTCAGCATTGGCGTCCCGCAGGGCGTCTCTCTCAAAGTCAAGTAAGTGGGGCTCCCCGGCCTCCGGGCTCACCTGGCTTTGCCTGCGGGAGGGATGACAGATTCCACTTCAGTGTTTCCATGTGTGTATTTGCCATCCGTGCATCTTTTTTTATCTTTATTGTTGAAAGTATTACAAATGTTCCCTTTTCCCCCACCACCTGCCCCAGGCCAGTGAAGTCTGTATTTCAGTCCTTTGTCTGGGTTCTCATTGGGTTGTTGGGATGTTTTTGAGTTTTGAGTGTTCTTTATAATTCTGGAGCTGCTTTCGTTTTTGAAGGGTGTTGTCTGGACACAGAATTCAGGGTTTTCTCTCCACGCTCTAAAGGTGGCGTTCTGCTGGCTCCTGACGGAGCTCGCTCCGCATTGGGACCTGCGCATAATGTCTGTTTTTCTGGCGCCTGCACTTTGGTTTTCCGTCTTTTCCAGCATTTGGCTCCCCGGGACTAGGTGCGGCTTTGTTACTTTTTTTTTTTTTTAATATATTTTATTGATTTTTTACAGAGAGGAAGGGAGAGAGATAGAGAGTCAGAAACATCGATGAGAGAGAGACATTGATCAGCTGCCTCCTGCACGCCCCACACTGGAGATGTACCCACAAAGCAAGGTACATGCCCCCAACCGGAATCGAACCTGGGACCCTTCAGTCCGCAAGCTGACGCTCTATCCACTGAGCCAAACCGGTCTCGGCTAGGTGCAGCTTTGTTGTGTCTATGCTGCTCGGGCTTGGTAAACTGAGCCAAACCAGCGAGACCTGTATTCCATCTCTTGCTGCTTCCGGCAGGCTCCTGAGGCTCTGCCCGTTTGTCTTAAAAACAGACGTTCCCATGGGTTACAGCTTTTGATGACTACAAACAGCCTGTATAGAAGCACTTGCTCTGAGCGCCCGCGTTTCTCTCCTTGTTCTGCCCACGGAAGAGTTCCCGTTGGTCCCTTTACCGGCCACTGGCTCTTCTCCTCAGTGGAGCCCGCTGGTGGCGGAGCCGTCCAGTGAACGCAGATGGCTTTGACATAGAACTTGAAACCCTCACCTGCGCCCTCGCTGGTTTGGCTCAGTGGATAGAGCGGCGGCCTGCAGGCTACAGGGTCCCAGGTCCAGTTCCGCTCAAGGGCAGTGTGCAGGAAGCAGCCAGCTTTAGCCAGTCATGTGGTAAGATGAGAGGTGCCCTCGACTAAAAGCTGGGGGACCAGGGAACCAGCTTCATTCTTCCAGTGCCAGCCCTCGTTTCGCCCTCTCGCACCTGACAGTCTCCCTGAGGGATGATCGCCCAGTGAGAGCTGCTCAGCCTCACTGGAGCAGAACCTCCTCAGCTCGCTAACTTGGGGTGTCTTCAAGACAACCTCTTGCAGACCGGGAGACTAGGACTGAGGTGTGGCTCTGTCTCCAGGACACCTGGAGGCGTGTCCATCCTGTCTCCGGAGGCCGCATCTGCTCTGGCCAAGCGTTAGCCTGTAGGCCCTGGGCCTTTCTTCTGTCCCATTCATCAAATCCCGCGGCTCAGCTTTGGAAGGGGGTCCCGCACAGGAGAGGGGCTCCTTCCACCCGGCGTCCGGTGCGTCTCAGAGGCGCTCTCCCTGGGGCTGAGACCCCGTGACTTCCCTGGAAACCTGACCCGCCCTCCGTGTTTCAGGTTAAACCGGGCCAGTCAGACCTACTTCTTCCCCATTCACTTGACGGATCAGCTGCTGCCCAGCGCTGTGTTCTACGCCACCGCGGGGCCCCTGGTGGTCTACTTCGCTATGCACCGTCTCATCATCAAGCCGTACCTGCGGGCCCAGAAGGAGCGGTGAGTGCGAGACGTCACAGGGCCGGCACCGAACAGCTCTGTGCCGCAGTGTCCTCGCTTTCCAATGGAGGCGATCCTCAGAGAGCCCGCCCCTATTTATATGAGAGACATATTGATGTGAGATGATCCTCATAGAGCCCGCCCCTATTTATATGAGACACATTGATGTGAGATGATCCTCATAGAGCCCGCCCCTATTTATATGAGACGTATTGAATGTGAGATGATCCTCATAGAGCCCGCCCCTATTTATATGAGAGACGTATTGAATGTGAGACGATCCTCAGAGAGCCCGCCCCTATTTATATGAGAGACACATTGATGTGAGATGATCCTCATAGAGCCCACCCCTATTTATATGAGAGACACATTGATGTGAGATGATCCTCATAGAGCCCACCCCTATTTATATGAGAGACATGTTGATGTGAGATGATCCTCATAGAGCCTGCCCCTATTTATATGAGGAGACATGTTGATGTGAGATGATCCTCATAGAGCCCGCCCCTATTTATATGAGAGACATATTGAATGTGAGATACTCATAGAGCCCACCCCTATTTATATGAGAGACATATTGATGTGAGATGATCCTCATAGAGCCCGCCCCTATTTATATGAGGAGACATTGAATGTGTGCAAAATGCTTAGCAGGGGGCATGATCCAAAATAAGTAGTCAGGAAATGTTAGCTGTTCTAGAAGGGCTGCTCTTAGCTGCATCGTTCATTCCGCTTTCAGAAAGGACCAGTTTACAGACTGGCTGAGACTTTAAACCAGGGGCTGGGAGCACCCAGCCCACAGGCCATGTAAGGCCTGCGAGGCAGAGGTGCGGTAATTCCGGGAGTTCAGGGCCTGGTTTCTCGGGGGCTTCGGCTGAAGCAGGATGCGCTGGCCCAGGCTTCTAACGGGACCGGTGTGCGCTGCCAGGGTCCCTGTGCACTGCCGAGGGGAGAGTGTATGTCTGGGTCTGGAGGCGTGTGCGCGCCTTTCCAGAATGTTCTGTGGTAATCCCCGGAGGTGGGCAGCTCCTGTGACACCTGCTCTGACCTCCCCTGTGCCGGAGTCCCTGCATCTGAGGCTTCTCTCCCGGGACTGGCCGTGGGTTCCCTTCTGCTCCGGCGAGGAGGCGGGAGCCATCCAGGGCCACGCGAAAGCAGCCTTGCCTGTGACGGTCCTGGAAATACTTTAAGGCTTAGGGCCGGGCGTGCAGTGAGATCGCAGACGGGGTGCCGGACACGGGTTCAGCGAGGGGAGCACCACGCTGACGCGTGGCTTGTGTTTGTCGCGTAGGGAGCTGGAAAAGCAGAGGGAAAACACGGCCACCGACATCCTGCAGAAGAAGCAGGAGGCAGAAGCCGCGGTAAGCGCGCCGGCCCGTCCTTGGCTCTGGGTGCTCTGCGCCTGCGTGCGGCCACTCTGCCCCTCCGGGGTCCGGGCCACGTCCTCCCCTCCGTCTCTGGTCTCCGGCCGGGGGCTCAGGCCGCTTCCCCCCACTGCGCTCGCATCACAGCCTTTATGTCGCCCCTGGTGTCATCCCGGGGGCTGCAGGCTCAGTTCCACGGATGAGACTTGGTGACCCTCGGAAGGAAGAGCAAGGTGTTCGCACCAGTGGGTAGTGCTCCTCTCCCTGCCCCCCACGTGACTTGTTTCACGTGACCTCACAGACGTCCAGGATAAGGGACAGTGCTGCCGGCCCCTGCGGACAGGCGAGCTGTGTCTCTGAGCAAAGAGTGAACCCGGCGCGGGCCCTGATGCGCGCCTCCCCCTCTTTATAGGTTCGGTTGATGCAGGAGTCGGTCCGAAGAATAATCGAGGCAGAAGAATCCAGAATGGGTGAGCCGGCATGCCTCTCTTGGGACAGGGTGGGCGAGGGGGTTCTCCAAGGAGCACCCGCTCCTGCGGTCCGTCCGGCTGCGGGTGGACGGGAGCGGGGGTGTCAGCCGGGGCCCCACTCTGACCAAACCCGTCCTCAGGCCTCATCATCGTCAACGCCTGGTACGGGAAGTTCGTCAACGACAAGAGCAGGAAGAGCGAGAAGGCCAAGGTCATCGACGTGACGGTGCCGCTGCAGTGCCTGGTGAAGGACTCGAAGCTCATCCTCACAGAGGCCTCCAAGGTACGGCCCGGCCCGCGGGCTCGGACAGAATGGCTGCTGGGCAGCTGGCCACTGGGGATGGCCGCGTGGCCATTGCCTCGCATTAGAATCCCGCTCATGCACGTTATGTCCACACGGGAGCAGTGTACTGCATGCTTCCGCCCATTCATCCACTCAGCAAGTGTTCGCCAAGCACCTACTATGTGCCGGTCACACAGCAGACAACCCCCCCTCTGCTCCCTCTCAGAGTGCACCCCGCATTGCGGGCCCTCCTTCCCCAGCACCTTGCCTGGGCCTTTCGCTCTCCGGAGCTCCCGGGCCTGTCCTTTGCCTGTCACGCGTTTGCTGAGCTGCAGAGGCCAGCCGCCTCGTCCTGCCACCTCTGCGTGCACAGGAGCTTTCTCTCGGAGTTTGAAAAGCAAAACAGTATACATCCTGCTTCGTGAGCTCGCCCGCTGCTGACTGCCCGCCTCGTGCCAGAGGTAGTGAGGTCGCCCAGCACAGCCGAAGTCACGCTGGAGCCTGGGGGGTAGACAGTGAAACTGAATTAAAGTGCCGATGCGCATCCCAGCCTGTGTTGCTCAGTGGTTAGGGTGTCAGCCTGCACACCAGAGGGTCATGGTTCAATTCTCAGTCAATAATTGCAGATTCAATAATTGGTCCTGGCCCTGGTCAGGATGTGTGTGGGAGGCAACCAATCGATGTGTCTCTCTCTCATCGATGTTCCCTCTCTCTCCCTCTCTCCCCCTTCCTCCCACCCTCTCTCAAATCAACAGAAGGATATCCTCTGGGGAGGATTAACAAAATGCTTCTCTCTCAAAATGCCGGGCGCTCAAGCCCAAGGCCCCCGGAAGCCTCGCGGTGTGTTTGTCTTGTGGGGCTTCTGTGAAGACAGTGGTGTATTTGGGGGGAAAGGGGGACAGCGTGTTGAGAGGGAAGGATAGGATAAATAGCCAGTTTTTCAATTCTCATTTCTTTCTCCTGGGGGGGTGGGGAAGAAGGCCCTTCCGAGGGCACCATGCCTGGGCGGCTGGAGGGGGTTGGACAGACTGTGGCGTGTGCATTTAGTCGCCTGTCTTGGGCCCCCCTCGACTCGGGGTCTCTGTTCCAGGCTGGGCTGCCCGGGTTCTACGACCCGTGTGTGGGCGAGGAGAAGAGCCTGAAGGTGCTGTACCAGTTCCGGGGCGTCCTGCACCAGGTGATGGCGCTGGACGGCGAGGCGCTCAGGATACCCAAGCAGTGTGAGTCACCGCCCGGGCAGAGATGGGGCCACACCACCTGCCCGCCTCACCCCCTGACCCCCCGGGAGCAGACGGCGTGGCGACTCCCTGGGGCTGGGCTGTGCCGCCGTGGGGGCGGGGTCAGTCTCTCTCGGGTGGCAGTACAGGGAGCACTCTCCTTGCACGGCAGCTCGGTGGCAGGGTATGAGGCAAACCCAGCTGCTCCTTTGCATTCCAGAACCATCTGCCAGCCGCCAGCCACTAGTCTTTTGGTGGCTGAACCCGAGTAGAGGCCGGCCGAGGAAACGGTGGCCTTTTGCCGCACTGAGTGTCTGTTCTCTCGCAGCTCACAGGATCGACACAGACGGATAAGCTGCCGGGGAAAAGGATGCAAGAGGCTGCAACCATCTGTTCCTGGAGCCCACAATTCGGAAGCAGGGAAACCCAGACATCAGACGTCTATTTTCTATTATTCCCAAGGAGGTGGCACCGTATCAATTATGTGAAGGGACACAGACACCTGCTTTTGCGGGTGCCGGAGGCACACTGAGGCAGCCCCGCCAGGACCAGAACCTCAGCTCGGCCGTGCCTGTCTCCCCAGGATCATGTCCCCGTCGATCTCGGTCCGTGTGGAGGTCGCCGTGGAACATCGCCTCACACGGGACCAGGCTGCCTTTCCCGACGCCAGCCTGTCCTGGGAAGGAAGGAAAGAGCAGGTCTCCGGTCCAGCGGGCACCTGGGTGGTCAACTTCCGGAGACCGCCTTTTCCTGCTGAATGTGGAGGACGTGGGTTTATAAATCTGCTTTTTATCTGAGAACAAGTGGCTTGGGGATTAATTGGTCTCTTCTGTCCTCCCAGAACTTCTCCGATCATTCCACTGGCACCTGGCTGGGGACAGAGCAGTGACTGCTGTGCCCAGGCCCCTCCCTGTCAGGGTCCCTTCCTTCCGGGACCCGCCCCCCCGTCCCACGCGGCTCAGCCTGACCTGCTTGTGCCCCATCCACGGTGCAGCGCGGGGGTGAAGAGGTCAGGAGGCGGAGGGGAAGCAGAGGCCTGGACCACCGCCGCAGACTGCCAAACCCGCGCATCGCCCGCTCGGCCAGCAGGTGGCGGTGCCGCTCTGTGCACCCCGACTGGCCCAGCTCCCTCCGGAGGCTCCTTTCTGGGTGTCTGCTCCCCAGACCTCCTTCCCCCCTCGCCTCTTTGGGTGTGGGAGCCAGGAAACTGCCGAGCAGCCGGGCTGTTACCTGCCAGAGGCCCGTGGGCAGCGGTGCCGACGGCTTCGGGCTTCCTCTGGGCAAGGGTACCAGTGGAATCGCTAATGACCCCTCCCCCGCCCCCAGTTTTTACACACGATTCGGACTGCCCAGCTCGGAAGTATTTATCTCCTTTCAAACGTCCGCTGAGCTCTGCTCTGACGTGAGTCGTGCAATACGCATCGCTTTGAGTCTGACTTTGTCCCCTCCGTCCCCTCCGAGCAGGCGGCTCCTCGGCACCGACTTCCTTCTGCCTGAAGGGACTGCAGGCCGCCTCTCCCCGCAATAAACTTCCTGAAAGTGGGGTGTGGCGTGCATCTGTACACTGTGGAGTGAGCACAGGGGTGTGGCGTGCATCTGTACACTGTGGAGTGAGCACAGGGGTGTGGCGTGCATCTGAACACTGTGGAGTGAGCACAGGGGTGTGGCATGCATCTGGACACTGGAGTGAGCAGGGGGGTGTGGTGTGCATCTGGACACCGGAGTGAGCAGAGGGGTGTGGTGTGCATCTGGACACCGGCGTGAGCAGAGGGGTGTGGTGCGCATCTGGACACCGGAGTGAGCAGGGGGGTGTGGTGTGCATCTGGACACTGAGGTGGGAGCGGGGTGTATCTGGACACTGGAGTGAGCAAGGGGGTGTGGTATGCATATGTACATGGAGAGCAGAGGAGGGTGTGGTGTGCATCTGGACATGGAGAGCAGAGGAGGGTGTGGTGTGCATCTGGACACTGAAGTGGGGGCAGGGTGCCTCTGGACACTGCGGAGTGAGCCATCTGAGGGAGGTGCCTCCTCAAAGGCCGTCCCTCCCCTTCGCCTTCACTGCCCAGCTCTCACCAGACCCCGCGGTTGCCCTGGGACAGACAGACGGGGGCTGGAGGCAGACCATTGCCCTGGGACAGACGGACGGGGACCGGAGGCAGACCATTGCCCTGGGACAGACGGACGGGGACCGGAGGCAGACCATTGCCCTGGGACAGATGGACGGGGACCGGAGGCAGACCATTGCCCTGGGACAGACGGACGGGGACCGGAGGCAGACCATTGCCCTGGGACAGATGGACGGGGACTGGAGGCAGACCATTGCCCTGGGACAGACGGACGGGGACCGGAGGCAGACCAGGCCAGATGCTCGCAGGCTGGCTGGCTGGCTGCTTGTCGTTTTTATAAAATCGCCTTTTTGTGGTCGGAGGTGGTCGTGCCCCGCCTGCTGCTCGGCGGGAGAGAGGAAGTCAGTCGTCGCATCACCACAGCGAGAGGAGAGAGAATCCCAGTTAGTGCCCGTTTTCATTTTCAACTTTAGAGACGTTTTATTGACTGTAGAGGGGGAGGTAGAAACATCCTTCAGTGTGAGAGGAAAACATGCCTCCACAGACCCTGCCAGGGTTCAAACCAGCAACCTTTGGGTGCACGGGATGACGCTTAACCAATGAGCCACGGGCCAGGACTACTTTGTTTAAATGTGTTTTGTATTGATTTCGGAGTTCATAAATAGGAACATCAGTTATGAGAATCATCGATCAGCTGCCTCCTGCCTTCTCCCCATTGGGAATGGAGCCACAACCTGCGCATGTGCCCTGACTGGGAACTGAACTGTGACCTCCTGGTTCTTAGGTCAATGCTCAACCACTGAGCCACACCAGCCGGGCCAGCGCTATTTTTAAGTGAAATGTGGGTTCCATGGATTTGTGCACTCACTGGTTGCTTCTAGTATGTGCCCTGATCGGAGGTTAAACCCTCAACCTCAGCATGTTGGGGTGATGCTCTGAGCACCCCGGCCAGGGCCAGCGTTCGCTTTTGTACAGGAGGAACCCCGCAGTGTGGGAAGGCGCTTGGTCACCTCGTTCCATCAAACCAGGCCGGGCAGAGGCATCCTCAGGACACAGGCCGCTGGGTTGGCCGGGCAATGGCAGCCCCCCGACTGCTGCCTGAGTCCTCTGCCCCCTCTGGTGTGCTGGGAGTGACCCACGCACTAAATCCCTCCCCGGGTGTGTCTGCCACTCCGCCCAGCATGCGTGGTTCTGAGGACGCGGCCTGGCTCATGCTGCATGGACAGCGGGGCCGTCACAGGATGACCAAGTTCCTCACGTTCACGGCCCGATGCCACCTTCCTCGCCCGGGGTGCCTCGCTGCTCCCCGTCTGCAGCAGGACTGACAGGCTCACGGCCGGAGCCCCCAAACCACCGTCCGCCACCAGGCTGGGGGGAGAAAGCCGGGCTCAGCTCCGCTGCTCGGGCTGGGGGCTGGGCCGCCCCGCTCCTCGGGCTCCGTGGGCTCCGTGGGCCCCGTGGGCTCGCAGGCGGCGGCACAGCCTCCGCATCACCAGCCTCTGGGCCTTCAAGCGCTTCCGGAGCTTCTCGTTTTCCTTGAGGGTCACGAACAGTTTCTTTTTGAGGGCGCCCAGGTCCAAGAGGGCGTAGCTGTGGTCAGAGGGCTGCGGGGGGCTGGCTGGCAGCGCAGGGGCCTCGGCCACTTCCGGTGAACCGGGCAGGACCTGGGGGGGTGGGGGAAGGTGAGCCCGAGGCCACAGCCAGGGGCCCACAGGCTGCCCTCCGGCAGGAGACGTGGAAGGGCCTGGCCTGCCCCCCCATCTGCCCACCTGGTGGCGCTTCCCCCACCGGGGAGGCCTGGGGTCAGGGCCACCCCCAGGGTGCTCCGTTTGGCACTGGTTCTCATTTTATCTGAAACGAACCCCTCTGGCTGAGACCAACCCGCCACGTGGCACCTTGGCGCCTGGCCTTACCTGCCCTACGGGGTCTCCAGCACTGGGAGGCGGCTGCGGCCCTTCGAGGCCAGGGTCCGCCTTTCTCTCCGGCCTGTGCTCCCTGGCGCCCACTTCTGGGAGGACCTGGAAATGCAGGGCAAGGCTGCAGCCAGATCGGCACTCAGTGCGGACGGGCCCCCCAACGCAAACCGATCCCCCAGCGCAGACGGGCCCCAGAGCACGCAGACAGACCTTTTCCTTCTGAGTCGGCATTACCCCCCTTGCCGGCCAGGTCTGTGCCTTCCCTCCAGCTGAGAGGGGGTGCTGCGGGCAGTGGCCTGATGTTGGGCCCAGTCAAGGTGTAAGAACTGCACCCCAAGAACCTCATTCTTGGGCCTTGAAACCCAACCCACCTCCACCTGCCCACAGGTATCTGTTCTCCCAAGATGCTCCCCAACCTTGGCCAGAGCCTGTGAAGCCGGGACCTAACCTGGTCGTCCTCGGGCCTGGCATTCTGGTGAGGGGTAGAGCCTCACGTTTCGCTCAGTGAGTGGCAGGAGGTGGCACAAAACAGCGCCTGTCTGTCCCCGGCGCTCACAGCGGAGCCGCCCGTGGCCAGACCAGCTCCAGGCACCAAGCACATCTCCAGTCCTTACCAACCCCCAACCCCCCTGCCCCCTCCCCCTGTAGCTAACTGCACTCCCTTCGGGGACAAACAGGACCCCAGGGAAGTGACCGAGCTCCTCTGTCAACGAACACGCTCTGGGTTGGGGTGCAGCCGCTCGGTGACTGGGCTCCCCCGGCATCGCCTGTTCGAGGAGCGCTCGGAGCCAGCACCCGCGGCACCAGCAGGACCTCAAGGGGGAGGGGCTGGATGGCAGTGGCAGCCTCTGGCTTCTTTCTTTTTTAATATATTTTACTGATTTCTTACAGAGAGGAAGGGAGAGGGATAGAGAGTTAGAAACATCGATGAGAGAGAAACACCGATCAGCTGCCTCCTGCACACCTGCTACTGGGGCTGTGCCCGCCACCAAGGAACATGCCCTTGACCGGAATTGAACCTGGGACCTTGCAATCCGCAGGCCGACGCTCTATCCACTGAGCCACACCGGTTAGGGCAGCCTCTGGCTTCTTGACCACAGGTGGCCGGCCCTGGCTGGCCGCTAGGAAGGGGTCCAGACGCAGCTCGGGGGCTGCCTCCGCTGGAAGGTCTCACGGGTCTGCGCTGTGTGGTTCGGAGCCCACGCGGGAGCGGGCACACGTGAACCGCATAAAGGCCCGGGCTCTGGCCTCACGTGCCAGGCGCTGCTTCAACAGCCTCCAGGTGTGAGCGTGGCTCATGGCTAAATGGGCTTTATGTTGGGGATGTCCTCAAACGAAGGTCGTGGCCATCGGCTGGCTGGGGCCCCACCCCGGAGGCTCAGCATGCTGCCCGCACCTCCACTGCCGGCTCCTGTCCCCCTCCCTGGACGGTGTCTCTCTCCCCAAAGGCAGCGCTTCGCGTGGAGCCCGCGGCAGGCGGTCTCGGCCTGGGATGTCCCTGCAGACGCCACCCCGTCCCACCCCACTGGCGGTGGGCCCCGCAGGCTGGCATTCACCTGCCTGGCGTCCTGGAAGGCGAACTCGGTGGGCACAGCGTTGTGCTTCAGGTTCTTGCGGTTCCCGAAGGCGCTGAAGCACTCGGGGCGGAAGTGCTCGGAGCAGATGACCGTGTGCTGCTTGGGCTGGAAGTTGCCCCGCCCGATGTTCAGCACCCATTCCTTCAGCAGCTCGGGCCGGCTGAACGGGAACCTGCGGGCACAGGGCGGACGGAGGAGGGCATTTTCACATCATCACACGGTGCCTCGACAACCGGGCACGCCCGGCAACCTCACTGCTAGACCACATCCCGTTTCTGGAAGCTTCCGTCACGCTGTCTACAGCATCCTTAGGAAACGTGAGACCGTGAACGGGGCCCAAGCGCTGTCTCCAAAGCTACAGGTGCCAGGTGAGCCTCCGTCCGTCCCCCTGGGGGCCTGCCATGTGCGGGGCCTGCTCCGGGTGCTGGGGGGAGGGAGGAAGACGCCCGGCCTCGTGCGGCCAACGTTCCAGAACAGTGCAGACGGTAACAGATGTAGACTGGGTGGGAACGGGGAGAGGACGCCCCAGAGCTGTCATATGAGCCGAAGTTGCTGGAAACTCACGTGCGTGGGCATCAGAGGGAAAGCAAGTGGCAGGCGAGTGCCTGGTGGTTAAGGGGCGATCGGAGCAGAGGCGGCTGAGACAGGGCAAGAGCGAGACATGAGTCTGGGGCAGATGTGGACAGAGGGTGGTGACCCAGCCCGGCCCGGCCGCTGCAGGAGGGAAAGACATGACAGAGCTCGTGTGGAAGGGGGGGCGGGGCCAGAGTCCAAGTGGAACGGGTGGGAGAGTGAACCCAAAGCGGCTCCACCCCCAGCAGATACCTGCCGGACACAGACAGGTGCCCCGAGACCGGGCCCAGCAGACATGCTGGCAACCACGGAGGCACCCGGTGCCCCTCGGCAGAACCAGTCAGTTCTGGCCGCTGCAATCGGGGGAATTCCAAGCAGCAATGAACCGCCACTGAGCACGACTCACAACTACGGACAACAAGGGTTTCTATGGCGACTCCCGGATGATCTGGTCGTAAATTCCTAACTGGGCAGGTCATGCTGGTAGTCAGGCCCCAAACCTGTAATTTCTTTAGGAAAAGGTTGGCCGTGGCCTTGGCCTTTATTTCCATACACCTAGTGAACACGCCCTGTAATCCATCCTGTAACCTATGGATCGACCGCTTTCGTTACGTTCCCTCCGTGTCCAACGCATGAAGAAGCCTGGAAACATACAACCCTCGCCGGTTTGGTCTTTCTCACATGGAATGAACATAATGGCGGGAAAACAAAGCAACAGAGCTCTGGCCGGTGCTCAGCTGATTGGCCTTGTCCCGGCACCAGAGGTGGAGGCTGGATTCCTCAGGGCACGTGCGGGCAGCCAGCCGCCTAGAGTCTAGCAGACGCTGCCCGTGGGGGGATGAGAGGAGGGAATGTGCGGGCCGGCCTCCCGGGGGAGCGCAGCTGGGCATTTTTTTATTATTATTAAAAAATATATTTTAGCCGAAACCGGTTTGGCTCAGCGGATAGTAGAGCATCGGCCTGCAGACTGAAAGGTCCCAGGTTTGATTCCGGTCAAGGGCATGTACCTGGGTTGCGGGCACATCCCCACTGTGGGGCGTGCAGGAGGCAGCTGATCAATGTCTCTCATTGATCTATCTTCCTCTCTATGAAAAATCAATAATATATGTATTTTTTTTAATATATTTTATTGATTTTTTACAGAGAGGGAGAGGGATAGAGAGAGTCACAAATATCGATGAGAGAGAGACATCGATCAGCCGCCTCCTGCACACCCCCCACTGGAGATGTGCCCACAACCAATGTACATGCCCTGGACCAGAATCAAACCTGGGACCCTTCAGTCCGCA
Source organism: Lasiurus cinereus (assembly GCA_011751065.1). Lineage (NCBI taxonomy): Eukaryota > Metazoa > Chordata > Mammalia > Chiroptera > Vespertilionidae > Lasiurus > Lasiurus cinereus. Next base: position 3,683,809 of record JAAGEH010000227.1, read on the forward strand.
GGCCGACGCTCTATCCACTGAGCCACACCGGTTTCGGCTGGGTCTTTGTTTTTAAAGGGGGTTTGAAGGCCGGGCTTTGGGTCTTCAGGGAGGGACAAGGGAATACCCATGGGCTTCCTGCTGGTGTGCAAAATGAGTTTTAGCCGAGACCGGCGTGGCTCAGCGGATAGAGCATCAGCCTGCGGACTGAAGGGTCCCGGGTTCGATTCTGGTCGGGGGCATGCACCTTGCTTGCAGGCACATCTCCACTGTGGGGTGTGCAGGAGGCGGCTGATCCATGTCTCTCTCCCATCGATGTTTCTATCCCTCTCCCTTCCTCTCTGTAAAAAATCAATAAAAACATATTTTAAAAAAATAAAAAATAAATAATAAAATGAGTTTTATTCCGACCCTCGCCGTCCTTAGTGTGGCCGGCCGGGGCCCCCACCGGAGGCCGTGCCATCCGAGCAGCGCCCGCCGCCGCCGCCGCCGCCCTCCCCGCCCCCCGTCCCCACGCGCCCCGCGGCCCCGCGGCCCCGGTCCCCCCGCCGCCAGGCCTCGGGCTCTCGCAGCGGCCGCGGCCACTCGGCCCGGGCAGCCAGGCCCCGCCCCGGCGCCCGCGGCCTCACCGGTGGAAGGTGAGCTGCTTCCTGCGGCTGCTGTAGCGGTTGCAGCACTGCCGGGCCGCGCACGACTTCGGCATCTCCGGAGCCCGGCCCCGCGCCCCGCGCCCCGCGCCCCGCACAAAGATGGCGGCGGCCGCCGGGCCGGGGCGGGGCGGGGCGGCTGGGGGCGGGGCCGGCCGGGCGCGGTGGGCGGGGCCGGGCCTGGAAGGGGCGGGGTCTGTCTGGGAGGGGCGGGGCCTCCGGGAGGGGCCGGGCCTGAGAGGGGCGGGGTCTGTCCTGGGAGGGGCGGGGCCTGTCTGGGAGGGGCGGGGCCTGTCTGGGAGGGGCGTGGCCGCCGGGAGGTGCTGGCGGGCCAGGCTCTCTGCTCCGTGGCCCGCGTCCAGCAGGCTGCCCGCGGCTTGCGTTGTCTTTTTTTTTTTTTTTTAATATATTTTATTGATTTTTTACAAAGAGGAAGGGAGAGAGAAAGTCAGAAACATCGATGGGAGAGAGACATGGATCAGCCGCCTCCTGCACGCTCCCCACAGTGGAGATGTGCCCGCCAGCAAGGTGCATGCCCCCGACCGGAATCGAACCCGGGACCTTGCAGTCCGCAGGCCGACGCTCTATCCGCTGAGCCACACCGGTCTCAGAGAGCTTCCCTTAGGGGGGAACCCCGATTCGCTGAGGACCATCGCCCTCACCCCATTTGGGGGATAGGAGGTCCCCTCAAATCTCATACCCACCAACAGCCTCAGACAACTGGAAACAAAGGCTCAACGCCCAGCCCGGCCAGTGTTTTCAAGACTTTAGTAGGAGATGCTTGGATTTGGGCTGCTCGAATGTCCCCACGGGAACTAGCTGGTCCCAAATTTGAGTCAGATACAGGGGACAGGAAGTGCACCCTCAGATCCCAGTCCTGCTTAGGGACACTGAGGCTGCAGCTTTCACAGAGAGGGGTAACCACTCACTGGGATTGAAACTCAATTTGATAAATTGTGAGCCCTAACCAGCAGTTTGGCTCAGTGGGTACAGCGTCGTCGGCCTGCGGACTGAAGGGCCCCAGGTTCGATTCCGGTCAAGGGGCATGTACCTTGGTTTTGGGCACATCTTCGGTGAGAAGTGTGCAGGAGGCAGCTGATCGGTGTCTCTCTCATTGATGTTTCTAACTATCCCTCTCCCTTCCTCTCTGTAAAAAATCAATAAAATTTATTTAAAAGAAATTGTGAGCTGCTCACGTCCATTCACACTGTGGTTTCTGGAGAACTTACTAGCGAAAGAGGTTGAAGACTGCATTTTTCATCCGGCTAACCCAAACTCTTCCCAACTCTTGTCATCGTGGTCTGGGGACGTGAGGAAGGCAGACAAAACACAATGGTCCTGTAGCGCCTTCAGCGCAGAACAAAAACACCCGAAGCTGAACATCAACCTCAAAGTAGCAATATCTTTATTTACAAAATATACAGTTTCACAGAAACAGCTTCGCTTTTTACACAAACTTTACAATTACACAGAACCATGTAAACGATGTTAAGTGTCTGGCCTGGCCAAAGCCCACGGGAGGGACCTGCTTTGGGGGTAACATCGCTCCCTCCTCGCCTCATCAGCCACCAACCCGGAGCCCTAGCTGGGCCATGCCTAATTTGCATAAAGCTGATTGCAGCTGCCAGCTCCATCAACACAACACACAAAAGAACGAGGCGTCTCGACTTTAGACGCCGCCCACAGGGATGCACCTGTTCAAAGAACCAAAAGGAAAAGGAGAAACAGAAAGTGAGATGAATGTCGAAGCCCTCCACCGCAGCCCCCAGGCCTCGAACCTTCGGAGAGCAGGGAGCAATCGCCAGCAGGTAAAACCCCAGGTGCTCCTAAGCGCACCTTTACAACTTGGAGGCTTTAGAGAGACAAGAGAAACACTTCGGAACTTTGGCTATTCTCCTGGCGAAGACACTGGATGGGCAATGTCCTGGGGCGGCGGATCTTTGGCAAATTCCTCTCCCGACTTCTCCTGCGCGTTTGCCCTCGCCAGAGTCAGAGCCAGCTGTCTGGGGAGCAGGTGGATCCCGAGGCAGCCTCTTACCGTGTCTCTCCACTGCACCCCTTTCTCCTTCGGGCATCTTGACGATCAATGGGTTTCAGAAATTATGCCTATTTTTGTGGCAATCAAAGCAACAGAATTCAAAACAAAACCAAGGCAGTTGGCTTGTCGGGCGTGAACGACGCCAGGACAAAACACGGGCTCCGAGTGGCCTACAGTTCAGCGCGTGGTGCTTCAGTGAGAACGTGGAGGGGAGACGGGTCATCCTGCTGTAAACAAATATGGCCGACCTGGGCCTTCTTCCCTTCCCACGCTTTACAAGAAACAAGGTTCATGAAAACACACCCAGGGATTTACAAAAAAAAAAAAAAAAAAGCAACCGAAGAAAAACAACCGTTTTCGAGAATCAGTATTGGAACTGCTGAGCGCCATGTCGATTCGGGACAGCGCGGAAGCCCTCCGCCCGGGACCACCCGTGTCCCAGGGCAGTGACCTGGAGCAGAGCCCTGCAGGTGTCCCCCAGAGCCGGGCCCACGGGGTGTCCCCATGCCCAGACCCGCACAGCTCCCTGGTATATGCCTGGAGGCCAAGGTTAACAGCTCACTCACCAACTCACACCAAAAAGGCTTCAAGTCCTCACCTGGGCCTGTGGGACCAGTGGGCCGACCTGCCAGGGGACACTTAGCATCACCCGTGCCAGAGGCCCTCCTCCCGTTCCCTCCACCCACTCCCCATCCCAGGGACGGCCTAACCTTTACGCTGCTCCTGGAATAATGTGAGGGGGGGAGAGAGACGGAGGAACCAGAGTGCCCCCCTTCCTTCCTCAAGAACACCTGCCTGGGCCTCCCGGGCCCCCCCACACAACCGGAGGGAAAGGGCACCCGGGAAAACCGGCCAATACTTTTGGCTGTAGCGTGCAAAAGACAGTTTGTACATCGTGCAACACGGGAAACGGTTATGGACACGGGCCACTTCGACCGCCCCACCAACCCTCTTTCTACAGGGAAGTGGCCGCACACGACCCCTTTTGACAAACAGAAGGAAAACTAGGGACCACTAGCCTGCTCCCCAACCACCCCTGGCTCCTCTGAGTGAGGCCGAGGAGTCCAGCGGGCAGCCCCGGGGACGGCGGGCCGCAGGGCGGGGCGGCGCGGACGGCTGCTGGACAGACACTTATGGTAGAAGACACACTCATCAGGAAACGCCTGCACGTATGGCTGTTCGCGGACAGGCCGGGCAGCCGCGGTCCCCAGCGCGGCGGAAGCAGGAGGAACAGCACTTGTTCCGATCGGCGGGAGTCGGTCAGTGAGAGCAAGGATGCCCGATCGCGGACCCTGCCGGTCAGCTGACCCGCACCCGCTGCGGAGAACAGTCCGGCGGCAGCTCTGCCCGCAGGCCGCGTCAGTCCCTGGCTCCGCACAGTTCGCCGGGCGGCCGGCCTCCTGTTGCTTAGGCACCTGATCGGCGGGGTCCGCCCGCAGCAGAGCTGGGAGTCCTGTGCTCCGCGAAGAGAGGGGCCCGCAGGCCCACCGTCCGCCCCTCCCGGCGCCGCGCCCCGCCCCCTCCCCGGCCCGCAGTCAGTCCAGAAACAGCTTCCGGGAGCCCATGCGGGAGCGGCTGGAGCGGCGGATGTCGAACTTGGAGTCCCGGCACTTTTGGCAGACGAACACTTCCGGCACGTTGGACTTCCGGATCTTGGCACAGGACAGGTGGATCCAGGTGTGGCACTCGTTACACTCGATCATCGGGCGGCCGGCGAAGGGCTTCATGCAGAAGCAGGTGACCAGGTCCCACGAGTCGTCGTCTGAAAGGGAGGGACGCACCCGTGAGGGGGAGGGACAGCCACCTCCTGGCCCCACCCCATCAGGAGAGCCGCCCTCCAGCTCCCCTCCCGGGTGTCCCTCCTCCCTGAGAGGGAGAAAGGGCACCCAAAGCCATGGTCCCGGGAGGGAGCATGGAGACATGTGCACCACAAGCCCCATCATGTGTGTCCCAAGTGGGGACTCTCCGCTGTCTCTGGCCGCGATCACCCCCTTCCCTAAGCTCCTGGGCCCACCTTCCGGCACCTTCCTCCCCAGCGGCGGTGGGCGCACGGAGGCAGGGACTCCCCGAGACTCCGGCTTCCCATCACTCCCCCGGCCGTCCGGGGCCGCTCACCTGAATCCACCATGATGTCCTCGTCGTTGCCGGTGCTGTCCTCGTCGCGGAACACCACCTGCTTGCCCTGCCGGACGATCGTCCGCTTGCCCTCAGTCTTTATCTCTGTGACCTGGTCAGGCGACACGGTGGCACAGGAGCCGCTGGACGGCGTGTCGGAGTCCCAGCCCGAGCAGGCGTCGCCGGGGGCCGCGGGCAGGTCCTGCAGGGCGGGGCTCGTGGGGGTCTCCACGTACGGGTCGGCGGCTTCCAGCTTCAGCAAGCTGCCCATGTAGGCCTCCTTGGCGGGCACGTCGCTGTCCCTGCGCTTCCTCTTCTTCTTCTTCTTCAGCTTGTCCGTCTTCTTGCGGTCCAGCAGGAAGTTGCTGGGCTTGGCGCGCTGCAGGAGGCTGGGCTGCAGGTGGCCAAAGCAGCGATCCGACACCGGCAGGGGCACCCCCGACGCGATGTCGGAGAAGCCGGCGTCCCAGCCGTCGCTGTCGACGGTGCCCGCGGTGCTGTTGGCAGGGCTGGGGCTGCTCCTCAAAGGGAGTTCCTGGAAGGACAGAGGCAAAGGTTCTGGTCACTTCCACGGCCCCACAGAGATCTCCCGGGCACCTGGCAGGGCCCTCACACCCCCAGGCCCCCGGCCCTCCTCAGCGCTGCTCCTCAGGAACGATGGCATTTGCATGTCATGGCGACCGTCCAGACAACGTGCCCCCGGAGAGGGGACCTCCTGCCCTGGCAGACCCTCAGGAACCTGGCTGGTGCGGGGCGGACCCCGGTGAACAGCGGGGAGACCCGCTCCCCAGCCCGGATCCTGCCCCGACTGGCACATCTCCCTCCTCCGGCCTCCCACAGGAAGCCTTTTTAATTAAGTGAGTTTAAATTAGTTCTGAGAATTTCCCAGCGCATTCTGTAAAAGCTGGAGATATCCCAAAACATGGCAGACGTTAAAGCGCGTAATGACTGCCCCAAAGCAGCGAGCGAGCCCGCTCGGGCTCCTTCAGACCCTTCCAGCACTTTATTTGCAAATACCGGCCTCAGTCTGCATGGCACAAAGCAGGCGTGACCCCAGACGGCGATGCCAGGGGTGAACCAGTGCGGGGACCTGGTCCCTAGGATTACTGGGGTCCCTTCTTCTTAGCCTCGGTCAGTATGGACGAGGCTCTGACGTCTGAGGCCCATGGCAGTGCTGCCCCACAGTTCTGACATTTATCACCAATGGGGGGGGGGGATCCCTAAAATCCCGTGGGATTTGGGCCGAAGTCCCGCAGATCACGTAGGGGATGGGCACAGCGACCAGGAGGCTGCTCCATTCATTGGCCGATGAGCCAGGGCAAGGCGCTCCCTGCCCGTGCCCATGTCCTAGCTTTCAAAGGGGGACAAATAATTCCCCACCTCATACTGTTAAGAGCCAACACCAGTGCCCGGCCGTAGGCAGCCCTCAAAGACATACTGGCCATGGAGAGCAGACAGACAGCAGGACAGACCCGGGAATACGGTCAGTGATACTGCAATGACTGCGCACGGCATTGGGTGGGTACTGGAAATAGCGGGGACACTCTGTCCAGTATGTGGCTGACTGTCTATCCACTGTGCTGGACACCTGGAACTAGCAATACCACACTGACTGTAAACTGCAACTGAAAAGTTCACTATTTGCTATGAGCCTGCTTTTTTTTTTTTCTTTATCCTTGTTTAAAAAAATGTGTTTTAGCCCAAACCGGTTGGGCTTGGTGGACAGAGCGTCAGCCTGTGGACTGAAAGGTCCCAGGTTCAATTCCAGTTAAGGACATGTTGGTTGCGGGCACATCCCCAGTAAGGGGTGTGCAAGAGGCAGCTGATTGATATTTCTCTCTCGTCAATGTTTCTAGCTCTCTATCAAAAAAATGTATTTTATTGATTTTTTTTACAGAGAGGAAGGAAGAGGGATAGAGTTAAAAACATCAATGAGAGAGAAACATCAATTCAGCTGCCTTCCCACACACTCCCTGCCATCAAGGTACATGCCTTTGCCCAGAATCAAACCCGGGACCCCCTCAGCCCGCAGGCGGACGCTCTATCCACTGAACCAACCCCCCAGGGCGCAAATAGTTATTTCCAAGCCAACTCGGAAAGTTTACTCAATCAGTTCTAGACAAGCCTGCATCTTATTTCCTCCCAGAGTTTGAGGAACCATTTCCCGCCTGGTCTGTGTTTCCAAGAAAGATTGTACCCAACTCTTATCTGAAGCCCCCACCCCCACCCCCTTGGCTGCAAGCCAGCAAAGTCCCAGAGGGCTGAAGATTACCTCCTTCGGGTAAGGGATGTAGCCGGCATAGGCCAGGACAAAGGTGCAGAACTTGTTGAAATCCTCCACGGTCCTTCTCCTCTTGTATCCCGGGGAGTACTCCTGTGGGCGGGGAGAAAGGGGGGGTGTTGGAAAGCACACACTGGCAGGCGGAATCGCAAAGAAGGGCGCACAGGCTGGAGCTGTTGTGGCCGCCAGCAACTCCAAAGCGCGCTGCCAGCTTCACCAACACCCGAGACTCAGCACCAGGTAAGCGCGGGTGCAGAAGAGACACTTGGCGGGAGGCTGAAAGTGGGGGGGCGGGGGCGTGATGCCCATCGTGGGAAACTGGCTGGGAGATAAAAGCCTGTCCGGAGGCCCATTGCTCAGCCCTGGCGGGCACGTCCAGTTACCCACCTATCAGGCCAACCACCACTTTTTCGCTACAGGTTTTCCATTTGGAAAACAAGCTGCGGCCGCCGCTGGGACTGAAGCCTTGCGCGACTGCAAAAGCCGGCGGCTCTCCCCCTTCCCGGCTCATCACTCCGGCCTGACCCCCCGCATCCCCCACCGCCCCCAGCCAGGCCTGCCTGGGGGCCTCCCCGCCCCCCGGGGTCCCTCCAGCCCCGCCCTTCCCGCTGCGCCCTCGCCTACTCCCAGCCCCCGGGGGCCAGGCACGCTCCCGGGACAAATAGCGCAGAGCCGCCCGCGCGGGTAGAGTCGGGGGCTCCGGAGCCGGCGGGCGGGCGCCCATCTAAAGGTGCCCCCGCGACGAGGACCTTTCCCTCCGATCCGGAGCCTCCGGAGCCGGAGCCGGGGGGCCCGCGGGGAGAGAGCGAGCGAGCGAGCGCGCCTCTCCCTGCTGCTCCGAGCGAAGCTCCACCGCGCCGCGGGGCATCGCCCACCCGCGCACCCGCCCCCGGCGCTCGCTCTATTTCACCGCCCGCCCAGCCCGCTTCAAAGGCCGCGGGGCCAGCGCCCGGCCAGGCCAGGCGGCGGGGGTTGGGGGGAAGCGAGGGCGAACATGGGGGGCGCGGGGGGCTCAGCTGCCCAGGACGGGGCTGCGCGCACCGCGGGCGCAGCTGGAGCCGCCAGCGGGCCGCCTTCCAGGGGCGCCGCTCGTTTCTCAACTTGGTTCCAGCCAAGCCCCTTCTCCCCCGACCCCTGCACCCCCCGACCCCCCGACCCCTGCACCCCTCGACCCCCTGACCCCTGCACCCCCAGGGGCGCGCAGGTCAGCGGAGCCCGGGGGCCCCGCGCCCCAACCGGGGCAGGAAGCGCCGCAGGAGCTGCCGCCTCCGCCCCGGGAGCCGCGCGCGGGCCGCCCCCCCTCCGGCCGGGCCGGGCCGGGCAGACGGCCGCGCTGGGCCCTCCAACTCCCGGGAAACTTTCACGCGCAGAAGTGGGTCAGGAGCCGCGGAGCCGGCGCCCCGGGGCGCGCGGGGCGGGGGGAGACCGGCGCCGCCCCCACCCTCCCCGCCCGGCCGCCCGGCGCGCCGCCGCCTTGGGGAGACGCAGATGGCGGTGCGGCCCCCGCCCCCCGCCGCCGCTCGGCCCCGGAAGGTGCGGGGCCCACCCCGCGGGGCAGCGGGCAGCGGGCAGCGGGCAGCGCCGGGCCCGCAGGCTCCCCCGCGAGGCGGCGCGAGCGCGGCGGCGGGAGAGCGTGCGAGCGCCGCCCCCCCGCGCGGCCCGACCCGCACCCCGGACCCCGCGGGGCTCGGGGGGGAGGAAGGGAGAGAAGGGAGGGAGGGAGCGCGGCGGGGGCGCCGACCGGGAGAGCCGAGGGCCGATCCCCGGAAGGAGGCGCGGGGGGCGGGGCGAGCCAGGCCTGCGGGCGGGCGGCGGGCGGGCGGGGGGCGGGGGCCCCGCAGGGGAAGGCGAGCGCGCGTTCCGGCGGCGAGCGGGGGCTTTGGGGGGTGGGGGCGGCGGGGAACTCGGGCCCCCGGTCGGGGTGGGGACCCCGAAAGACACGGACGAGGCTCCCCAGAGCCGGAGGGGGCGGGGCGCGGGCCCCGGGGTGGGGGGGGGGGAGGGGGGGGGGCCCGGGGCGCAGAGGGGTCCCGAGGCTACCGAGGCCCGGGAGGAGGGGGCGCGGCGCGCGGCCGGGGGAGCGACGCCGACGCGGGGGCCCCCGTGGGGGGCGGGGGGGGGCGCCGGGGGGCGCGGGCGGGGGGGGGGGGGGCGGGGCCGGCCCGGCGGGGGCGGGGGGGGGGGGGGGGGGGCGGGCGGCGGGGTCCGGCTCCGTCCGGGGGGCGAAGGGCGGCGGCGGCGGGGTGGTCGGAGGGATCCGGGCGCAGCGCTTACCTCCGGGTGGAAGGCGGCGGCGCAGGAGTCGGAGTCCATGTTCAGGGCGGGGGGCGGCGGCGGCGGCGGCGGGAGCGGGAGCGCCGGGGCCGGAATGCGGGCGCCGGGCCGTGGGGCCGCTCGGGGCCGGGGGCTCCGGCGGCGGCGGCGGCGGCGGCGGAGGAGGAGGAGGAGGAGGAGGAGGAGGACCGGGGAGGGGTCGCCCCGGCTCAGAGGTGATGGGGGGGCTCGGCGTGCCGCGTCCCCCGGACTCGGTGTTCCCGGAGCCGCGGCTCCACGGCCGAGCGGAGTTGGCGATGCAGCCTCCGCGGCAGGCGAGGCGGGAGAGTCGCTGCGGGGGGCGGCGGCGGCGGCGGCGGCGGCGGCGGCGGCGGCGGCGAGCGGGAACCCGACCGGCTCCCCCGACCTGACGCCCAGTTCGGCTCGTGTCTCAGGAGGGAGGGCGGGAGATCCGCGCGGAGCCTGTCGGGAAATGTAGTCTGAGAGGAACGGGAAGCCGATCCGGACGGGGGTGGGGTGGGGTGGGGCGGGGCCGCTGGGCCTGGTGGGAGCGGTAGTCCTAGGCTCCGCCGCGGCGGCGCCCAAAGGCGGCCTCCAGGACTCCAAGTCCCAGAGAGCTCCGCGGCGCTGCGGAGGCGGTGCCTGCGGGGCTGGTGGACCGCCGGAGCTGGGGGCTGTGCGGGGGCTCGCGCCGCGCTCGGGGGGGTGGGGGAGGGGCCGCGCGGGCGGCAGCGCCTCTGTCTCCGCGGGGGCGGGCGGGCGGCCGGGCGGGTGGGGGCGGGGCTGGCGGCCTTGGTCTGGGAGCGCGGCGGCCTCCTCCTCCTCCTCCTCCTCCTGCTCCTGCTCCTCCTCCTCCTCCTCCTCCTCCTCCTCCTTTAGGATTAGGGGGTTCGTGCTCCTTTGTGGGCCCGGGGTCCCCGCGCCAGAGTGGGGGCGGCGGCTTGCGGGGGTGGCGGTGCTGACGCCGGGCCACCCCCCGGGCTGGGCTCCCCGCGCGTCCGTCCGGGGAAGCGAACTGGCCTTCGCGGCCGGGGGTGGGGGGTCGGGGGTGGGGGCTCAGGCCCGGGACCCGGGGCCGCGGGACCGAGACCCTCGTGCTCTTCGGAGGATCCACTTGGGGGTGTCGGGTTGCGGCTTCTAGACCCCCCGCCCCCGCCCCCGCCCCGTGTTATCGGTGTTTTTGGACGCTGTTTGCTTGCCCCTCCCCCCCCCGCCCCCCAAACCTTGGGGCCGCCCGGGTGTCCTCCCTCCGAGCTGCCCCCCGAGTGCGCTCCTCCCGGGGCGGCGGGGAGGCGGGAACGGGACGGGGCGGGGGGGTCGCGGGAGTCGCCCCGGATCACCCCCACCTCCACCCCCACCCCGGGCCTTTTTCTTGCTGCGGAGCCGCGGCGCGTTTCCCAACTTTGGGGTGTTGGGGGGTCGGCGGGCGGCGAGCCACCTCGTGGGAAAGGAAACTCCTCCGATCCACTTCCCCGCAGGAGGCCGGGCGCGCCTCCACGGTTTGGGGGGAAAGAAAAGGCTAGAGGGCCGCCCAGACCGGTGTGGCCCAGTGGGCAGAGCGCCGGCTGGAGGACCTGGAGGGTCCCGGGTTCGATTCCGGGAAGATGGACCTTGCTTGCGGGCACAACTCCACTGTGGGGCGTGCAGGAGGCGGCTGAGCGATGTCTCTCTCTCTCTCTCATCCATGTTTCTGACTTTCCCTCTCCCTGCCTCTCTGTAAAAAAATCAATTAAATATATGTTTTTTTAAAAAAAGAAGAAAGAAAACTGCAAAGCTGTTTTTAACAAAAAAATAAATAAATCTAGAGGGCAGTGGCTCGGAGGCTTAGTCTGTAGCTGCTTCGGAGACCCCAACTTAAAAGAGGAGGGACGTCACATTCTTATATTTTAATCCGAACACGGGCTGTTCGGTTCAGGGCATCAGAGCGATGGCTGGAAGAGCCCCTGGAGGATCAGATCGCTTCCGAGGGGGGAGTGGAGGCGGGTGGCTGGGAGGGACCCTGATGGAAGCATTTAAGGGTGAAGGGCCTGGGTTTGTCTGAGAAACGCTTTTCGGGAGCCTCGGTGTCCTCGGCCATCAAGGTTCCAGGTGGCACAGGCGGCAGCAGGTGGTGGCTTCCTGTGGGTGGTTGTTTTTTTAATATATTTTATTGATTTTTCACAGAGAGGAAGGCAGGGTTAGAAACATCAATGAGAGAGACGTCGATCAGCCGCCTCCAGCACACCCCACACTGGAGATGTGCCCGCAAGCAAGGTACATGCCCCCGACCGGAATCGAACCTGGGACCTGACGCTCTATCCACTGAGCCACACCGGTCTCGGCCTGTGGTTGTTGTTGTTGAAGGTTATATCAGCCATGCGCCCAGGTTGGAGGGCTCCCAGAGGGGAGAGGGAACAGTATAGGCGTGGGGCTCAGCCTGTGGTGGTTGTTGAAGGTTATGTCAGCCATGCCCCCAGGTTGGAGGGCTCCCAGAGGGGAGCGGGAGAACAGTATAGGCGTGGGGCTGGGTCTGTGGAAACCACATGGACCACTTGGTATTTATTTTTATTTTTTTACTTTACAAAAAGTACAAAGGGGCTTTTATCATTTGGAACACGGGCACAATTAGTTAAAGTCCATGAGTTTTCATTGAAGGGATGTCACGCGTTCTGGGTCCTTCCACGGCCTCAGTTCCTCCTGAGTTGGAGTCTTCATCCCCAGGGTCAGGTTCACCAGGAGCAGCCTGGTTCGCCTGAAGAAAGAAGGGCCACGAAGGAGACTGGCCTGTGGGTAGTTGAAAAGTGCAGATGCCAGCCGAAACCGGTGTGGCTCAGTGGATGGAGCGTCGGCCTGCGGACTGAGGGGTCCCAGGTTCGATTCCGGTTGGAGGCATGTACCTTGGCTGCAGGCACATCACTGTGGGGCATGCAGGAGGCAGCTGATCCATGTTTCTCTCTCATTGATGTTTCTAACTCTCCCTCTCCCTTCCTCTCTGTAAAAAAAATCAATAAAATATATTTTAAAAATAAATAAATAAAATAAAAATACAGATGCCGCCGAAACCAATTTGGCTCAGTGGATAGAGCGTTGGCCTGTGGACTGAAGGGTCCCAGGTTCGATTCTGGTCAAGGGCATGTGTCCTGGTTGCGGGCACATCCCCAGTGGGGGTTGTGCAGGAGGCGACTGGTCTATGTCTCTCTCTCTGTAGATCTAGATCATCTAGAATCGATGTTTCTAACTCTCTATCCCCTTCCCTTTCTCTCTATAAAAACTCAATAAAATATTTTTTTTAAAAAGTACAGATGCCAAAGAAGAATTAGTAGAGAAAGAATCCAAAGGGGAGGGGAGGGAATAATAATAATAATAATTATTATTATTATTATTACTATTATTCTAGAGAAGAGGAAGGGAGAGGGAAACATGGACTCGTTGCATCTGGTACCCGATCTGGTTGTGTGCCTTGACCGGGAACCGAACCCGGCACCCTTTGGTGCCTGGTAATGATACTTCACCAACTGAGCCCCACCAGCCAGGGCAAAAAGGGAGTTTTTTTAACTTCGTTATTCCCTGTGAAACCATGTTTTACAATGCACATATTAACACACCCCCTCCAGTCAGAAATGGAAATGAAGAACCTGTTCACAACGATGACTGGATGGCAGACAAAACGGCCTAGAACTCGGGGGCCATTCAGTCACACTCAGGAAAGGATCCCCCCACTTGGATTGTTTCCCATGACAGTGACCCGGTAGCTGCTTCCGGAAGTTCTTAGTAAATAGTCGTTTTAGCACAAGGATGGGACCAGGACTGCCAGCTTATCTCCCTGCCTGGCACTCTAGGGCAGTGATTTTCAACCTTTTTTCTTTCATGGCGCTCATAAATGACTAAAATTCTGTGGCACACCCCCAAATTTTGCGGATCTGACTAAAAATAATAGGTATGATTCTGATGTATTCACACCAGACAGCTATTACAGTATTGGTTGTCACTTTTTAAAAAGAAAATATATATTTGTATTGATTTTTTTTAAAGAGAGGAAGGAGCCCTAACCTGTTTGGCTTAGTGGATAGAGCGTCGGCCTGAAGACTGAAGGGTCCCAGGTTCGATTCCGGTCAAGGGCACGTACCTTGGTGGCAGGCACATCCCCAGTAGGAGGTGTGCAGGAGGCAGTTGATTGATGTCTCTCTCCCATGGATGTTTCTAACTCTCTATCCCTCTTCCTTCCTCCAATAAAATATATTTTAAAAATAAAAAAGAGAGGAAATGGGAGGGAAAGATGTCAATGAGAGAGTGAAACATCAATTAGCTGCCTCCTGCACCTAAGCTCCCCCCCTCGCCGCCCGCGCCACCACCCCCCCCGCCACACACACACACACACACATACCAGAGATGGAACTTGCAACCTGGGCATGTGCCCAGACCAGGAATCCAACTGGCAACCCTTTGGTGCACTGGATGACACCCAATCAACTGAGCCACACCAGCCAGGGCTGCTGTTCCCTTTTTTTTTTTTTTTTATTGATTTTTTACAGAGAGGAAGGGAGAGGAGGAATAGAGAGTTAGAAACATCTGTGAGAGAAAAACACTGATCAGCCGCCTCCTGCACACCTCCCACTGAGGATGTGCCCGCACCCAGGGTACATGCTCGTGACCAGAATCGAACCTGGGACCTTTCAGTCTGCAGGCCGATGCTCTATCCACTGAGCCAAACCGGTCAGGGCTGGTGTTACTTTTTTTTTTTAATATATTTTATTGATTTTTTACAGAGAGGAAGGGAGAGAGATAGAAAGTCAGAAACATGGATGAGAGAGAGACATCGATCAGCTGCCTCCTGCACGCCCCACAGTGGAGATGTGCCCGCAAGCAAGGTACATGCCCTTGACCGGAATCGAACCTGGGACCTTTCAGTCTGCAGGCCGATGCTCTATCCACTGAGCCAAACCGGTCAGGGCTGGTATTACGTTTTTAACAGTCTAACAGAAAAGAAATCAGCCTCTGACCAAATAGGTCACTGCATCTTTTGTTTTGTTTTAACTGTATGTTTTTTATTTTATTGTATTGATTTTTAGAGAGAGAAAGGGAAAGGGAGAGAAATATCAAGTGGTTGCTTCCTGCACGCCTCCTACCAGGGATCAGGCCCGAAACCCAGGCGTGTGCCCTGGCCTGGAGTTGAACTGGTGGCTTCTCGGTGCTCGGGAAGACGCTCAGCCAGTGGAGCCGCACCAGCCAGCACAGGTTTGGCATTTTTTCAGAATTCTGCGGCACACCAGTGTACCAGGGCACACCAGCTGAGAATTGCCGCTCTGGTGAAATAGAAAACGTCATGGAGAAGGACCCTCTTTGTCTCTCCTTCCTTTGATGTCCCTTAGGAATGTCACCCTTTGTGGGGCGGGGGCGGGCAAAGGGAAGATATGTGTACATGTTATACATTAATGAAAAAAGAAAAAAGAAAGAAATGTCACCCTTTGGAGAAGGTACAGAATTAATACTTACCGTCCTGGCCGGTTTGGCTCAGTGGATAGAGCGCTGGCCTGCGGACTGCAGGGTCCCAGCTTCGATTCCGGTCAAGGGCACATGCCCTAGTTTCTGGTTGGAGTGCGGGAGTCAGCCGATGGATGGTGCTCTCTCATCATTTATGTTTCTCTCTCTCCCCCTTTCCCTCTCTGAAATTAAATACACATACATATTTCGCCAAGACCGGTTTGGCTCAGTGGATGGAGCGTTGGCCTGCGGACTGAGGGGTCCCAGGTTCGATTCCGGTCGGGGGGCATGTACCTTCCTTGCGGGCACAACTCCAGTAGGGGGCGTGCAGGAGGCGGCTGATCGATGTCTCTCTCTCTTCGATGTTTCTGACTTTCTATCCCTCTCCCTTCCTCTCTGTGAAAAATCAATAAAAATATTAATAAATAAATAAATACACATACATATTTTAAAATATTTTTTGCCATATTTTTTATGAATGTATTACATGTGGACATATCTTCCCATGCGCCCCCACTCCCATGCATGCTCTCACCCCCCAGTGTCTTGCGTCCATTGGTTCTGCTGATATGCATGCACACAAGTCCTTCGGTTGATCTCTTATATCTTCCCCACCTCTCCCTAACCTTCCCGCTGTCATTTGACAGCCTGTTTGATTATATTTTAAAAAATTTTTTAAAAAGCTTACCCTCTAGTCCCTAAACTCAAAAAATAAAATAAAAAAGGACTATAACTCCAGTAATTGACTTACACTCAATGGCATAAAGTGTGGGTAATAAAGCCGATCTCTTGGCCCCACAGGTGTGGGTGTCTTCGGCATATTGTTTATTTTCAGGGGTGCTTCCATGCCCCCGGGCTCCTGGGCAACTCTAGAATTCCGGGATTCAGGCAAGAGCATGAGCCACAGTAGCCAGATCCTTGGAGTTCATGATTTTTTTTTTGATTTTTTTTTTTTTTGCTTTAAAAAGTAAATTTCGCCTCCTGCTCGAATGCTAATTCTCCGATGATTATTGGTGCTTAGGAAAGAGGAAGAAAAAAGCCAACATTAGCACGGGTTGTGACAAGTTTCAAAATACTAAGAATACCACGGTTTCCCAGTAAGTAACTTGAGAATGTAGTTATTTTAATTGCGTTACCAAATATAGCTTCACCTTCCTCAATCTCACTAGTGCGCTCGCTGCTCGCACTGGGGAACGTTCAGGGGAGGTCCGCGCCTCCCACTTTAACTCTGTGTTGGGGTGTGGGTCTGAACATCGCCAAGAGCTTATTTCTCCTGAAATTATTTTCTGGTGTTTCAGCTTTTTGTTCGTGTTTTTTTTTTCCTTGTTTGTTTTGTTTTAGAAAGAGAGAAGGGAGAAAGAGAAACATGGATTTTTAAAAATATATATATTTTATTGATTTTTTTACAGAGAGGAAGGGAGAGGGATAGAGAGCCAGAAACATCGGTGAGAGACAGAGACATCCATCAGCCGCCTCCTGCATGCCCCCCACTGGGGATGTGTCCACAACCCAAGATACATGCCCTTGACCAGAATTGAACCGGGAACCCTTCAGTCCTCAGGCCAACACTCTATTCATTGAGCCAAACCGGTTTTGGCATCACACGGATTTTTTTTGTTCCACTCATTGATGAATTCATTGGTTGATTTTTATGTGTCCTGACCAGGCTCGAACCCTCAATCTTGGCATATGGGGACAGTGCTCTAACCAGCTGAGCTACTGGCGGGACTTAATAAGTCTATTCTCATGGAATTCTTTTTTTCTACCCTGTTTCCCGCCTCTCTCACTTCCATTTCCAGGAGAAGAAAAGAATGAAAACTCATCAAAATATTATTTCAACTTGTAGTACCTTGACTACATATTACTATAACTTAAAACCAGGAATAGCGCTCTCCGGGGAGCATACTCATGCCATCCCCTTCACCTTCTCTGCCCCCCGCACCTCCAGGCACCTATGCCCTAACCTCTAAGGAACCCCATGAGACTTAAACCAGGAGAGCCATGGCGGGGGGTGGGGGGGGAAACGGCAGCTCATCCTGGGGTACCCCCTGCACCTGTCTGCAAGGCCCCCTTTTCTCCCACGCCCCGGTGAGCTGAAGCAGCCAGGCTAAGCTCTCCTGTGGCTGCCATGCCCTGTCTCGTTTCCCTGCCATTAAGTGTGTTTTTGCTGCAGCCAATAAATTCTTGCTAAGGCCAAAACCGGTGTGGCTCAGTGGATAGAGCGTTGGCCTGCGGACTGAAAGGTCCCGGGTTCGATTCCGGTTGGGGGCATGTACCTTGCTTGCGGGCACATCTCCAGTGTGGGGTGTGCAGGAGGCGGCTGATCGATGTCTCTCTCATCGATGTTTCTGACTTTCTATCCCTCTCCCTTCCTCTCTGAAAAATCAATAAAATATATTTTAAAAAAAATTCTTGCTAGGTTTTAAAATAAATAAATAACCCTAGCCGTTCGGGCCCAGTGGGCAGAGCCTTGGCCTGCAGACCGAAGGGTCCCCCGGGTTGGACCCTCTCTCTGTTGCAGGTTGCAGGCTCCTCCCTGGCCTGAGGTCTCATGCAGGAGGCAATCAATCCATATGTTTCTCGCACATCGATGTTTCTCTCTGTCCTTCCCTCTCTCTTCCACTCTCTCAAAAATCAATAGAAAAATATCCTCGCGTCAGGATTAAAACAAGTAAATAAACAAAACCATTAATAAGTAACTCCTAAGTTATATACCGTCAACTTCTCTTGTACTGAGGAAAGCAACCCATGCATAGAAGAATCAAGGCATTTTTTTAAAAACACTCCCACCACCTAGCCTGATATTCTTCAGGGCTATCCACTCACCCTCCCTTTTTATTTTTTTTTTTATTTTATTATAGTTCTTTTTATTTTTTATTTAATATATATTTGTGGATTTTCAGAGAGGAAGGGAGAGAGAGAACATCAATGATGAGAGAGAGAGAGAGACAGTGATTGACTGTCTCCTGCACAGCCCCCTACTGGGGACCAAGCCCGCAACCTGGGCATGTGCCCTTGACCAGAACGGAACCCGGGACCCTTCAGTCCGCAGCCAAAGTTCTGTCTACTGAGCCAAACCAGCAAGGTAGGGCTCAAATGCATTTCTTATGGTTCATACAGGAAAAAAAATATAAAGATTAATACCAACTCTGTGTGCCAAACACCTTAAATATTTCCGCTTATCGTATCTCATTTACATATAAGAAAGCACTTCATGGATAGAGAATACTGTCAAATTCCTTAATGAAAAAAAGCTTATAATAAATGTGTTACACTCCACACGGCAGGCAGCCAGGATCGGGGAAGACATCCGTGTCTAAGAGGAAGAAAAGGTGCCTCTGTTTTTGACTAAATGCTAAGGTATGTGTTCCCGAATGTTCCCCAAGGAAAAGAAAGAAAAAATAACAGCGGCCTTTAAAATGATCTCCGTCACTTCTTGTCCCGTCTGCCTAAAATTAGAATTTAAATATCTCCAGGTCAGGCGCAGAGAGGAGTCAACCAGTGGATGACTCTCTCCCTTCTTTTCTCTAAAATCAAATGAACATTTAAAAATAAATATCAACATCGAGTAGTTTGGATGTTTAAAGCTGAAGAGCACCACCTTTTGCTAAATTACACTCTCATAAAGAAGTTACTTAGGCCAAGATGATTGTCTTCCTTTTAGAAAAGGTGAACTTTCGTGGCTGAAGTTCAACCATTAAATGCAAACATTTCCCCAGCAGCTGTTGCCTCTGTCAGTCATTTTTCAATAGGGCTGGACAGAATCGCCTGGCTGGTGTGACTCGGTTATTTCGGCTCCATCCTGTGCACCAAATGGTTGCTGGTGTGATTCCCTGATCAGGGTTGCAGGCTTGATCCCCAGTAGGGAGCATATACAGGAGGCAACTGATTGATGTTTCTCAATATATTTTTCTCTCATCAATGTTTCTCTCTCTCTCTCTCTCTCAAAATCAATTTAAAAATCTTAAAGGAAAAAAAAAAAAAACTGGGCCAAAACCGGTTTGGCTCAGTGGATAGAGCGTCGGCCTGCGGACTGGAGGGTCCCAGGTTCGATTCCAGTCAAGGGCATGTACCTTGGTTGCGGGCACATCCCCAGGAAGGGGCGTGCAGGAGGCAGCTGATCGATGTTTCTCTCTCATCGATGTTTCTAACTCTCTATCCCTCTTCCTTCCTCTCTGTAAACAATCAATAATATATATATATGTAAAAGTTCTGAGGACATTTAAAAAAAATAAAAAAATGGAAAACGATTGCTTGTTTGGCAAATGTTAACATCTTCCCCACCAAAAAATACATGTTCCAGTTTAGAGAGGGGGGGTTGGGTGCTCCCTTAATTAACACAGTGTGGTGACTGTCTCTGTCACACTGTCACACGGCAATGAGTGAATGAATTTCTCACATCCCCATGTTGAACTTAGGAGATTGATGAGAGGAAAAAAAAGAAGAAAAAACCCCACAAAACTAAATAGCACACCTGGGTTGGTAGGTTATTAAAAACTCCAAACAGCTGCTAAGTCCCAATCTGTTCCTTTCTTTTCTTTTCTTTTTTTTAAATATATTTTATTGATTTTTTCACAGAGAGGAAAGGAGAGGGATAGAGAGTTAGAAACATTGATGAGAGAGAGAGACATGGATCAGCTTCCTGCATGCCCCCCACTGGGGATGTACCCACAACCAAGGTACATACCCTTGATCGGAATCGAACCTGGGACCCTTCAGTCCGCAGGCCGACGCTCTATCCACTGAGCCAAACCGGTTTCGGCTACTCCTTTCTTTTCTAACCACATTCATTGACTGACTTAGCTGTACCCACCTGGTTTCAAATACTTGTCTCCTGGGTCTGAGATATTTAATAATATAGTTCCCCCCGACCCCTCAATAACTGAATTTTTTAATTTAATTTTGCGCTTGTATGCTTTCTTTAAGACACAGGTCATATATGTAGTGCCACCTGGAGAAAATGTCACCGTCGCCCTTTTCTGTAAGCATCTGAACAGAACAAATGGCTTATAGAAAGCCGAAACCGGTTTGGCTCAGTGGATAGAGCGTCGGCCTGTGGACTGAAGGGTCCCGGGTTCGAGCCCGGTCAAGGGCTTGTACCTTGGTTGCAGGCGCATCCCCAGTGGGAGGCGTGCAAGAGGCGGCTGATCGATGTCTCTCTCTCATCGATGTTTCTAACTCTCTATCCCTCTCCTTTCCTCTCTGTAAAAAAATCAATAAAATATAGTTTAAGCTGAAACGGGTTTGGCTCAGTGGATAGAGCGTCCGCCTGCGGACTGAAGGGTCCCAGGTTTGATTCTGGTCAAGGGCATGAACCTTGGTTACCGGCACATCCCCGGTGGCAGGTGATTGATATTTCTCTCTCAGCAATGTTTCTAACTCTCTATTCCAATCTGTAAATAAATCAAAAAAATATATTAAAAAAAATATATATATATATATATATTTAAAAAAAAATTGGGTCATATGCTGGGTAACATTTTTCACTCGGACATCTTCCCATCTCAATAAATATCAGCATTATTCTTCCCAGCCAGACGGGAACATGCTTCTAGCGTTAAGAACTGGGCTCATTAACACGACTGATTCCCAAAGAGGATTCATGAAGGTGGGGGCGTGCTGTCTGACCCGGGGCCCTCGGTACTTTTCCCTGCAGACATCCCACTTCCTGGCCACTCACACTCCTGGTCACCCAGCCGGGCAGGCGGCGATTGGCCCGGCTCCTGGGCCAGGAATGCTGCGGCCGCGCCACCAGCTGTGTGAACAAACAGTCCATCTATGGGCAACAGGCAGCGGTACCTGACCGCCTTCTCCCTCCTCCGGCCTGCGCTCCCAGTGCTGGGACTGAGACCACAAACCCTCTCTCTCCCGGGGGGCAGCGCCTGCAGGCCCGCCCTGCACCCTGGAAAGATGTCCTTCCCTAAAGCTGGCACGCCGGGCTGGAGCAAGACATGCCCGCAACTCCCCGGCGCAGGCTGCAGGCTTCATCAGAAAGACAGATATACATATATTTTTTAAAATATATCTTTATTGATTTCAGAGAGGAAGGAAGAGGGAGAGAGAGAAACACCCACGATGAGAGAGAATCATGGATCGGCTGCCTCCTGCAAGCCCCCCACTGGGGATCCAGCCCGCCACCTGGGCCTGGGCCCTTGACCAGAATCCAACCTGGGACCCTTCTTCGGTCCGCAGCCCCACGCTCTATCCACTGAGCCACACCGGCCAGGGCAGGAATGCCTGGGTGAAGCTCACAGGGCCAGGGGGTTTCATCTGCAAAACCAGAGAGAGGGGGCTGCGGGCGAGAGAGGGATCTTGTCTAAAAGGCAGCAAAGCACCCGTGAAAGCAAAAGGCTCTCCAAGCCGGGGGACCCTTCTCGGGGGGGGGGGGGGGGGGAAACCCGCCCCCCGGCCAGGGATGGGAGAGCAGCCATCGCAGCCAGAATGAGACAGATGCCTTTCTGAAATAAGACAGGCTCCTCTCTCCCGCCCCCGACCAGTGAAGCCGATACCACTGAGGGGCCAGGTTCCTGGCTTTTAAAAAATATATATATTTCATTGATTTTTTACAGGGAGGAAGGAAGAGGGATAGAGAGTTAGAAACATGGATGAGAGACATCGATCAGCTGCCTCCTGCACGCCCCCCCACTGGGGATGTGCCCGCCACCCAGGCCCCTGCCCTTGACCAGAATGGAACCTGGGACCCTTCAGTCTGCAGGCCGCCGCTCTACCCACTGAGCCACACCGTTTCCGGCCCGGCTCCTGGTGTTAAGGCTGCAGGCCGCCTCCTGCCTGCCTGACCTTGAGCTGAAGGCCCTGTCCCCGGGGTCCCCCCTCCCCCCAGTGTCCCCTTTGGGAACGGGGAAAACTGCTTTTTTTTTTTTCTTCTCCCCCCGGAATTGTCTTCTAGTTGCTCTCGTGTGTGTGTTTTCCCTCCTTTGATGGCGCACCCGCAGGCCCTCCTCCTCCTCCTCTCCGTCCTCCGCCTTCCGCACGCCCATCGCCAGCGGGGGCGGAAGCGGGGTCCGAACCCGGGGCAGGCAGGCCGGCCGGGCCGGGCCCCCTTCGGCGCGCAGCAGCCCCGGAACCCCGAATCTGGGTCCGGAGCCGACCCGGCGCCCCGCTGCTGCTGCTGCAGCTGCTGGGGCTGCTGCGGACGGAAGTTGCGGGCCGCGCTCGCCCCGTGTGCAAACTCGGGCAGGAACTCGGGGCGCCCGGCCCCCCCCGTTGTAAAGACAGACCCTGCCGCTGGCAGACGCCCCCCAGGGCTGGGCTAACCCGCGGGCTCGGGAGCCGCAGAAATAAACACCCTTTGCAAAAGCCTTTGTGCGCGGCGGCGGGGAGCCCCGGAAGGGCGGGGCGGGGCCGGGCGCGCGGGCGGCGGTGACTCAGCCGGGCGCGCGGGGACGGGGCGGGGCGTGCCGGGCCCCGACGGGTTAAGGGGGCGTGGCCAGCGACTCCCCGCCCCCTCCCTCCGGGCCGGCCCCGCCTCCTCCCCGGGCCGGCCCCGCCTCCTCCCCGGGCCGGCCCCGCCTCCCCCCGGCGGCCGCGGAGCCCGGGGGGTGGGGATGGGGATCGGGGGGTCGGGATG
>JAAGEH010000227.1:3707751-3727681 GCA_011751065.1 Lasiurus cinereus
GGGGTGTCTCTAGGATCAGCCTCCTGCCCAGGGGTGTTTGGGGGGGGGTGTCTCTAGGATCAGCCTCCTGCGCCCCTGTGGGAGCAAGCCTTACCCTTATTGGAGAGAAACACCCTCAGACTCTAGGCCGGGCACCGCGCCCAGCGGGGCACTGCCCCTGCCCCCCTCCAGCCGGACCGCCGCGGCCTCGCTTCCTCTCTCTCCACCTCAAAAGAAGGGGGGCCTCTTGTGCGAGCGGGACACACAGCTGCTGTGTGTGGGTTCTTTCCCTCTTTGGGGAGCCCACTCTTTTCCCCAGGAAGTGCCACTCCCCACCTCCCTGCTTTGGTGGGAAGAGACTGGGGCATTCACCCCCCGCACGCACACAATGGGCGCTTTCTTCTATCCCGAAGGGAATCCAGCGACAGGCCCGGGCCGGTGCCCTGTGTGTGTGTGTGTGTGTGTGTGACACATCCATTCCCCCCGCCCCGGGCCCTCGCGCGCCCGGCCCAGCCTCAAGGCCGCTGACGCTGGCATCTGGTCACCCTTGACCAGGGTCCCCTGGGCCTGGCACCTGGGCTGCCAGCCGTGCGTCACATGGCGCGGAGGCCGCCGCCCGCCGCCACCGCGCTCTGCCCAATGGCTGTAAACACAGTCACATGCTCCGAGGTCTTCTTGCAGGGACTTGGCTCGCACCCCAAAACACTGCCGAGTCATGCTGGGCGGGCCCCCGTCGGGCTTCTCCCACCGTTTTTGATGGAGGCTGACGCCTGGCGGCGGCGGCCAGGAGGGTGGGCTGCGCCAGGCTATATAAGGAAGAAGCCGCCGGCTGTGCGCGGGCTGGGCCTGGCGCTGGGGAGAAAGTCGAGCCGGGCCGGGCGGCCGGGCAGTGTCCCTGCGGCCCCGAGCTGACAAGTGGGGGCCTCCCGGCCGGAGGACACGCTCCACTCTGTGGCCACAGCTCCCTGGCCTGCAGCCACGGTGCGGCCTCTGCTGCCCTCTCCCCCAGAACGGGCCCCTTTGCCGTCTGAGGGCGGCCCAGCGTTTGGGAACCGCCTTCCCCCTCGCCCCCACCCATGCCTGGAGGGGGAACTCCCTCCCCAAAGTGGTCAGACTGGCCCGGGCTCTGCACCCCCTTCCTGCGTGTCTCCGCGGAGCAGCTAATCCCCGGGGTGAGACAGGTGGCAGGCCTGCCAGGCAGCTGCGTGCCGGGAATGTCCCGGGGAGCGCGCCCCAGCTGCCCTCCCCGGGCGCCCGGTTCTGCCGTAGAAGGAAGAAGGCCCGCAACACACGCCTACACGTTGACCCCGCTGGTCTCCTCCCTTTAGAAAGCTCGGGGCCACCAGCCGGATAGAATGTCCTGTCTGTCCCGTCTGCGCTGCCTGTGGCGCCAGCCTTGGGGGCAGGGAATGCAGCCGCTGGGTCCTGGGGTCCCTTCACCCCGGGGTCCGGCGAGGTCCTGGGTTCTGGGTGGACTTGTTTACTTCATGATTACAGTCAGCACCGTTGGGCTTTGATGCTTATTTTATTTTTATTTTTTTAAAATATATTTTATTGATTTTTTTTTTTACAGAGAGGAAGGGAAAGGGATAAACAGGTAGAAACATCATGAGAGAGAGACATCCATCAGCTGCCTCCTGCACGCCCCCCACCGGGGATGCACCTGAAACCAAGATACATGCCCCTGACCGGAATCGAACCTGGGACCTTTCAGTCCGCAGACCTACGCTCTATCCACTGAGCCAAACCGGTTTTGGCGATGCTCATTTTATTTCCGTTCCTTTTGGAAGCGGAGACAGAAGAGTGTATGTGCACCGGGTGGGGAAAGTAGCTTTACAGTTGTCTCTGCGGGTGGAGGTGTATTCCTGTCATTATTGATTCGTTATTGTATTGGAAAGCGGGTTCAAGGGTAAATCTGCTCTGGCCCACCCTGTGTCTGTACCACCTGATGGGACTTTCCTGAGTCAGGGGCGGGCGCTCGGAAGGCCACCCACTCGGGCATCATGTTCGTGCGGGGTTTCCTGCTTGCGGCGTGACATGGATTCCCCCTGGGCTGTGTCGCATACCCTTGCTTAGGGGGTGGCTAGAACTTGGTCCTTCCAGGCAGCCCAGACTTGGGTGGACCACCTCCCTGGGCCTCCCCCTCGTGTGCCGTGTCCCCGGCAGAACCGACTCTGAGACCCGGTGCCCTGGTCCGGTTGAGGCGCTTGACTTGTGTACGTGGGCTCCAGACCCAGGTTGTTTACTTAGCGCTGTGGCCCCAGGGCCTTTGCTCGGCCCACGGTGTTTTGTGGCACGGAGCGCAGCATCTCCGGGGCAGCGAGCCATGGTCAGCGTCCCCAGCAGGAAGCCCCCGGCCCAGGCCCTGGTGCAGGAGGTGGTCAGGTGTTTACATCAAAGTCGGGGCGGTGCGTTCCTCCCCTGGAGATGCCCGCTGTGGGGTTCAGGATGGCGGAGGAGGTGGGTGACTCACCCCCGCGGTGGGGCGGGCGGGGCCTGACTCTCCCGCCCCGCGTGTCCCCGCAGGCGGGTCGGACGGCTCCCGGCTGTACGACTGCGTGTGGCGGTACAACTCGAGCGTGAACGAGTGGACGGAGGTGGCGCCCATGCTGAAGGCCCGCGAGTACCACAGCTCCTCCGTGCTGGACGGGCTGCTGTACGTGGTGGCGGCGGACAGCACGGAGCGCTACGACCACACCACCGACTCCTGGGAGGCGCTGCAGCCCATGACCTACCCCATGGACAACTGCTCCACCACGGCCTGCCGCGGCCGCCTCTACGCCATCGGCTCGCTGGCCGGCAAGGAGACCATGGTCATGCAGTGCTACGACCCGGACACGGACCTGTGGTCGCTGGTGGGCTGCGGCCAGCTCCCGCCCTGGTCCTTCGCCCCCAAGACGGTGACGCTGAACGGACTCATGTATTTCATCAGGTGAGTCCCCGGCCCGGGCCACCGAGAAGCGCAGCGTCCGGTTCTCGCCACGAGGACCAGGCCGGGGTGGGGTCTTTCTGACCTGCAGCCTCTGTGCTGACGGAGGGGGAGGGGGGCTCCCCGGGTTGGAGCTGGGTCCTTCCTTCCAGGGAATGCGAGGCGCTCAATGGGAGAAGCCCCTTGCCTGGCCCTCCACCTGGGGGAGCCCCTAAGGCCCCGGCTGTCCCCGCACGGCCTTGGTTGGAAGGACCTGTCCTGTCTGAGAGGGATTCTGAGTCTCGGACCGGGGGGGACGCTTTGTGGACACTGGAGACCGGGGGGAACTTGTGGTCTTGACAGAATGACCCTTTGCTACTGAGCAGTGTCCATCCACTCAGGCAGGTGGGGGCCAGGTGGCTGGACTGCCCCCTCCCCCCTCTTTTCATGTCCAGGGCACTTTTTTTTTTTTTTTTTTTTTTTGCTTTTTTAAAATATATTTTGTTGATTTTTTTGCAGAGAGGAAGGGAGAGGGGTAGAGGGTTGGAAACATCGAAGAGAGAGAGAGACATTGATCAGCTGCCTCTTGTACGTCCGCTACTGGGAATGTGCCTGCAACCAAGGTACATGCCCTTGACCGGAATCGAACATGGGACCCCTCAGTCCGCAGGCAGACGCTCTATCCACTGAGCCACACCGGTGTCGGCTCCAGGGTGCGCCTGCCGGTTCTGGGTCTGTCTGTCCCCTCCCCGCCTGGCCCGGCACCGGGAGGGCCCAGGACTCCGGCCCAGCGAATGCCGTTGTCCAGGGTCCGCGGCCGCTCCGGACTGGGCAGGCGCTGGCTGGGCCTGTGGGGATGACGGCTGGGGGAGCACTCCTGGGGGGCTCAGCTCTGCCCATCCCCTCTCTTTTTCCTGGACTCGCCGGGCGCTGTGTTGCCTGCTTTCTGGGCGTCTGCCTCTTGGCCCCCAGGTTGAGATGGGCCCATGTCCCGTCCCACAGACGGCGAGAAGGCCCATGGGGAAGGGGACTTAGTGCCTTGGGCTCCACGTGGCCGGACAAGGTGCGAACTGAGGGTGCCAGGTCCCTGTGTGGAGCCACTGCAGCCATGGCAGTACCCGCAGGTCTGGATGACTCGTCACAGCCCCGTGCCACGACCTCAGGCAGGAGGGCATCCCGGGGCCAGGACCCCTGCCCACTGCTCCCCTCCCTGCCAGGAGCCACCCTGCATACATGGACCAGAGGGCAGGGGACCGTGCGAACAGCCCGCCCTGTGTCCCCTCTGCCCCCTCCGGCTGGGACTTTGAATCGGGAGCCTCAGAAGCTCCCCCTACCCCCAAGCTGAACCATCTGAGCTGCCGCTCCCCTCTCCCTGGCTATCTGGGGAGCGCCTTCAGGCAGGTGGCCTTGCTGGCATGTGGCCGAGGGCCAGGCATTTCCGTGTGCAGGAGTCTGGGGGTGTCTCGCCAGCCCCCTCCCCCGCATCCTCTTTTAGACGCTCTCTGACCTTGCACCCAGCACCCCCTCCCTGAAGTCGGGGTGGGTGTCTTCCGAGGCGGGTGGGAGGCTATAAATACAGCTCAGCGGAACGCCAGCCTCGTGCAGGCTCTCCGGCTGCGTGCCGTGGAGCGTGCCCTCCGCCCCGTGGTCCCGGGCCAGGCGTGCACCCCGGCCGCGTCTGCGCGCTCCTCCCCCTGGTCTCAGTCACTGTTCCTTACCCAGCCGCCCCGCGTGGATGCCTCCGCATCGTTAGCCTTTGTGAGGCTTTACCTAAGTGTGGGGGCTAGGAAGGGGGCCCAGCTGTGCCCATCCCGTTCCCCCCAATCCCTGCCCAGCCCAGCTGGGAGAATGGGTGGTCAGGAAGGCAGCTGGCTGTCCTGGGGCCGTGACCCCGCTGGGTGCACGCGGCACCCGCTCTGATGCTTGAATGCTTGTCGCAGAGCCAGCCTGTCCTGCCCCCTGGTGCCTCGTGAACCCCATGCCCCTGCTCGGAGCGCCACCCGTGGGGCGGCTCCTGTCCTGGCTGTGAGCAGGGCCCCCCCCCCCCCCGTCACCCTCCCCAGCCGTGTCCACCTTGGTCCCCATTTTTTAAAAAAATATATATTTTATTGATATTTTACAAAGAGGAAGGGAGAGGGACAGAGAGCTAGAAACATCGATGAGAGAGAAAGACATCAACCAGTTGCCTCCTGCACACCTCCTTCTGGGGATGTGCCCGCAACCAAGGTACATGCCTTTGACCGGAATCGAACCTGGGACCCTTCAGTCCGCAGGCCGACGCTCTATCCACTGAGCCACACCGGTTTCAGCTTGGTCCCCATTTTAAGCGGCTCCTTGGCCGGGGGCCCTGCAGAGCCAGGGGCTGGCCACCCTGCCCAGCCGGCCCCAGCTGGCTGCAGTGCGTGCGTTTCTGTGCGGCGGACAGCCCGCCGGCTCCAGGATCAGTTGCCACGGCGTGTCCGGGCCGCAGAGTGGGAGCGGCTTTTGCCTTTTGAAGTAACTCGGGGGAAATCGAAGCCAGAGTGCGATTGGTTTGTTTTTAAATCTGTTTCTGTTCGTTTCGGAGAGTGCAAGGGAGAGGAGAGAGAAACCTAGACGTGATGGGCTGCCTCCTGCACCTCCTCTGCAGAGGTTCTCAGCCTTCCTAACGCCGCAACCCTGTAATACCAGCTCCTCGTGGGGTGGGGACCCCCACCCATAACCTTATTTTCGTTGCTACTTCATCACTGTCATTCTGCTGCTGTGATGAATCATGAATCGTCATGTCAATATCTGTGTTTTGATGGTCTGAGGTGACCCTGCTAGCGGTTCTCAACCTGTGGGTCGCTGCTGTCGAGCCTGAGACCATCGGAAAGCACAGATATTGACATGACGATTCCTAACAGCAGCGCAATGACAGTGATGAAGCAGCAACGAAAATGTTATTGCTGGGAGTCACCCCCACATGAGGAGCTGTATTACAGGGTCGCGGCGTTAGAAAGGGTAAGAACACCTGTTCTCTGGGGATCAAGACCGCACCCCGGGTCTGTGCCCAAGTGGCTGGTGCCTGGGTGCATGCTCAACCACTGTGCCACCCGGCCCGGCAAGAGGGCTGTTTTAGGACGTGAGAAGTGTGAACTGCAGATTTCTGCGGCTCGTGGGTGAGCCTGATGGGAACCGGCCAGCCCCTCGGTTGAGGGGTGCCCGTGGCTGGCAGTGCAGGCAAAATCCTCCCGGTCTGCCCACCTGCCCACGCCTTGTCTGCGATCATCCTGCTATTTTGGGGGGAGGGTCTTTGCTTTTCAAGGCTGTGTCTTGGAGCCTTTAATGCAGGGGTCAGGAGTGTGTCAAATCAGGTGACCCCAAAGGGGGAAGGGTAGCTCGGGGGCACCTTCCTTCCATTAGCCGTGGTTACCCTGCTGTGTGCTGAGGATGCGCAGTGGGCGGGGTGGGCTGGGGTTGACAGCAGAGGTGAGGCCGTGGTCGAGGATCGGTCTGGGCCACGTGGGCTGCGCAATCGGGTGGTCGGCCATGGAGGACTATCCTGAAGAGGTGGCACAATCAGAAGGACGAGTAGGAGGCGGGTGGGAAGAACCCCGAGAAGTTAAGGATCTGAAGCCCATGTGATGCAGTGAGGGGAGGGCAGAGGGTCGGTGCTGGGTGGTAAGGAAAGGGTTAGGCACCTGAGGGTGTAATCTTTGTTTTGTTTTTTATTCTCACAGAGAGGAAGGGAGAGGGATAGAGAGTTAGAAACATCGATGAGAGAGAGACATCCATCAGCTGCCTCCTGCACGTCCCCCACTGGGGATGTGCCCGCAACCAAGGTACATGCTCGTGACCGGAATCGAATCTGGGACCTTTCAGTCCACAAGCCTACACTCTATCCACTGAGCCAAACCGGTTTCTGCAAGGGGGTGTGATCTTCGGGTTGAGGGAGAAAGGCTGGCTTCTGGCCTCAGAACCCAGGCCAGAGTGGGGGTGGGGCCTGAAAATAGGGCTAGAGTCCCACTAGGTAACGGGTTGTCAGATGGCACCAAAGAAGTCCCCAAAGGCGAGGGGCTTGGAGGACCCTCCTCTTCAGTCCCTCCCACCCCCTCTCCTCTCCTCCCTCCCCCTCCACAGGGATGACTCGGCTGAGGTGGATGTGTATAACCCCGGGAAGAACGAATGGGACAAGATTCCATCTATGAATCAGGTGAGTCTGCCTGCATAGGAGGCACAGGCCGCCCTGAGGCCCAGAGCACCTGGGGAAGAGAGTTCACCAGAGGCCGCACGTGCAAAGGCCCTGGGGCACGGCGAGCCTGGTTCCTGGAACGAGGTCTCGGCTCAGCGTGGCTGGTGCAGAGTGAGCAACCTGCCACCAGAGGGGACGGGGTCAGACAGGAGGGCTTTGGGGGCTGACCGTGGCAATGCACTTCTGAGCGCTGCCGTGTGCTCCGAGCAGGGCACCCACTTGGTGCTGGTGCCGTTGCCCGATCGGGTCCCGCCTTCTCCCTGCGCGCGGAGGAGCGAGCCTGAGAGGTTGTGGAGCCAGGAGGCGGGGGCGGCATCTGGCCACGTGGGCCAAGTTCCTGTGCCCCAGTCCCTCCTCCACCACCGGCATCCTTTCTGTCTTCCTGAACGTTGCCACCCCTGCTCTCAGGATACCCCTGCGTGGCACATGCCACAATTTACAACATCACAGCGTGACACCTCTATCCTTAAAGACACAGACTGGGTGTTTCTCCCCAAAGTGAGCTCCGCGTACTCACAGCCAGTGTGAGGAAGACGATGGTCCGGCCTTACGGCCGGCGCGTAGTCACCGGTCATCCCAGCGGCTCAGCTCCCCGTCTGTAAGGTGGGGGGGACTGGTCACACCTGCCGAAGAGGCGGTGGTGCTCCCGGTGAGACTCTGTGCCTCTGGGGCCCCTTGACCGCCGCAGGGCCTGGGAGTGGAGGCCCCCCCTTTTTTTTAATACAGTGGTACCTCGAGATACGAGTTTAATTCGTTCCGAAACCTTGAGGCGTGGGAAACTATGAGACGCTCCAGTCGCGGTAAACTGGTGGGTTGTGTGCAGCCGGCCGACCCGCGCGATGACTCCTATCTCAAATGTTGCTCGTATTTCAAAGCAAAAATCACTCACTCGACGACTTGTATGTTAGGGCACTCGTATCTCGAGGTACCACTGTATATTGATTTTTTACAGAGAGGAAAGGGAGAAGGATAGAGAGTTAGAAACATCGATGAGAGAGAGACATTGATCAGCCGCCCCCTGCATGCCCTCTACTGGGGATGTGCCCACAACCAGGATACATGCCCTTGACCGGAATCGAACCTGGGATCCTTCAGTCCGCAGGCCGACGCTCTATCCACTGAGCCACACCGATTTCGGCCATGGAGCCCCTTTTCCGAGGTGGGGGGTAGGAAGGGTGCTGGCGGGTCCTGGCTCCCAGCATCACTTCCTGAGTTGTGGAGGCCGCCCCTCCTGAGGGTCCCAGGCGCCTTGTCTGTGGAGAGGGACTGTGAGGGCTCTGCCCGGCCCTGGCTACTGGCCTCCGCTCACCTGTCCCCCTTGACCCGCAGGTACATGTGGGAGGCAGCCTGGCCGTCCTCGGAGGGAAGCTGTACGTCTCGGGGGGCTATGACAACACGTTTGAACTCTCGGATGTGGTGGAAGCCTATGACCCCGAGACGCGGGCCTGGAGCGTGGTGGGGCGGCTCCCGGAACCCACCTTCTGGCACGGCAGCGTCAGCATCTTCCGCCAGTTCATGCCCCAGACGCCCCTGGGCGGGCGTGGCTTTGAGCTGGACAGTAGCCCCAGCGACATGGACGTGGGCCCGCCGCGGCCGCCGCCCGAGCACCCCCAGGAACTGCACTAGCCCCGGCCCGGCCCAGGGAGGGCCTCGATGCAGGTAACCCAGCACCTCGGGGGCGGTGACCCCCTCCTTCGCGCCTGAAGGACAGGTGGGGCGACGCCGGCTCTGGGGCCGCCGACGCCTGGACCCTCTGCATCTAGACCCGGAGCCACAGCTGCGGGGTCAACGCCCGTTGTGAACGGCCCTCCCTTGGCCCAGGAAAGCTGCCTCCCCCGCCACATGTGTCTGGCCCCAACAGGCCGGCACCCCTGCACCCCAGCCTCCCCACTGTCAGCCCCTGCACCCACCTCCGGGGGAGGAGAGCCACTCGGGGGATCTGAGAGTGGCCGCGGCCTGCCTGCCTGCCTGCGGGCCGCATTGGGGATCCCAGCCTGCCGTCTCCCCGGATGAAGGGGGTTGCGCACAAAAACACCCCCACGGGGATGGGCCTCCGGCGGCTGAGCTCTGACCGGGGGCGCAGGGCCGTAGGACCGGTGTGGCCTTGGAGCCCAGGGCGCCTGCTGAGGGTGTGTCCGGGCACCTGGGCTGAGCCTGATGTTGGTGTCCCTGCCCACCGGCCCACCGGCTGGCACCTCCGCCTTCCGCCCTGGCTCAGGCCTCTCCACGCTCAACCCGATGCAGCGGTCAAAGCCTGCGGATGCCAGGCGGGCCTCCCGGGGGTGCAGGGGCTGGCTTGGGAAGCCCCGCCAGGCGAGCTGCCCTCGCCTGTGGCCGTAGCCCGGGCAGGGTGACCGCGTGGCTGTTTGCAGGTTCGGAAGGCAGTTCGGGCTTAACAGGTTGTGGGAACCAGGGCTGGGGGTTTGTGATCGGTGGCAGGCCTCTGCAGGTTGGGTTGGGGGGGGCGGGGAGACCAGGAGGGTGGAGCTCAGGGTGCAGAGCACGTTTCTCGGGGAGCAGGAGCGTTTTCGTGGATTGGATGGGCTTGTCCCGCAGGCCCCGGCGTCGCCTTGCTGAGGTTGGTCTCCCGTCCAGAGAGGAAGGTGTTTGCATCTTCTTGTGCGATTGAGCGGCCATCTCTGTATGTTCGCCCCAGAGCAGCGGTTCTCAACCTGTGGGTCGCGACCCCTTTGGGGGGGTCGAACGACCCTTTCACAGGGGTCGCCTAAGACCATCGGAAAATGCAGATATTTACATCGCGATGCATCACAGTAGCAACATTTCATGGTTGGGGGTCACCACCCCAGGAGGAGCTGTATGCAAGGGTCGCGGCCTTAGGAAGGTGGAGAACCACTGCCCCGGAGGAAAGGGTCCGCAGCTCCTCACAGATGCCACCGAAGACCCTTGGCTGGCCAGTGGCCAGTGGCACCAGCTCCGGGAGGAAGCCTGTGGCCTCCGGGGCTGCAGCTGGCCCGCTGTGTGTGGTATCACAGTGGTTAGACCTCTGTCCCAAACCCCCGCTGGGTGGCCACAGCTCCCGGCCAGCCCTTCCCACCCCCCTGCTGGGGTCCCTCCCGCTGTGAGGACAGGCGCCCGGGGAGGGCATGTAGGGGTCAGGATCAGAACGAGCCTTGAGACAGATGCTCCCTGCCCTGGGGCCCCCTGTTGGGGGGTTCAGGCTGGGAAGAGCCCCACCACTTGCAGATGAATGTACTGACTTGGGGACAGAAGGCTGGACCAGCTCGGAGTGGCACTGTGTGTGTGTGTTGGGGGCACACCCTTTTACCAGTCTCCCAATTAAGTTATGAGAGTTCGGGGGTGGCATTTAATGCTGACCTGGCGTATTCTGTATTTATGACCAGACACCCTCCCCCGCCCGCGCCCAGGCCAGCCGCAGAGGCCGGTGGGTGCGTATTTATTGTCTCTTCCGGAATGCTGTAGGTTTGAAGGCGCCTTCAATACTTTTTGAAATAAAAGCGTTTCCTATACACTTGGTGTCATTGCCGTTACTCTGCTGGCACCTCGGGCCAGAGCCACGTGTGTGAGGCGGCCGGGCGCTGGGCAAGGGGCAGACGTGCCATGCCGGGGCTCATGCTGAGGCCAGGGGCAAAGCGTCCAGGGCCCTTTCTCATCTTGAATGACCACGAGGTGTGAAGTAGAGGAGGAGGCCATGAGGTGTGAGGACATGGCTGGCTGGTGTGTCCAGGCCCTGCCTGCTGCTGTTGGCCTCTGCCTGCCTGTGGGCACTCGCCCTTGCCCCTCCCCAGTCCAGCCTGATCCTCTGCAGTGGGTGAACCTGGGCCTGGGTGGGTGTCCAGGAAGGACTGATTCCTGGGGCCCAGAAGCGCTCACCTCTGCTTCTGAACCCAAGGAAAAGGCGGTGCCTGTATGGGAAGGCCATGGTTTGCCTTTTAACTCTTTCGAGGCCGCTCACAGCCTGGTGTCAGTCACTGCACTGCGCCCATCACCTGAGCTGCCAGCAGTCAAGGAGTGCCAGGTGTGAGGGGTTAAGCCCCAGGAGGGCTCGGCACGCTGCGGGCTGTTTGAGGAACCCTCTGGAAGGGACTTCGGGTCTGACTCAGTCTCACGGGGTCATGATCATGGTGGTGGGAGGAGGTGTGTCACACCACTACCACCGCCCACACAGCAGCGCTCCCCCTGGGGCAGCTGGGGGTGTCCCGGCTGCCGCCTCCCCGGGATGAGGCCACAGCAGCCACGACGCTGACTTCGGGCTGGACTCTGGCTGGTGCCCAGCTGCCAGGCTCAGCAAGCCATCCTGAGGCAGCCTCAGGCCCAGGAGAGGTGTGGGGGTTGCTCTCTAGCAGTGATAGCAAACGGGGGGCGCTCTCCCTTAGTCCCATCTAGGAAGTGTGTAGGTTGCTAATCTCATAAAAAATGAAGCGAAGCAGTTCGCTCTTTGCCCCAGGTCAGCACTAACGCCTCTGGCGCATGACAAGCAGCCACTCCGTCCCCATCACAGGGGACCTCCACCTGGACCACCGAACCAGCCTTGCCCTTCCTCCTAGTGCGCGGCCAGCGGGTGCAGAGCTGCTTGGCCACGGGGCGGCCTCCTCGGGCCCCAGTTATGCTTGGCGCTCACTCCCTGGGCGGGAGTCTCAACCAGTGAGGCCACGGGGGGCGGGGAAGAGGGGGAGGCGCTGGCTGACCCCAGGGCTCAGGGAAGTCAGCATGTTCCTGTGGGAGCTGGTCCCTGCTCTCCATTTGCTACAACAACTGAATGAGGGGTGGGAGACGGATTACTGTCCTGGGCCAGAGGCGTGGCCCCCCCCAAATCTCCCACCAGGGTGTCCTCTGCCGAGTCTGACCAGTGGGGAGGGCGGGGCTTGGGTGCAGAGGCTCAGCGGCCTGGCAGCACCGGGACAGACGGCTGGCGCGGCTGGACAGAGCGATGGGAAGCCGAGTGGTTTATTGGGGGCCGCGGGCTGGGGTGAGGCTAGGAGTCGCAGTCCTCGGGGATGGCGGCTGTGAGGAGCAGCGAGGGCTCCATGACGCCCGGGAAGCCCTCCTCGGCGCACAGTCTCTGGGCGGGGAGCTGGGAGGCCAGGCCGGCCTGGGCCAGGGACTCCACGATGACCTCGGCCGAGCCCACGTCCAGCTCGGCGGGCGGCTGCAGCGCCACCACCACCACCTTCTCGTCCTCGATGACCAGGTTCCGGAGCTTGCGCTGCCGCGGGTTGTAGTTCTTCACGCGGTCGTGGATCTCCATGTGCCTCCGCAGGTGGGCCTGGGGGGAGCGGGGCTCAGGCCGGGCTGGGAGGCCGGGGGGTGGGGGGGGGGCAGGGGGAGGAGGGGACCCCAGGCCTACCTGCCGCGTGAACTTGTAGCCGCACTTGGTGCACTCGAACTTCCTCACGCCCTTGTGCCTCCGCACGTGCACTCGCAGCTGCTCCACGGCTGGCGGGAGGGCCGGGCCGGCAGGAGAGGCGTTAGGCGGGCAGGAAATGGGGAGGGGGACCTGCCTGAGCTGGGAGTCCGGGGCTCCCTCCGCTGCCTGGGCCCTGCCACCTACAGTGCCTCCCGCGGTCACTACTGCACAGGCCCCGGGAGCTGCCACCCCCACCCCTACCCCCGCTCGAGACGAGGATTGATGTGACAGCCCCTGCTTTGTTAGCACTGCTGATGGCACCCCCAGACCTTCCATGGGGAAGGGGAGATCCGCAGCCAAGAGGAGCCTGCAGAGGAGGAGCGTGTGAAAGCCACGCCCCCGTCCTGTCCCCCACCTCTGCCAGTGGAGACCCGGGCTCCGGTGGTAGGGCCGGCGGGGAAGGACTGGGTCCGGTACCTTTGAAGGTCTTCCCACAGATCTGGCAGAAGTGGGGGCGGCCCTCCTGGTGGCGGCTGGCCACGTGCCTCAGCAGCGGCCCCTTCTCGGTGAAGCGCTGCTCGCAGAACTCGCAGCTGAAGGGCCTCTCGCCAGTGTGCGTGCGGTTGTGCTTGTCCAGGCTGGCTGTGGGGGCAGGCGAGTCAGCGGGGGGCCGGCCGGGACGCGCCCCTCGGGGATGGAACGGGAGGGGGGCCTGCCTCACCTTGGGTGCGGAAGGTCTTGCCGCAGAGGTGACACTGGAAGGGCTTCTCGCCCGTGTGTGTGCGCAGGTGCGTGTTGAGATTGGCCTTCTGGGTGAAGGCGTGGCTGCAGAACTCGCACACGTAGGGCCTCTCGTTCCTGTCCGGGGGGGGGGGGCACACACAGGCGCCCACCCCGGGAAGGGCCCCCTCCGTTCCACTGCGGCCGGAGCCCCCAGGCTCGAGCCCAGGCAACAGCCAGGTCTGAGCACTCTGGAGGGGCGAGGCTTCGATGAGCAGCTGGTGGGAGGGCTGGGCAGTGCCAGCAAGGGGACACCGATGCCTGCCCCGGGAGGAGCGGAGCCGGTTTTAGCCGGGATCCCCTCCCCCTCTGCTGGGCGGACTTGCTGGGCCCTCGATGGCCAGCGGCCGGCGCAGGCCGGACCCGGGACATGGCCACCCACCTGTGCTTGGCTTTGGTGTGCATCTGCAGGCCGTTGCGGCTCGAGGCCCGGTGCCCGCACTCCTCGCACACGAAGAGCTTCTCCCCGCGGTGCTTGAACGCCTCGTGCAGCTGCAGTTCCGTGCGCGACAGGAAGCACTTGGCGCAGGTGGGACACTGCAGGGCGGAAGGGACCGGACACGGGGCGCCGGGTGAGGGCAGGGCGGGGCTGCCCCGGAGCCCGCACCCCCTGGACACCCCGCTGGGCAGACACTGCACAGCGGCCCCTGGAGCAGCTCCAGTCCCTGCGTCTGAGCAGCTGGCCAGCCCTCGGCGCCGCCAGGCACTCACCGCGTGGGGTTTGGGGGCTCCGTGCAGCTTGATCATGTGGCTCTGCAAGTCCTTCTTCTGCATGAACTGCTGGGAGCAGGAGGAGCACTGCAAGACAGGCCCGCGGCACCTGAGGCAGCCCGCACCCCACCCGCCGCCCTGGGTGGTGGGGGACAGAGGGTGGGCACCCCGACCCAGCCACCCTGGGCCGTGGGGGGACAGAGGGCAGGGCACCCCGACCCAGCCACCCTGGGCCGTGGGGGGACAGAGGACAGGGCTCAGCCGGAGACACTGGAAGGGCCTTGACCTGGGTGACGCCCCCGCTGGGAAGGCACCCCAGGCCACACCCGCAGGGGTGCGGAGCCTGCCCCCCATGGAAAGAAACAAGGGCCCAGAAAGGACCAGCCTTCAGGCATGGGGCACTGGATGGGCAGGGAAGGCCGGGCTCCTTGAGGCTGCCAGGGGGAGGCACCCAGTGGGCGGGGGCTGGGGGCAGGCCGAGCCTGACCTTGTAGGGCATCTCCCCCGTGTGGGACACCATGTGCACCCGCAGCTCCATCCTCCGGCGGAAGGTCTCCTGGCACACGGAGCACGTGAACACCTGGCAGTGCGAGGGGCAAGCGGGGCCGGCATCAGCGGGGGCCTCTGCCGGCGACGGCGGCCTCTGCCCGGGCTTCCACGCGCTGCCGGGAGTCTGCCCGAGGAGGGGGCCGCTAGGGTGGAGAGGGAACTCGTAATCCGCCTGCCCGAGCCTGGCTGTTCACCCCTCCACCCCGGCCCCTCTCACACCCGGCGGGCGGGGGCAGGGGCTTAGCGGCCTGGCCTGCAGCCCCCAGCCTGGCTACAGGCGTCTAGGAAGACAAAGGAGTGGCAGGCAGCCCCCCACCAAGGTACCCCTTCTCCAAAGCCCAGGGGCCTGGCAGGCAAACCCCAAATGCCTCCTGGGCTGTCCCTTCCACTCTTGGGACCTGTGTCCCACCTCTAAGGCCAGACAGCCACCCTGACGGCATCCGGGAACCTGTGGCCGTGCGCTGACCGTCCCACCTAAGCGTGCGGGGCCCTCTGGAGGCAGGAGGAGGCCACGTGCCCTGCCCCAGCGCCCGGGCCAGCCACGCACCTGCTCTGAGCGGTTCATACAGTTCCGGGCTTCGTGCTCCAGGAGGTTCTCCTTCCGGAAGTAGCACTTCCCACATTTGGGGCACTCGAAGGGCTTCTCCCCAGTGTGTTTCCTGCCAGAAGCCACAGGGGGAGCGGGGCTGAGTGACTTCCCGCCTCCCCCTCGCCCAGTGCCCAGGGCGGCCCGGAGCCGTGCCCATCCCTCTGAAGGCGGAAACCATCTCTGGGTGCAGAGTCCCTGGAGAAGCCACCCAATCTGCCCGGAACCTGTGTGGGCTCCACCTTCAAAACTGTGGCCAGAGCTGGCCACTGCGCCTCCCCTCCGCCCCCCCGCTAGTGGGCCATCCAAGGAGTGGGCCTGGCGGGAGCCTCCTGCCTGAGCCCCTCAGCAGCCGGGACCCCCTGGCAGCCTCCTGGCAGCGTTACACGTTGGCCGGCTGCTCAGGATCTGCAACGCCTCGTATTCCCCCCGAGAAGGCCTGGGGGTTCAGCTGCCATACCCCCTCCCTTGCTGGCCTCACACCACAGGTCTCTCTGCCATCGTGTTCACCAGCCCACCCCCCCACCCCCACCCCCACCCCGCGGCTCCTGCTCTGGCTCTTCTCTCAGCCCGAGCTCCCCCCACTTCCGCTCGGTTTCAAACTACAGCCTGGCCCGCCCCGAGCTCCCCGGCCTGGCCTGCTGTGCCTTCTTCCCTGGCACTTCCCCTCCCACGTGTGCAGGGCCTTGTCTGCAGACAGCCGCCTGGGTGCCCAGTGGAAGGTGAGGTCGCCAAGGCCTCTGCGTGTTGTCCCCTAAGGGTCCCCAGTACCCGGCACAGTCTCCTCAGCGAGAGGCAGGCAACGGCCAATCTCAGATAACGACAAGCAGTGCTCGAAGCTCTTGCAACCTGCCCGCCCCCCTCATCCTCTGTCACTGTCCTTGTCCCCACCCCAGGACCTCAGGAGGCCATCACCCCTGCAGCCCAGGAGGCAGGAGACAGTGCTTACATGGGGAGCGGCTAGGCAGATGCGGTCACCCCAGGGCACCTCCCATACGGGTCTCCCCCACAGATTGCGCTGGCAGCAGCTACCCCAAGCAGGGGTGAATGGGTTCCCCCCTCCTCCCTGCTCCAACTCTGCCGGTTGCCGGTGGCTTCCCAGAGTGTCACACTGAGAAAACCCATGTGGCCCCATCTGGCCAGAAATGGCACCAGGCGGACCAGTGATGCCCTGGGGCTAGAGAGTGGCAGGGCTGGGTGGCCTGTCACCTCGGGGCCATCCCTGGAGCATCTGGAGCAGCGCCCTCCAAGAGAAGCCCCTGCAGGCGCTCACTCTACTTCCCGTTACAACAGCTCCTGTGGCATCGCTGTCCTTAGTGGACACCACAGCTGTAGCGAAACGTCTCTCATGCTCCACTGCACCCCGGGGCTAGGATCCCCGGAACTGCAGGCAGCGCCAATCCGGCCAGTTAGCACCCTGGCCCAAAGCCCACACGGTGTGGCCTCAGGGACTTCCTCATCCCCTGGGCAGAAGCCAGCTGGAGGTCAAGGTTCACAGTGGGCAGAGCTGTTGACGGGTGTACACACAGCCTCTCCAAGCAGAGGGCCCGCAGTAGGAGGGGAGGAAGGGATCGGACCCAAGGCTAGGTTCTCACTCCCTGATTATGTGGGTCTGAGACGGAGCCCCCTGGCCCTACGTGGCCCAGAAGCGGGGAGCACGGGGCCCCCTCCCCCGACCTGGAAAAGCAAATAGAAAAACGGAGTGTTTACCTGTTGTGGACTTTTAGGTAATATTTGCTGAGGAACTTTTTATGACATGTGGGGCATTCAACCGGCACCGCTGTACCTTTTCTGCTCGCAGGGGGCTCGGCTGCCAGGGCGCCTGCGCTCAGGGCCGGCTCGGCAGGGCAAGGCTTTCTGAGTGCGTTTGATTTCCTCCTGGTCAGCACGGCCTCCGTCTCCGACACACAGCCGCCATTCCCGTCATCCTCCACTTGAACCACCACTTCCCACTGGAGAAGAGGCAGGAGGAGGGGGGCGTGTCACCCCGCTAATCAGCGGGGCCCCTGGGGTGCATGCAGCAGCTCCATCCCCAGGCCCATCTGCAGGCCTGTGACGGTTCCCGTCAGGGACCCCAGATGGATGACACCAGAATCTTGCCCTCGAGACGGGGGCTCCATTGTGGGGACCTGGAAGTGGCTGGATTTCACTCCCCTGGGGAAACCCCTGCAACCTTGTGGCTGCCCACTCCATGCCAGGAAGCTGCCTGTGTTTGGCAAAAGCCTGTCTGAAGCCTATGGGGTCCGGCTTCATGCCAGAAAAGCGTCAATCTCTTCCCCCTTCCAACCCTCCCCCCGTTCCCAGCACCCCGCACACAGTACCTCACAACTCCTGCCCTGCAGCTGGGCACCCTGAGCCTCCACGGGCCTGGGGGGCACTTTGCAATCCTCAGGCTCCTTGTCCTCCGGGGGACAGAGCTTCAGGGACTGCTGGAGCTTCCCGCGCAGGGACGGGCTCTCCGTCAGAGCCGGGAGCCCAAGCGGGGGCCGCTGCGGGCTGGCGCCGCCGCTGGGGTCCTGGTCGCCGGGGGCCTGACCCGCCACAGCCCCTGAAGCTTCTTCCTCTTCCTCCGTGCCTGCTGGCTCCTGGGGGAGGCCGCTCACATCCCGGGGGGCAGGTGTCTCAAGCCCGCCCTGGCCGCTGGGGGCCTGTCCCGCCGAGGTTTTGGGGTTGAAGCTCTGGCACAGCTCCACAGCCTCGGGCACACACAGCTCCCTGGCCGCCAGGAGCACCTGGTCCCGGTTCCCGGACGTGAGGGCGAGGTGGCCGGTGTAGAAGAAGTCCAGCAGGAGGCCAAAGATCTCGGCGAAGCCAGCGGGGAGGACCACGCTGCCCCCGGAGCCCACGCCGTAGAGGCTCTCGAAGAAGCGGCTGCAGCAGGCCAGGACGCTCCAGTGGGCCTTGAACACCAGGTCCCCCACGGCCAGCGTGGCGTCGCAGTACTGGCCCTTCTCCCGCTGCTTGTTGAGCTCCTGCAGGACCCGCACGCTGTGCTGGATGAAGGAGCCGTCGTCCATGATCCGCCTGCAGGGGAGGAAGGCAGAAGTGACATCCCGGCCAGCGCCACCCACGGGTGAAACGAAGAGAGAGAGCCCTTGCATTTGCCCAGTGGGAGAGGGCGGGTGGCTTTCCAACTCCAAAGCCACACGGAGCACCGCCGAGAGCTCAGGTCGAGACTGGAGCGTGCATGCATGCAGAGACAGGAACCGACTGAAAGCTTCCCCCTGGGGAGCAGCCCCAGATGTAAGGGTTGGCCAGAGAGTGGGTGGCCGGGTGCAAGGGGACTAGCTGGAGGGAGAAGGCATGGCTTGGTGGGACACAGGGCAGGGTCATCAAGGGGTGCTGATGCAAGGGACTGGAGCTCGAGGAAAGGAGCAGCGGATCAGCACGAGCTGATGGGCCTGGCACAGCGGGAGGAGCCGC
The DNA here is from genome assembly GCA_011751065.1 of Lasiurus cinereus. NCBI lineage: Eukaryota > Metazoa > Chordata > Mammalia > Chiroptera > Vespertilionidae > Lasiurus > Lasiurus cinereus. The sequence continues at coordinate 3,726,227 of JAAGEH010000227.1, forward strand.
AGCAGCAGCAGCAGCGGAGGGAGGCGGCTGCAGACCGGGGAGCGAAGCCCACGCCGCTTCCCGAGCGGCCGGACCTACGGCGGCTGCAGCCCTGCCCCCTCTCTCTCGCCCGCGCCCCCCCCCCCGCCCTTCTCACCCGGGCCGGTCCTCCCCGACTCCACACGCGTCCACGCCGTCACAGCCCCACCCGCCCGCCAACTGCCGGGGCCGGGTGCGCCCAGCCAGCCCACCGTACGGAGCCGAGACGCCGCCGTAGCCCCCGCCGGACGTGACGTCATACGCGCCCGCCGGGGCGAGACTCCTGAAAGGCGCAGGGTTTTCGCGTCAGCGCCTGGGGGGGCGGGGCCGCGAAGAAACCGACCAATGAGATGAGTACAGGGAAATGGGGCGGGGCCAGGCCCGGGACTTCCGTTAGCGCCCGCCTCGCAGGGCTGCCTAGCAACGTCGAGGCGGGGGCGCGGGGGGGTTTTCCCTCCGGTTCCGGCCGAGGGTCCTGAGGTTCCGGCTGCGGTTGGCCGGCCGCTGCGCTTTGAGGCTCGAAGAGGTAGCGCCTCAGGCTCGCTCACCCCGGAAGCGCAACCAAGACGCCCGTGTGTGTGTGTGTGTGTGTGTGTTTAAATCCTCAACCCGAGGATACATTTAATTGGTTTCTGCCTCCCTTTAGGCGCCCAGACCAGGGTGGGAGGCCGCCGCGTCTGGGTGCACAGGACGCCGATCCAACCAGCCTCGCCACCGGGCCGGGGCACATGTCGCTTCTTTATTGCTAATCCGGGCGCCGCGCCGGGGCACCTCTCAGGACGGCCGGCAGAGGGCGCTCGCCCCCGCCCCTCCCCCCCCGCCAGGCCGCCGCTGCTTCCCGACATTCCACGGGGCCGCGGGGGCGGGGCGATGAGATCTCGCGAGACCCTCGCGCCGCCGCCGCCGCCAGCGCCGGCGCCCAGCATGGCGGACGCCCTGCAGCTGCCGAAGCGGGCGCCCTTCCGCTCCACGTGGGCGCGATCCCGCAAGGCCCGGCCGCAGCTCCTGCTCAGCCGCCGGCCCCGCCGCCGCCTGCGGCTCCTGCGCTGGGGCGGCCGGAAGCGCCTGCGGCGGCGGCGGCTGCAGGTCCCGGCGGCGGCGGCCCCGAGGCCCCCGGCGGCGGCGGCGCCCAGCCCGGCCCCGGGGAGGCCGGTCCCCAGCCCGACCCTCAGCCGGGCTTCCAGCGGGGCCTCGGACGACGAGGACGCCGCGCCGAGCCGGCCCGCCAAGCTCCCCATCCCGCCGCTGCGGCCGGCCGGCCCGGGCCGCGCGCTGCTGCTGCTGCCGCGGGAGCAGGTGGGCGGGGCCGCAGCCCGAGGAGGACGGGCCCCGGGGGGCGGGGGAGCCCCTCCGGGCGGCGGTGCGTGAGCGGAGACGGGAACAGGGGCTCTGCTTTGGGGGAGGGAGGTCAGGAAAAAGGGGCTTCAGCGGCGATGG
>JAAGEH010000227.1:3727691-3758766 GCA_011751065.1 Lasiurus cinereus
CTGCACTAGTAGGTCCCGAACCCCCGCAGCCTGATTGCAGGGGCCCTGCTGTTCACTTGGACTCTGGTCTGGGAGCCCCCTCCCCCAATGCAGGAGGGAAGTAAAAGCCAGCAACGCAGAACCCTGGCAGGCAGGGAGCCATGAGGACAGCAGGGCTGGGTTTGTGGGACCCCCTTGGTTTTCATGCGTTCGTGTTCCCCAGCTGCCTGTAGCTGCCGTGGAATGTCCCTTTAGGTCGAAAACAGTAAGTACCGGAAGTCACCCACTACTGTGTATTCTGTTATTTAGAAACCTGCCACTTTTGGGTATGCAACTAGCAATGAAAGCTTTAGAACAGCGGTTCTCAACCTGTGGGTCGAGACCCCTTTGGGAGTCGAACGACCCTTTCCCAGGGGTCGCCTAAGACCATCGGAAAATGCAGATATTTACATCACGATGCATCACAGTAGCAAAATTTCATGGTTGGGGGTCACCACCCCATGAGGAGCTGTATGCAAGGGTAGTGGCCTTAGGAAGGTTGAGAACCACTGCTTTAGAAGATTCAGTCATCAGTAACAGCAACCATCATGGTGTTTCTTTTCTTCCCCTGCTAGGTGTTTACCTTTAGCGGGACCTGTCGCGTGACCTGCCTTTATGGCCAGGTGCAGGTGTTTGGCTTCACCATTAGCCAAGGCCAGCCTTCCCGGGATGTCTTCTCTACCTACACCCACTCCCGCCTGGCTCTCAGAGCCGTTCCTTGCTCGATCCCCGAGAAGAGCAAGAAGGAGATGAAGAGAGAAGCCCGGACCTTGCTCAGAGCTCATCTCAGCCGGGGTAACGAGAGGGACGGTCATCTCCTGAGGACGACTGTAACGAGGGGGCCTAACTTTTAGACCTGGGCTGTGATGGCCTAGCCCAGCGGTCGGCAAACTCGTTCGTCAGCAGAGCCACATATCCACAGCACAACGACTGAGATGTCTTTGGAGAGCCACATTTTTTTAAACTTAAACTTCTAACACCACTTCTTCAAAATAGACCCGCCCAGGCCGAGGTATTTTGTGGAAGAGCCAAAGGCCAAAGAGCCGCCTGTTGCTCTCGAGCCGCGGTTTGCCGACCACTGGCCTAGACACTGCCCACTTGACTAGATCTATTAAACCCTCACAGCCCTGGCCAGGTGGTGCAGTTTGTTGGATCCTCGTCCTTTATGCCGGAGGATTAGGCAGGTGGGGCGCGGGGGGGGGGGGGGGGGGTCCATTCCTGGTCAGGGCACACACTACCGATGTTTGTTTTTCCCTGCCCCTCCCTTCCTCTCTAAACAGCCAGTTGGTTAGCCCAGTGGTTAGAGCGCCCCCTCACCCCCCCCCACCCCAACGGAAGAGTCTCAGACTCCCTTCTGGTCAAGGGCACATACCACTGTTGCCGGCTTGATCCCCAGGCAGGTCTGGGATACAACCAATTGATGTGTCTCTCCCCTCCTCCCCCATCCCCCCCACACACCACACACACACACACAGTTTCCTTCCCTCTCGCTTCCTCTTTCACTTCCACTCTCTCTAAAAATCAATGGAAAGAATATCCTCGGGAGAGGATTTATAAAAATAAATGACTAATTAACTATGTCCTCAGATGAGGATAATAAAAACAAACCCTAGCAGAAGCCCTGAGAGTGACTTTTCGTCATATTGTTTTCACCATTTTACAGAGGAGAAACGTTGCCCAAGGCCACAGCTAGTAGGTACCAAACCTGGATTGACTTCTCAGCCCAGGTGTGCCTGGTAGGCAGCCCGGCCTCCTGAAAAAGGCGCTCAGACACAGTGTCTCCTGCAAAAAGCCCACCGTTTAGTGGAGTTCCTGTTTGTGAGGCAGTTTAATTGTCTCTTCACAGACGACAGGTGCTGGTTGATGAAGAACTTTTCTCCCCTGTGCTCCATCGTGATGCTGGAAACCCTGAAAAACTCCACTGTGAACTTCATAACCAGCCATCCGGGCCTATCTTACGTTTTCGAACAAGAGGTAAAACCAAGTTTTCATTCGGAGTTTTGCAAATGCCTTTCGCCAAAGCAGTCCTGTCACATGACTGGAGGGCGCTCCCCTCGGAGGCCCGCCCCTTGTGCTGTATGTGCTACAGGTTGTGAGACGTGTGCTCAGTGTAAATAGTCACTGCAGGATGGTACATCCTTAGCATCTTATATCTTGACTTATTAACACGGCACAGTATACGTTTTCTCCAAACTGTGAACGAGTACTTGATGGGAACAGGCGCCGGTGCTTTAGGAGGAGGGTTGGGCTTGGGGTTGGGGAAAGGGAGGGACCCCCTTTATCTTCAGTTCACAGTTGGGTGCGGCTGATTCGTTCAGAACTGAGGGGAAAGGCGCACAGGTTCTCACCTTTTCTAAAGGTTGCTGTTGTTCATTGCAGAGGACCACTTTCCAGATCAACGCGGAGTATTTCGCCATGCGGTCCGTGGGCATTAAGCGAGAGAAGAAGAAGAACGGCCTTCACTTAACGGCGAGCGTGCTTTCCGCCCTGGAGGAGCTGGTCAGCGGCACCTGTGGTGAGCCAGACGTGGCTGGGTTCACGTGCCCCCGCCAGAGCCCCAAGTCCCGGTGAACGGAGCCCTAGGGAGAGGCTGACTCTGGGGCCCTGTTTGTCTCTCCGCCAGAGGAAGCCGACGGCTGCCCCATCATTCTGGTCTGTGGCTCTCAGGACGTGGGGAAGTCCACATTTAATAGGTACCTGATCAACCAGCTGCTGAACAGGTGAGCGGGTTCTTGTTGTGACAGGTTGCTCGAATTGGGGCCTGAAGTCGGAGTTTGGATTTAGGGAGCTGGACGGGGAAGCCTCTTGACTTCTCAGGAGAGAGTGTTTACAACTCTGTGCCCGGCAGCTCAGCTGAGCGATGGCTCTGAGCGCTGACCTGCCTGTCAGTGCGCTTTGGGGCGGGTCACTTGGTCTCAGCATCTGTATTGTCCACATCGAGATTCAGAGTAGGTCAGCTCCGTTGTCTTTTACAGGTAGCGTCTTAGGAAAGATGACAATGTGCCATATTATGAACGGGCACTGTGGCCCATCACATGTCCTCTTTAGGCATCGTATATGGGTGAGCAGTCCACCCAGAACCATCCTATATAACAAAAGGCCAGCGACCATAACAGCAGAACGACCAGAACGACTGGTTGCTATGAGGTGCATTGACCACCTCTCAGTCCCTCCCCCCACCCTCAGGCTCCACGGGGACCCAGGGCAGATGTAGGCAGTGGGGCGGGACTGGGGAGCAGACGGAAGATGCCCCTGATTGCAGGCAAGGCCTAGGGACCCTACCCTGCACGATTTCGTGCACTGGGCCTCTGGTATTTCACACAAAACCTTAAGAGCTGCTTTATCCTGCCCACATAGTAAAGCCAGCTAAGACTTGCTTTTGGATTTCCAGTATTTCCTGCATTGACTATTTGGAGTGTGACCTGGGACAGACAGAATTTACTCCCCCGGGCTGTATTTCTCTACTTAACATCACCGAACCGCTTCTAGGTACGTATTGTACATTCCTAAATGTTCTGGTGTTATAAAATGTGAGAGTAATGATACTTAACCCAAAAGTCAAAGATATAAAAGTATAAAAAACAAATGTGAGCATACCCCTCCTAACTCACGGTCTTCCCTTAACTGTTTGTCCAGCCTTCAAAAATTAAAAAGCAAACTATGACACTTTGTGGGATTCCATTTTGTTACAAGTAATTTAGAAACACAGCTTCTTTTAATATTAGCATCTTATTTAACCCTAAACAACGATCTAAACCAGGAAATTAACGTTGATACGCTATTAATTAACCTATAGGTTTTATTCAAAATTAACAAGTTACCCAGTAATATCTTTTTTCTCGTTCAAAATCCAAACCAGAATCCCACATTGGTGTTTTTTTTTTCTGTTTTTTTTTCTTTTTTTTTTTTTAAATATATCTTTATTGATTTTAGAGAGGAAGGGAAAGATAGGAACATCAATGTTGAGAGAGAATCATTGATTGGCTGCCTCTTGCATGCCTTCTACTTGGGGATCAAGCCCACAACCTGGGCATGTGCCCTTGGCTGGAATGAAACCTGGGACCTTCTGGTCCGCAGGCCGAAGCTCTTATCCACTGAGCCAAACCAGCTAGAGTGTTTTTATTATTATTTTTAATTGATTTTTTAGAAAAAGGGGGAGGGAGCAGGGGAAAGAGACATCTATGGGAGAGAGACACATTGATCGGTTGCCTTTCGTGCACGCCCTGGCCAAGGCTGGGGATAGAACCTCCAACCCCAGGTACGTGCCCTTCACTAGGAATCGAACCCGAGACCCATTGGTGCGTGGAACAGCGGTCTCACCAATGAGGAACACTGGCCGGGACATGGATTCACTCCTGTTCTCTATCCTAGGACCACCGTTCACCCACCAGAGGACACCCCAGAAAATGGTCTATTTTGGGAAATCTACTTGTAAAAACAACTGTGAGAATTACATTGAGATCATCAAGTATGTGTTCAGCGCCTACAAGAGAGAGTCCCCTCTCATCGTCAACACCATGGGCTGGGTGACTGGTAAGCCACCGAGGCCCACAGGCAGGGAAGGCCTCGTGGGAGTGGGCTCCCAGCTCGGACCTGCGGCTGGAGCCCCGGGTTGGGGAGACCCTCGGGCCGAGCGCCCTCTCGCACTGACGCCGACGCCCTCGCCTTCCCGCAGATCAGGGCCTTTTGCTTCTCGTCGACCTGATCCGCTTGCTGTCCCCCAGCCACGTGGTTCAGTTCAGCTCCAGCCGCAGCAGATCCATGCCGAAACTCACCCCCAGCTACGTCGACGACATGGACGGCTTGTACACCAAGAGCAAGGCCAAGGTCAGAGACCGCGGCTTCTACCTGCCGGAGTTTGCGGACAGTTTGGAATTCGGCGACGAGGAAAAGGAGAGTCCCATGGCGTTTTCCGGACATAAGCTCGTGTGCGTCCAGTCGGACTTTGCGTTTAGGAAAACTCCGAGAAATCGGTGAGTCCGTTTCCTTACCTTTAACGTGCCTTCTGCCCTCAGTGCCTTCAGAGCGGTGAGCCTGTATCACTTCCATCTTCAGCGCAGTGGTGGGGGGCAAGGGGCGTAGCCAGGCGTTTTCCCGTGGGAATGGCTAGGAGAGGCTCCCCTCTCCGTGTCCCACAGGCTTAGAGAAAGGGCATGGGGGTTCCCAGGTGCACATGGGTGTACAGAATGCCAGGTGAGGGGTGGTCTCTCGGGCCTCTCTCACCTCCTCCCGCTTTGCTTTCAGGGAGTCGCATAACCGAGTCCTCCGGGACCTGGCCTTGTTGGGTTACCTTGGCCAGCTGCACCCCCCCACCCCGAAACCGCTCCAGCCCCTGCACAGCCTGACGCCCTATCAGGTACGAGCTGAGCCGGCGTGGGGATCACTGTGGCTTCCGTGTGCGGCGCTCTTCCGTCCGCTGTGTGACTCCTCTAGTGACCCTCAGAGCCGGCCCGGGGTGGGCCCGGGGACTGCCCGTTGGCAGACGGGAGCTGAGGACTCGGCGGCAGTGGCAGAGCTGGCACCAGGCTTGCTGCCCTGGCACAGCTCTGGTTCGGGCCAGCGGGGTGTTCTGCCTGACCCCAGAGGTGGCCCTGATTGAACCCAGCGCCCCCACTTCCGAGCTGTGCGGCTGGGTGTGTCGTTGGCAGAGCGGAGGCAGTGCCCGGCCTGGTGGGAGGGTTGTGCGGAGCCCACGGAGGGCACTCTTAGGCCTGGCACCACCAGACTCCAATCTTCTCCCGTCGCCATACACATGACCTTCTTTACCTTGACTACCCCACCTCCCTAATGCTATTGTCCACAGTAGATTCCAGCACTAGAGTATGTGTGTTTTGGGGTCCAGAGTATTTGGGGGAGAAACCACCTTAATGCTGGAATTCTGGGTGATGGAAGAATACAGTAGTGACAGGCAGCATTTCCCAGGTGCTTGCTCTGCTGTCTGTGTTTTAAGCCCGTTTCCTCCTTCACCCACAATGGCTGTCACAATCCCCATTTTCAGATGGGAAGACTGAGGCCAGGGACACTGAGTCAGCGGACCCGCAGGGGCACAGTCAAGGTTGGGGCTGGGCTGCAGGCCCTGCAGCCTGAATCCAGAGGCAGAGCATACACCCTCCGCTGTATCCCCGTCCCGTGCTGAGCCCTCGCTGCGCTGAGCTCGCTACCAGGAACGGCCTGGCGCTGCATGGCACCGGGAGGGCGATGCTCGTCTGTTCATTTCCAGCTCAGCGACCTGGGCACAGTCGGGTGGCGGGGACAGGCTGAGGCCTCGCAGGCAGGCGCGGCGGACCTGCTCGGCTGGCATGTGCCTCAGCCTGGCAGCGAGATTGGTCCTAAACCTCCATTCGTCCCCACCTGCGGTCTGAGGCAGCCTGTTCACGGGAGCTTTGCTCACTTGAGAAGCCTGTGTCGTTGAATTTTGAACTTTCCTGCCAGTAACTTAACCTGCCTCCTTTTTACTTCAGATCTGTTTTGAAATTTAAATAATACGTGTAACAAAATACTTTCCTACTTTCAGAAGTTGAAATGGCCCAGAAAGTTCCATCAACGGTAGTTCTTTATCTCGTGCTCCAGGAGGGCGATGCATTTGTCTTCATTCCACATGTTGCATTCGGGAATGAATGGCAACTTCTCACTGAGTGGGTGTTGGCTTATTACATGGGAGACCTCCGTGCCGGGTCTTCACAGTCTCCCGCGACTGCACCCCTGCAGGACCTCTACAGACTGCGTCTGACGTGTCTCTTTAGACAGGAAAGTTCCAGGCGTTGGTTTCGATTTCTAGCGAGTGTGGATGGAGCACAGGACTCGGGGTCCAGTTTTCAGGCTCTCTGTGAGAGCGGGGAAACGGAGCAGATGCTGGCTGGTGTCTCCATACTTTGGATAATTTTCGGCAGGCAGACATAACTTCAGAGAGTGGCTGGTCAGCTGGTAGAAATGAGAAGCAGTTTCTCAGAATTAACAGAGGGAGGTGGGGTAGTCAAGGTAAGGAAGGTCATGCATGTGGTGCCGGAAGGAGATGGGACTCTGGTGGTGAACACACAGTACAGTAGACAGTATCATTGGAACCTGTGTGAGTTTTTAACCACGTCACAGAGGATTTAACAGAGAAAAAGAGAGCTCGCTGAAACCGGTTTGGCTCAGTGGATAGAGCGTCGGCCTGCGGACTGAAAGGTCCCAGGTTCGATTCCGGTCAAGGGCATGTACCTGGGTTGTGGGCACATCCCCAGTAGGGGACGTGCAAGAGACAGCTGATCGATGTTTCTCTCTCATCGATGTTTCTAATTCTATCCCTCTTCCTTCCTCTCTGTAAAAAATCAATAAAATGTATTTTTTTTTAAAAAGAGAGAGAGAGTGCTCACGGAGGGAGGCGCCCCGGTTTTGCAGGTCCCGTTCAATGCCGTCGCCCTCCGGGTCATTCACTCGGACGTTGCGCCCACCCACGTCCTGTACGCCGTGAATGCCAGCTGGGTCGGCCTTTGCAAGATCCTGGACGATGTCGGAGGCTACACAGAGGGGCCTGTCCTGCTCACACAGACTCCAATCTGCGACTGCCTGGGCTTTGGTGAGTGGAGGGACACGTGTCGGTAAACCTGCTGAATGTGACCCCTCGCCAGCTGCCGATGGCCGGTCTTACCGGGCTGCCTCGGCTCAGTGGTCAGAGCTGCTCTGTCTGCATGCACTGTGGGCCCGGGCCTCGGCAGGCAGGAAGCAGGTCTTCTCTGCTGCTCCACCGGCCCCCCTAAATCCCGGGTCCCCGAGACCTGGTGGCGTCTTCTCACCTGCGTGTTTTCTCCAGGCCGTTCACCCACCCCTGGGGCTGACAGTCCATCTTCCTGCTGACGTCTCAGAGGGTTCCGTGCACGCACTCTCTGCTTGGCTATCTCACAGCGTCCAGTACTCGGGTCCAAACTGAACCCTGATGGTCCACAGGCCTGAGGTTCTCCCAGACCCGCTCCTCTCCCTCCTCACCACTTCCTGTCCCCGGAGGTCCCTCAATGGTCCTTCAAAAATTCACGCTGGTGTTTGGGCCCGACCCCGGGTCCTCGCGCCTCGTCCTCCACATCTCACGTGCACGTAGTTAGGTGGCTTCTGTTGTAGAAATGCTTCCGGCTCCTCCGTGTCCTGTCCTCCGTGCCCGTGTGGGCATCCTCACCCGCACTGGACCCCACACTCAGGAGTGACCGGAGCACAATCAGTGCGGCCACGTCCTCACGCCCCGAGTGTCCATAGCACAGATGTAGGCCTGGCCGCGGCCCCCACAGCCTGGGCCGTCCCCTCCGAGAGCCCACGAGGTCCATAAACGTCAGTGAATGTTTCTGGAAGGCTGATCCCAAATCAGCAGAGTCCTAAGTAACTGCACATGTCTGACTTACACAGCGCTGTACTTCTCCAGCGTCTTCATAGAGACGTGTCGCTTCAGGGAAAGGTTGAGTCCCCTCTGCCCCACTAGACTGTCTCCCTGGTGCGCGCCCCATCGAGGACTTCGGCATGAGGGGCGCTCGGTGCCGCACGGCCGAGCAGGGAGGGGCTACCACGGCTTCCGGCATTGCACACTCTGTCTCCCGCCACTTTGTATTTCCAGAGCAAAACACGGTTGAGATGGAAACGATTTAAAAGCTGCTGGGCAGCGGGAGGGCGGGGCCTGGGCCTTGCGGAGGGTGACTTGCGGGTGCCTGGGTCCTGCAGGGATCTGCAGAGGGATCGACATGGAGAAGCGGCTTTACCACATCCTCACGCCTGTGCCCCCGGAAGAACTGAGGAATGTCAACTGTCTGCTGGTCGGAGCCATTTCCGTCCCTCAGTGCGTCCTCAAGAGCCAGGTGAGCGTGGCTCCGGGACAGCCGGGAGGGAGCGGCTGTGCCCGGGGCAGAGTGAGAGCCTAAAAGTGGGCAGGAGCCGCGGGCAGGTTATGGCTGGGGAGGCGGACGCTTGGCTGTAGGGGCTGAAGGAAGCCAGCGGAGAGGCCAGGCCGGGAGCCACCAGCCTGGGGGAGGGCCGTTCCCTTTCCTGAGACTGAGGCCCATCTTCGGGTGCAGCCCTGGGAAGGTCACAGGAAGGTCACAGTGGCCAGAGCATCAGTGTGGCCCCCAGCCAACCTGCAGGGCCTGTGGGTGCCTGGCTGCTCCTCCCCTTCTCACCTGCTTGTTTGAGATGGAGACCCCCACACTTAGCGCTGGCTGTTGGATGTGCTTGTGGAGGTGACTAGACCGACAGGGGGCGGTCACCTGGCCCTGCTGACCTTGTGCCAGTGCTTCAGGCCTTTGGGGGAGAGAGCTCAGGAGCGGGTAGGGCTCAGGAGGGGGCGGGGCTCACGCTCCACGCTGTCTTCTGGGGGAGGAAGACGGGGCGGACTGGGGGTTTGCATGTTTTCTGTTTCCTTTCAGCATGGGTTCGAGGGGACGATTCCTTACGTCACAACAGACTATGATATTAAACTTCCGGGAGCAACAGAGAAAATCGGAGCGAGAGAAGCCGAGGAGACGTACATTAAGAGACTCCCTCCACGATGTAGGCTCTATCGAAAAGCGCGCTGACGTTCTAACGGGCGAGGAGGCCTGACTGTCTCCCGCCTGGCGGCCGCGGACCCATGAGCTCTGCGCTGCGATGCGCCCGGCGGGCATCGTTTCCTCCACAGCTCGCGGGAGTCAGTCCACCAAGCCCCTTCAGCTCCGGCCCTGGCTTTGCCCTGACCCGCTGTGCGGTTCCCAGACATGATGCTGTATTTCCAGAGGGAGAGAGCAGCAGGGAGACAGAACAGAGTGCTTCAAGACTCTGGCTGTTGGAATCTGGGTGAAGGAGGGAGACAGGGCCCCCAAAGCTGTACCAAGGAGGAAGGCAGGCTGGCCAGCGGGCTCCGAGCGGGACAGGATGTGGGCCGCACCTCGGCCCTGGCCCACCTGTGATGTCCGGCCCGGGTCGGGGACCCGCTGGTGGGTCGTTCCCATCCCTGATCACGGGATTCCATCCTCTTCCCTTCCTGTGGGACAAGAACTAGAGATCGAGTTTCATCTTTAAGTGTAATCAAGGTTTAACAGATGGAGGTTTGGCCTCGAGAAGCCTCCTTTTTCTCTTTTTAATCCACGGCCTTTACGCTGAAGAAAAGCCTGCTCTCAGATCCAGGTGCCTCTCGGTTTTGCCCCGATTGGCTTCTCCTGCGAGACCGAGCCTGGGCCGAGCGCTCTGGCAGAGAGAGGCCTGGCAGGGCAGCTGTGAGAAGGGCCCATTCCTGCCATTGGCGGCTGGACCTGAACTTGAACCGTGGACAGCGCTGGGCTGTTGAGCTGGCGATGGTGCCCTTCTCCCAGGGCCAAGTCTGCCCTCTTCTCCCTGGTGCTCACGAGTCCTTACCCCCCGAAGTGGCTGGTTTTGGGGGGGCAGAGAGGAGCCGTCTGAGGAGAGCGGGACACTGAACTGAGGCAGCATTTCAACCTTACTGTGAACGTCCGCTTCCTGGTGGATCGTGGTGAAGGAGGTCCCAGGACTCGCAGGCTTTACCGTCTTCTCCACGGAAACCGCTGAGCATCGCTGCCTCTGAGCTCTCAGAGACCCTCGGCGTGCACATTCACAGGAGCCTTGTCCCTCCCGGCCGAATTTGGGATTCTGGAGACCATTTAAAGTCTTAACTTGTTCATCGCCTCTTATTTATATTGTTTACCGTGTACGCGTTTTTCTGTTTTGACTTTGCAAGTTGGCCACCGTCGCCTCCTGCCTCCTCCCCGCCCCGCGTCTTGGTATCAGTGCCCGGAGGTCTCCGCAGCGGACCCCGGGCCTGCCTGTAGACCCCGCTGGCTGCGTTTCAGGGCGCGGTCCCCCTCCAGGCCGCCATACAGAAGGCAGCGGGGCCGCTAGAGGGAGTAGCCAGCCACGGTCCGAGGCCAGACCCTCCGGGTCCCTGGCCCTGGCCAGGCGGCTATAGATAGCCGTTTGCTTACCAGTGTCGGTGGTGTGGGCTTGGTATTTCTCGTCGGTTGTGGTTCAGGGTGTGTAGGAATGAGTCTGCGTTGAGTTATTCTTAATCATCGGTGTGTGATTTCCAAAGTGGTACATGCTTATTCGAGGGTTCGTTTTGTTTCATAAACAAAGACAGCTCAGTGTTCCCTGCTGACCCTGTTGGTCCCGGGGGTAGGAGCCGTGTATGCCCAGGCCCCGGTCTGGAACCGAGAGGAGAGGGGGTGGGGCAGCGACACCCTCCAGGTGCCATGGATTAGGGTTTTCCAGAGGTCAGACTCCGGAAGTGGCTTGTGGCAGGGGACAGCAGGGTGGGGAGGTCCCAAGTGGAGCAGAGGCTCCGGGTCCTTTGACAGGTGGTGTCCCCCCGCCAGATACTTGGCTGTCTGCTGACAGTGTGGGGCGAGGAGGATTCAGGCTCCTTTTATACCACGAACTGAGTTTTTAAAAGGAATTGGTGGCCGCCTTTTAGATTTAGAGGTGGCAGTGTCGTGGGTGAGAGGGCAGGCTGTGATGGGAGAGCTCTGAGTTCAAATCCTGGCTGCACGCTGGCTCCATGAGGTGGTGAGGGAGACGTTCACCGGAGCCCGCTCCCCCTTTCGGAGGGGACAGAAGCTCTTCCCGGGGTCCCTGCCTGCGAGAGTGAGTGCGTGCGGCCTCTGAAAGGCAGGGACCAAGATGGATCCCAGTCACTGGGACGAAGCAGAAACTCGGTGTGGGAGTCAGAAACCTCTTACCTGACCCCCTCCAGCAGGTTCCCCTGAAAACCGTTCTTCCAGCCGCGTGTCCCGCTAACGCGTTCCCGCGAAGAAACCCCTTCCTGGAGTTTTTCCTAACCCTCGTTTAGTGCTTCTGAACCTGGAGGAACAGTGCACGCATTTAGAACACGACCCAGCCCGCTTCACGGAGCGGAGCATCGCTGCTGGTGCCATGATGCCGTATCATGTGGCATCTTGTAACTTGTGTTGGGCGCTGTCACCACACTGGTGTCCTGGGTGTGTGGTTTCTACCCAGCTCTCTCCACGTACGTCTTTTGTATCAATAAAGATTTCTGAGGACCTGAGTCGGTGTAATTCCTTACATACAGAGGCCATCTTGTTCCAGGAAATTACTTTGGTGACTAGGAGCAATGATGGCAGAAACGCCAGATAAAATAAGACTCTGGGAGGGGCTGGGGGGGGGGGGAGCCGGGAGCCAGGTGCTGGGTGCCAGGCAGAGACACAGGGAGCCCAGCAGATGCTGCGGCTTTCCTGCAGTCTTGAACGTGGTAGCAGTTTGCTTTTTCTGTTTGGGTCCAGGTATATGAGTTGAGAGAGGGTGCTATCTCCTTTCTGGCAGTCTTGGGGAGTGTCTTAGAAGGAGAGAGAAAATTCTGGCCTGGCCGGTGTGGATAGAGCGTCGGCCTGCGGACTCAAGGGTCCCAGGTCGATTCCGGTCAAGGTCAAGGGCATGTACCTTGGTTGCGGGCACATCCCCAGTAGGGAGTGTGCACGAGGCAGCTGATTGATGTTTCTCATCCATGTTTCTGGCTCTCCCTTCCTCTCTGTAAAAAATCAATAAAACATTAAAAAAAAATTCTCCCAGAAAAGCTCAAGGAAAGAGAAGCCCGGGTCTGGGCCTGTAACTGCTCCGCTCCCCGCTCCCGGCTCCCCTCCCAGGGCTGGGCCTGCGCCCCGAGAAGCTGGCTGGCAGGCTGGGCCCGAAGAACGCGGCTGAAATAAAGATGGGGCCATCTGTGCGAGAAGGGGAAGCAGCCGCGTGGTGCTCGGGCCTCTGGGTTTCGCCAGGAACAGAGGGGGACAGAGGGGGGTAGAGCGGGCTGGGCGGGCACAGCCGAATGGAGCCGCACTGGGCCCAGTTGGGGCAGCAGGTCCCCTGGAAGTGGCCGAGCTGAGTAAGCAAGCGCTGAGCCGGCAACACGCTGGGGCTGGGAAGCCAGGGTTGCCATGGCGACTGATGCCTCCGTGGTGCTCGGCAGAGGGCGGCTGGGGCTTTCCTAACGCTTTGGGAGCGGCTGCCTGGCTGGCGGGCAGGGGAGCCCACCGACCTGCGGGCCCGCCTCCTGCTGCCGCCGGGACTGCCGAACCCAGGGTCCCGGCGCTGATCTTCCGGGAAGGAAGGCACGCCAGGCGGCCCGCAGCCTGCGGAGCCTGTTCCAGGGGCGAATGGGCACCTGGGAATGGAAAATCCGAGGGGAGAGAGCCGCCAGCGGGGAGAGGCTGTGCAGACCGCGGCCAGGAAGCCCACACGGTAGAGCAGACAGCGCCCGGGGGCCTGCGGCGCAGGGGAGCCGCTCGGCCGGGCTGCGGGCTCCGTGGCTTTCTGTGCCCACGGCGGACTCCGCTTCTGCCGGCCGAGCTGCGAGCGGGGCCGAGCGGGGAGGAGCCCTCCGAGGCGGGCTGGGCAGCCGGGCAGAGGAACACAGACCCCGGGGCCTGGCACAGGGCTGGAAGGCCGGGCGGGGCGCCGGCAGGGGTGCAGCATGAACTCGGTCCTCACCAAGTGCGGGTCTCCACCTCGCGGCTGGCTGAGCCTGCGCCTGGGAAGCAGTGAGTATGTCTTCTTCCTCTCGGGTCCAGAAACGGGGGGCCGACAGCCTGAGACAGGAGAGGAGCCGGGGCCAGGCAGGGGGTTGGGGGGGGCCTTGGAGGGCCACTGGGTCCCATGCCTGCTGACTCGGTCTGGATGCTTTAAGAAGCCCCCCCTCACTGATCTGGGGGTTTGTGAACGCGGGGAAGGCAGGGTGGCCCAGGCCTGACCCCATCGCTAGGATGGCGCCGTCCTCTGAGCCCGCCGAGCAGGGCGGCTCCGTTCCGGCCTCCCCACGCCGGGAAGGAGGAAGAGCTAGCTCTCTGCGGGCAGACGGCGGGCATGGTGGGGAGGTGCCCGGGACCCGGTGCCTGGGACCCTTCACACGGCACGTTCTGGGCATCCCAGTCCAGTCCCGTCGTAAGGATGTTTTGAGCAGGTTCTCAACTTGGCCTTTGTCGCTGTTTGTAAAAGCGCCGTGAGCCCGGGCTGGTGTTGCTCAATGGTTAGATCATCAGCCCACACACCAAAGGGTCACGGGTTTGATGCCCAGTCAAGGGCACGTACCTATCTGGGTTGCAGGTTTGATCCTCGCCCCCGAAATCGGGGTGCGTGTGCAAGGCAACTGATCAATGTGTCCCTAACGAATATTTATTGAGCACTTTAAAAAAATTTTTTAATATATTTTATTGATTTTTCACAGAGAGGAAGGGAGAGGGATAGAGAGTTAGAAACATCGATGAGAGAGAGACATCGATCAGCCACCTCCTGAGGATGTGCCTGAAACCAAGGTACATGCCCTTGACCGGAATCAAACCTGAGACCTTTCAGTCCGCAAGCCAACACTCTATCCACTGACCAAACCGGTTTTGGCTAGGAAACTCCTTTTGGGTAGCAGTTTGGCAAGTGGACTCGGTACGTTTGGGGAGGGGAGTCTAGCAAATAAAACACTGAAGGGTCAGGAGCCACTACAGGAATGCAAGTGCAAGGTGGTCATGTGCAGAGGGCGTGCAGGGCGGAGGGCGTGCAGGGTAGAGGGCGTGCAGGGCAGAGGGCAAACAGGGCAATGCCTGGCATAGTCACAGCGGCACCGGCCTCAGCTGCCTCGCTCTCCTGCTCGCTGGCCGTGGGGCCTTGGACAAACCGCTGGCTTGCCGGCTCCCATGTCAGTATCTCGGAGGAGGTGACAGTAGTGTCTGCCGCTCGGTCACTGTGGAGATCGGGTGGGGGGAGCTGAGTTTGTGTGCTGATTCCCGGATCTCCTCTGCGGGGGGTGTCCTATCCTGTCGGCCTTCAGTCCCGGGTGTGCCTAGTGACCTTTGACTGTGTGCCGGACGTTGTATTTTTAAATTATTTGCGAGCACCCTTTGAGGCCGGGGATGCTAGAGGGTTCCACGTGCTGTGCCGAATGCCTGGAGACACTGCCGTCAGTGAAGACCTTGATCCAGCTCCAGCCTGAGGCCCTGGGATTTTCAGCTCCTTCCCTAGACCAGGGGTTGGCAAACTCATTAGTCAACAGAGCGGCAAACCGAGGCTCGAGAGCCGCATATGGTTTCGAGCCGCAGTTTGCCGACCACTGGCCAGTCAAGGCAAAGCTCAGTCTTCCCACTCTTCAGATCAGTGGTTCTCAACCTGTGGGTCTCGACCCCTTTGGGAGTCAAATGACACTTTCGCAGGGGTCGCCTAAGACCATCGGAAAACACAGGTATTTACATTATAATTCATAACAATAGCAAAATGACAGTTATGAAGTATGGTTGGGGGTCACCACCACATGAGGAACTGTGTTAAAGGGTCGTGGCATTAGAAAGGTTGAGAACCGCTGCTTCAGACGGAAAGGTCCCGAGAAGGCAAAGCCGTCTGCATACCCTCCAGACCTCCTCCCTGCCTTCTGAGGGGCTGGCATTTGTAAGATTTTGAAGGATGTTCTTCATTCAGCACTTTTCCCCAAGTTGGAAGGGGGTCTCATTTGCCCAGTCCACCCAGCGGGAGCGGTCCCCACTGAAGCCGCTTTGTCTCTGTGGCTGGAGGCTCCGTGAGGGGGGACAGAGGCTTCCGTGGCCTCTAAGCCACAAAGGGTCAGGACGCCCTACGTGTCCCCCCTGTTCCACATTCATTTCTGTGATCACAGCCTTCTGACAACAGAGTCAGACCACATCCCTTCTCTGCAGAAGCCTCCAGGCTGACTGCCTCTCCCCCCCGCAACCCTGTACCCCTCCACCCATTGACCCTGCCCCAGCCACACTGGCCTCCTGGAGGTCCCCTCAATAGGGTAACCAACCCCTCCTGGTTTTAAAACTGGGATTCCAGCCCTGGGCAGTGTGGCCTAGCACTTAGACCATCGGCCCCTGCCCTGAAGGGTCGTGGCTTCATTCCCAGTCATGAGCACATACCTGGGTGGCAGGTTCAATCCTTGCCCTGGTGGGGGGACATGGGGGAAGCAACCCATCAGTGTGTCTCTCTCACGTCGATGTTTCTCTCTTCCCCTCTCTTCCACTCTCCCTTTCGGTTGGTCTGGAAAATTAGAGGGAAAGATACCCTTGCTGAGGGTTAACAAGCAAGCAAATAAAACAGAACCGACATTCCAGGGTGCGGGAAGCCTCTACGTCCGGGGCAAAATGGAACGGCTGGTCCCTTTAACAGGAACACAGGCCCCAGGGCCTTTGCACTTGCTGCCTGAGATGCTGTTCTTCCCAGACAACAGCCCCACCTCATGTTCTTCCCACCTCTGCTCATCATCTTCCTCATGGACCCTCCCAAGCCTTGTGCATGTGCAGACACACACACACACACACACACACACACACAGCCACTCTCTGCCCTGCACCCACTTGATCTTTCTTCCTTCCTTCCTTCCTTCCTTTCTTTCTTTCTTTTAAATACATTTTATTGATTTTTTACAGAGAGGAAGGGAGAGAGAGAGAGAGTTAGAAACATCAATGAGAGAGAAACATCGATCAGCTGCCTCCTGCACGCCCCCTACAGGGGATGTACCTGCAACCAAAGTACGTGCTCTTGACCAGAATCCAACCTGGGACCTTTCAGTACGCAGGCCGACGCTCTATCCACTGAGCCAGACCGGTTTCGGCTTGATTTTTCTTAAGATACAAATGATAGGACCCAGTAAGTACCTGTCCGGGACCTCGAGGACCCGCCTTCCCTACAGCACCCAGACGGGCTGAGACCCAACAGCTGCCCTGCCCAGCAGCTGCCTCCCCCGCTGGGCCGCCTCCTGAGCTGGGGGGCGGGGGTCCCCTCTGGGCAGCCTGGGCCTCTGCGGGGGGTGTCCCAGGGGCAGTGACATAGTTCCCGAGCATCCAGACCGGTGCTCCCGCCGTGAGCTGGCCATGTTGGCGCTCAGCTGTCCTGAGTGTCTGGCCCGTCTTGCCTGTGGTCAGGGGCCTGGCCCAGAAGCCTTTGTTCCTTGGACAGACTTGGCCCTGGACGAGCCCCAGCCTCTCGGGCTGTCTGGCCAGGTTTAAAAGGCGGCAGCGGCTGGCGGGGAGGCTGGACCGTGGCCATCGGGCCGCAGCCACAGACAGCGCTGGGAAGCAGGC
Organism: Lasiurus cinereus; assembly: GCA_011751065.1. Taxonomy (NCBI): domain Eukaryota; kingdom Metazoa; phylum Chordata; class Mammalia; order Chiroptera; family Vespertilionidae; genus Lasiurus; species Lasiurus cinereus. The sequence continues at coordinate 3,744,740 of JAAGEH010000227.1, forward strand.
CTCCTCTCCCCCTTCCCCCCACCCAGGCGGGGGAGCGCCGGCCGGCCGCCGGCTGGCGGAGCACCGGGTCAGGCCCGGGTCCCGGCCCCCACTGAGGGTGGGTTAGGGGGGCAGATCTGACCCCAAGCTTGGCGTCCAGGCCCGAGGACCGCCCTCTGAGCGGTCTTTCTTGGAGGCGGGGAGCCCTGCCCCTTTGGCCGGGGAGGCTGCGGCGAGCCCGGTGGGACCACGCCCTCAGGTGTTGGGAAGGCCGCCCTGGCGAGAAGCAGTGGATGGAGAATCCGTCCAAGTTCAAGTCCACAAGCATGTCTCTGGCTCCGGCTGGGCCAGCCGGGCCTGGGCCTGCCTGCGGGGGAGAAAGAAGCCAGCAGCTGCCTTCAAGGGGCTCCCAGTCCAGACGGAGCCGAGACCCCCCCGTTCCAGGGTGTCACCTGCAGCAGAACCAGGGCCCACGGGTGGGTTCTACACCGCGGACCCCCCAGGAGCCGAGGCTGGGGCTGCGGCCAGGCCAGGGCGGGTAGCAGGTGCTCAGATTTTCCTGTTCGCTGTGATTGGAGGACCCTGGCCTCAGTGCCCCCACCTTCACCCCCCCAGCAAACCTGAGGGCGAGGATGCTGCTGTGGTCAACTCAGCGGACCCCACAGCACCCCTGTGAGGTCGCTGCTGCGCAGGTGGGGGCACGGGGGCCCAGAGAGGCTAAGCACCTTGCCTGAGGCGACACAGCTGCAGGGCTGAGCTGGGTGCTGAAGCCAGGTGCCACGCGGCCTTTTGGAGGCTGGCCTGGCCGGGGCGAGAGGCAAGGCGGGCCCCCAGACAGGACGGGGGTGGCCTGAGCCGGGGCCAGGGCCCGGGCATTCTGGAGGCAGAGCCGAGAAGGGTGTGGGCAGCTGGTCGGCGGCCAGTCCGGCCCAGGCCGCACCTGTCCCGGCTGCGGTGGGTGAATGGGCAGGTGACAGCGGTCAGGCCCGGTGCTGAGCAGTGACCGCACCTCCCACCCCATCGTGGCCAGGGTCTCAGGGGCCTGTGGTCTGGCTGTGCCCCACATTCAGGGGAGCCCAGGGAGGCACCCGCGTTCCTGAGACCTGTGGCCAGTGGGCGTAAAGGTCAGGGAGACTGTCCGGCTGGAAGGGCTCCCGGAGTGACCCTGGGGGAGGGAGGCGCGCCGGACTCAAGGTCAGGGTGCTGCCGGCTGGGGCCTGGCACCCACGGGACTTAAATGAGTTGACCGCAGAGGGAGCAGCAGTGACAGGAGCCCGGGGGGGGTTGCAGAGTGGGGGGGAGACCGCAGTCCCACCGCCTCCTGCCTGGCCCCAGCCTCCTGCGCTGTAAGACAGAGGCGATCGCACGCCGGCCCGTCTGGCTCCGTCGGTGGGAGCGCTGTCCTGTGCCCTCGAGAGCTGCACGTTGGACTCGAGTCAGAGTGCGTGCAGGGGGCGGGGCAGCCAATGGGTGTCTCTCTCGTCAATGTTTCTCTCTCCCTCTCTGTCTCCCTTCCTCCCTCTCTAGAATAAAATAAAACATGGTGCCAAGACCGGTTTGGCTCAATGGATAGAGCGTCGGCCTGCGGACTGAGAGGTCCCAGGTTCGATTCTGGTCAAGGGCATGTGTCTTGGTGATGGGCACATCCCTGGTGGGGAGCGTGCAGGAGGCGGCTGATCGATGTCTCTCTCTCATTGATGTTTCTAACTCTCTATCCCTCTCCCTTCCTCTCTGTGAAAAATCAATAAAATATATTTAAAAAACAAGACAAAACATGGTGACAAGGACCGTTGTCACACAGGGCCTGGCACACAGGGGGGCTGGCAATGTCAGTGTCCCTACTGTGTGCTCACCAGGAGCCAGAGCCAGAGCCAGAGCACTGAGACAGGTCCCTGGCCCGGCCGGAACCTCTACGTCGGAGGGGAGGAGAGCAGTGCAGGCTTCCCTGCCCCGGCCACAGGGCCCTGGCCACGCTGCTGGGTTACACACATTCACACCCTGAGGGCTGGGGTGGCCAGCTGGGGGGCCTCAGACCAGAGCCTGCAGGAGCCACTTGGGGAACAGAGCAGAAACCACAGGCCTGAGCTCTGCTGTGCCTGGATGTAGTCCCAGCTCCAGGGAAAATGGAATCCAATCCAATAAGGAGGGGATATGCTAATTACCTCACACCCTCACAAAGATGGCGGCGCCCACAGCCAATAAGGAGGGAATATGCTCATTGACTGTCACACCCTCAAAGATGGTGGCACCCACAGCCACAAGATGGCAGCGCCCAGTCCCCTCAGCCCCACTGGGGTGGCAGGCACACGGCATGGCTGGGCCCCAGGCGGGTCCAGCTGCTCTACCTCCAGAGTCCCCCAGTCCCCTCCGCCCCCCAGCCGCCCAGGGCCGCCTGAGGCTCAGGTAACCAGGGCCGCCCAAGGAGCAGGTAACCAGGGCCGGCTGAGGCTTGCGCTGCCGGCAGTGGCAGCAGCAGAGGTGTGATGGGGGTGTCATCTTCCCCTGATGGCTGGGTGGCCTCCTGCCCCTGAGGGCTCCCAGACTGTGAGAGGGGGCAGGCCAGGCTGAGGGACCCCCTTCCAGTGCATGAATTTTCTTTTTTTTTTTTAAATATATTTTATTGATTTTTTACAGAGAGGAAGGGAGAGAGATAGAAAGTCAGAAACATCGATGAGAGAGAGACATCAATCAGCCGCCTCCTGCATGCCCCATAGTGGAGATGTGCCCGCAAGCAAGGTATCGAACCTGGGACCTTTCAGTCCGCAGGCCGATGCTCTATCCACTGAGCCAAACCAGTCTTGGCAAGTGCATGAATTTTCATGCTCCAGGCCTCTAATTGAAAATAAGGCCATGTGGGTGACACAGGACCTCGGGGTCGCCTCGGCCCCCCTGCCTGGGAGTGCAGCCGGTCTGGTGGGTGGGGGGCCACGGTAGCCTGGGCTGGGGGTGAGGGGTTTGTGGGGAGACGGCCCGGGCTGGCTGATGCTCAGGGGTCAGGCTGGCTGGAGGCCAGGGAGCTGTGCCCAGACTTCTACCCGCACCTTCCACAGGGGCGGGCCCACAGGTGGCTGAGGCTTCGGGCCCATGTTTCCAGCCTCCAGAATGGTTTGCTCCGCAAGGAAGGGTCTGTGCCACCCACCCCAGGCCTGCCGTTTACCCTCCCACCGGTGCCAGCCTGGGCACACGCACTGCCTGCTGGCCGGGCCCTGGCCTCCACCCCCCGCGGCCTCCACCAGAGCCACCACCACCGGCCTGTGGTGCTGGAGGGTCCTGTGCCAGCACCCTGGCAGGCGGGGACAGAGTCGTCTCATCCCCCGGAGCGGGTGGAGGGTGGGGGGGTGGTGGTCAGGGACCCGTCCTCCGGGGCTTGGCCGGGCAGAGGCTGACGGCGCGGGGCTGGGTTACATAATGGGCTCGGCTAGCTGGCATGGGCAGCCCCACCTGGGAACACTTAACACAGCCCAGCGCGAGGCTGCTTCTCACGCGAGCTGGCGGCTGGCACCGGGCACTGCCTGTCAGTGTCAGCTCTCTTCCCAGCCCCCCTCCCCCCCCACATACACACAGCTGGCACTCTGGCTGCCCTGGGGGTCCACACAGGCCTCCCCACATGCCAGGAGGAGGAAAGGATGTGGTCGCCAGCTCCTGGGGGGTCGGGGGGCCACAGAGGGTCATGGTGGACGTTGCCTGGGAGAGGGAGGGAGAGGGCCAGGCCCCCTTTTCAGACTGCAAGGACATCCCCCCTTCCCTAGTCTGCGTCCCCCGCTCTCTGCCAGGCCCCTGCGCAGCCCCGTGAGCAAGATCTCAGGGAGCCGCAGAGTGGGGGCTCCTCCTTAACCCACGCACAGAGAGGCCCAGGGAGGACCCTCAACTGGCCCCACCCCTTTGGGAGCTGCCCCCAGGGAAGGGGTCTCCAGGGCGGGTTGGGGGAGGGGCCTGGGGCTCAGCCAGGTCCCTGATGGCCGTGGCGTGGCTGGCTGAGAGACACCACCTGGGGGGGAGGGGAAAAGGGGGGACTGAGGGCAGTTCAGGCTACCTGTTCCTCTCCCAGCCCCTCACTCCCCTGCCCGTGGGGCTCCTCAGCCTCGGGGCGCTTTGCCCTCAAGGAAATACTGACTTGCCCAGAGGCCCGCCCCTCCTCTCTCCACGGCGCTCTGGATGAAGCGGCCCCAGCACTCCAGCCGGTGTCCCTCCTCCGTCTGTCCCTGTCCCAGCCCGTGCCCCCTGGCTCCGCTGAGAGGAGGAGGCAGAGGATGGGGCAGGCGAGGGGCCTGGGCTCCCAGCGGGACCACCCGACTCACCCAGGCCCCCTGCTGCTCACCAGCGGCGGCTGTGTCTTCGTGGCCAGGCCCGGTGGCTGGTGCCTTGCGCCCTGCGAACTCTGGGTGACCCCGGGCCAGGGACCCCTGCCCTCCGCCCGCCTCAGCTTCTGCACCCGGTCCTGGGCTGACAGTGCAGCCTGCCTCCTGGGTGACGTGAGGATTCAAGGAGAGACCACATGATGCCGAGGCCGGTGTGGCTCAGTGGATAGAGCGTTGGCCTGCGGACTGAAAGGTCCCAAGTTCGATTCCGGTCAAGGGCATGTACCTTGCTTGCAGGCACATCTCCACAGTGGGGCGTGCAGGAGGCGGCTGATCGATGTCTCTCTCTCATCGATGTTTCTGACTCTCTATCTCTCTCCCTTCCTCTCTGTAAAGAATCAATTAAAAAAAAAAAGAGAAAGAGAGAGAGACCACATGAGCATGCTCAGCACGGCCTCTGGCCCCGGTCAGTGTAGCTGTCATCCCTCTGCCGGGGGAGGGGGAAAGGGGACACAGTAACGCTCAGGTCAGCCGTGCCCACCCGCTGTCTCAGCCCCGAGGAAGGGACCCCAAGTCTGAGCCGCATCGCCAGCCGCCAGCCCTCTAGCTTCCTGGCTTCCCCAGCCCTGCAGGCCCCCCTCGTGCACAGGGAGGAAGGAGGAGCCGGGGCTGGGGCCTCCAGCCCGGACAGAGGAGAGTGGGCGACTCTGTGGGCGCCGAGGGGACATCCAGGCGGAGGACAGGCAGTGGCCGAGGCGGGAGGGGGGAAGCAGGGGGCACGTTTGGGGACAGAGAGACCGGGGGATGGGGCGCATGCGTCCTGCGGGCGAGCGAGGGAGAGGAGGGGCACTGCTGGCCTCTGTAGTTGGGGGTGGGGGGCCAGGGGCTCCTGGGTTCACCCCAGAGCGGAGGGCAGGGAGGACTCATTGCTCCTACCCCAGCCACACCTGAGGCCGAGGGGCGCTGGCTGCTCGGAAGCCAGAACCCAGAGCGGCCCCCCCCAGGTCCGGCACAGGGGCGTGGGGGCTGGGTCACCCCCAACTCTGTAGCCCTGGCCTCAGGTGGGTGGGCACTGGGATGGGGCTGTGGCTGCCGGGGACACATTGCCTCACTCCCCAAGCTCGGCCTGACACCCCCGCACTGGCCACTGGCCCGTGAACACGAGGCGGGCACCCCAGCCTCTTGTGGGCTCCAGCCCAGGCCACGTGGGTGCCAGGACCATCGAGCACCGAAGAGCCTGCGTGTGTCCATCCCTGGCTCCGAGCCCGGGAGGCGGGTGGGCGGGCATCTGGTCTGAATTACTCCGTTGCCTCTTGGCATCCGAGCCCTCGGCCAGGGGCGTGCAGGCTGCCTAGACAGCCACCCCCCCCAACCCATCCCCTGCAGCTCTGGGCGACCTCCCGGAGGGCAGAGCCCTCTGCTGCCAGCTCTCCCCGCCTGGACCTGGCCTCCCTGTCGCCAGGCTCGCTCTGGAAGGGAGGGTGCTCTCCTCTGCCCCCATCAGCCCCCAACGCCAGGCTAGCTCCTGGCGGGGGAGGCCCTGGCAGGCTGGGGGTGGGCACCGAGGATCAGACAGAGGCGGCTCAGCCACGTGACATTTCCGGGTCTCCCTGAGGCCAGGCCTCTGCCCTCTGACCACCTGGTCTCCCCGCCTTGGCGGCTGCCCAGGCCCCTGAGTTGGCTTTGGAGCCAGACGCTCCGGGTTCAGATCCAAGTTCCGCCGCAGCCCGTTCGCTGGGCCGTTTCCTCATCGGCGCCCCGGGACCGTCCTCCACCGTGGGGGGCGGGAGTGGCCGGCCGCCTCCCTGAGCACCAGGGCAGAGGTCCGGCCCCAGGGCGGCCATCCGTCCTCGCCGTCATCTTCTGACTGGATACAGTGCGCCGTTTCCAGGTTTTGCAATAACCTGGCTGGCGCCTTCCATGTGCCGCATAGCTGGGCGTTTGACTCTTCTGACAGTTCTTTTTTTAAAATATATTTTACTGATTTTTCACAGAGAGAAAGGGAGAGGGAGAGAGAGCTAGAAACATCAATGAGAGAGAGACATCGATCAGCCGCCTCCTGCACGACCCCACTGGGGATGTGCCTGCAACCAAGGTCCATGCCTTTGACTGGAATCGAACCTGGGACCCTTCAGTCCCCAGGCCAACGCTCTCTCCACTGAGCCACACCGGTTTCGGCCTGACGGTTCTTTTTTGGGGTGGCTTGTACCCCGCCATCCACCAGCCCTTACGACCTTCCTGCCCCCACCCCGCCCTCCCTTCCCACTCTCGGCCCCCAGGGCAGGGGGCACCAGAGGCTCTTTGCACAAGTTCTGGCCGCGGGCTCCCTGCGTGGCGCTGCCCGTGGTGTGGGTGACACAGGGCAAGGAGGGAGACGGGTGGGGGAGCAGACCGGTGACCTGTGGCCAGTCGAGGGAGGGGAAAGGCCCGTGACCAGCCCCCAGAGGGCAGATGCGGGGCGCACTGGCAGCCTGACCCCCGCGGCCTCCTCCAGGCCTCTGCTCAGTGGAGCTGGGGCGCCTGCCTGGAGCTTCCCGGGGAGGGGGCCTGAAGGGGCAGCTGCAGACAGCTCTGGGGGTGCTCCTCTCCTCATGGAGGAACCCCGCAGCGCCCAGCCCGGGCCGGGGCCGGGGTCAGAGGTCAGGGCCAGGGGGCTGGGAGGGCTCCGGGGGCAGCACATTTTTCTCCGGCCTCTGCGTCCCCCGACAGGGCCCAGCCCCGCGGCGGGGGGCTGAGGGGGCCGGGAAGTGGAAATCTGTAAAATGCCGTAGGAGGGGAAGAAAGGCGCTTTGTGTGGGGCCGGCCCGGGCCATTGGTCAGCTCCGGCCCCGGCCGCTCCCGCAGCTCCGTCCACGGGGAGGCTGCGCTCCCGGCCGGCCGGCCCCACGGTGCCCGCAGCCCCTCTGCAGCCCTTGTGCCCACAGCGGCGTCCAGGCCTCGGGGACCCAGGTCCCCGGGGCCTCCCTCTCCCCCCCCCCTCCTCCCCCCCGCCTCTGAGGGCCCGGGCCCGGTGGGGAGGCCTCCCTGGGCCGCGGCATGTTCCTCTACTGGAAGAAGCGGGGGGCCTATGACCTGGAGGCTCTGCCCAGCGCCCTGGCCGGGCTGGAGCTGGGCGCCGTGGAGCGTTTCTCCTGGAGCTCCACGCTGGACATCATCGAGGACCTCGGGGGTAGGTGGGCCCCTTCCCAGGGGGGCGGGCAGGGGCTCCCAGGGCTCAGCCTGGCCGCCTCCCTTCCGCACCGGGCACATGCCACTTACTGTCCATCCCTTTGAGAGCTGCCACTGCTGGCGGAGGAGGGGCCCAGCATGAGCGCCCTGAGGGCTTCGGCAGCCGGGGGTGGGGGGTAGGGGGGGTGCGGGGGGCTGGGCAGTGTGGCCCCGATGGGGCTGGAGCCGGCAGCAGGGTGCCGGGCTTCCGGCTGGGCCTGAGCCTGGGCCTCCGTCTGCAGGCGACGGGATGTGATCTTCTGGACCATTCATGTCCGAGGCCCCAGGCACGGGTCATTCCCCATCCGTCCCTGCGGACAGACGGGGACGGCCTGGGACAGCTGGTGGGGACGCTGAGGCACACAGACCGCCGGTGGGCGCCGACCGGGCCTTCTCACCGCCTGAGGGGCTGGGAGAGCCGTGGGAACGCTGCCGGCGGCATCCTGGGTGGGGAGGGGGCTCGTGGGGTGGCACAGAGCGGCACGGTCCCTGCGGGAGGGACATTACTATTGCCCCCCAACAACCAGCGACGTGGCTGCCGGCTGGCGACCCCAGCAGCCGGGTCTGGCCTGCAGCGGCTCACTTGGGGCGTCCGGCCTCCGGTCTCTCCTCCTCGGGGGTCCCGGTGCAGCACCCCCTGGCTGGGTGGGCCCTCCCGACCCGCCCTGCGGACAAGGGGCAGAGAAGATGAATGGGCCCGGGGTCCCCCATGGAAGGGGACCGCGTGGGGCCTGGGTTGCACAAAGCACAGGGAGAAACGCAGCTCCCAGCGGGAGACTGAGGTGTCCTCTGTGTCTCGAGCCCCCTCCGCTTCCTGTCTCGCGGCTGCAGTGGGCGGTGGTGGGCAGAGGCTCAGGGGCCCAGGGAGGCCGGGCACCTTCCCGGGCGGGGGCAGGGGGCTGAGCGGGCAGGCCTGTGAGGAGGAGCCGTGGCCCTGGGCAGAGAGAGCATGGAGGAGGGGCCAGGCTGGAGGTGGGGGGTAGGGACAGCCAGGCGGCAGAAAGCGCCCTCCAGGAGCAGAGGTGGGGGAGGGTGGCGTGCCCAGGGGCCGGCCAGGGGCATCCTTCCTGGGGCAGCGAAGGTGCACACAGTTCCTGCCCCAGGCTGGAGCCAGCCCGTCCTCTGGCCGAGGCTGCCGTGGGCACCTGCCCCTGGTCCTGCTTGTCCGGCTTCCGCTGGCCGGCTCCCGTCTGCCCGAGGCGGGTAAGGTGGCCACGATCCCCACAGCCAGGGATCGGCCGGAGGCCCTTTAGCCAGGGAGGCCCCTCCCCCAGAGTGTGTCCTGGTCTCTGGGGCCCCCTCCATCTCTCAGCCAGAGAAGCTGGGCTCTGCTCCGGGGGCCTGTGCCGAGGTCCCCACTACAAAGCCCCCACAGTGAGCCTTTAGAGGGGCTGGTCTGGTGCCAGACTTTGGAAAGCCGTGGCTCTGGCATCTTCCTGCCCACCCTGGGATGGGGATCATTCGTTTTTGGGGTGTTTTTTTTTTACCCAGTCCCCCACAACCACAGATTATGCAGCCACGTGTCCCACATTTGGGGAAACATGGGGACAAGTGTCCCTGTCCCCTCAGCCTCAGAGCCAGCCACCTGATCGCTGTGTGTCCCCGTGCCCACTCCACCCGCTGGGAGACAGGCCCCAGCCCCCGGCGGGTGGGTGGGTGGTGGGTACGTGGTACAGGAGCAGCCGGGTGAGCTGCGGCAGGCGGGGGCGAGCCAGGCACACAGCTGTCTGTGTGGGCTCTGTCCTCTGCAGCCAGCCGGTCCCTGGCCGCGGCCCATCCAGGGTGGGTGGTGAGCCCTGGTGCCAGCTGGTCCCGTGGTGGGGGTGGGGCTCATGCCCAGAGAGTGACTGTCCAGCTCCGGTTCCCTCGGCCGCTCTCGGTTCCTCTGAGGAGCTGGGGGGCGGGGAGGGAGCCCGTGGCGGACAGAGGGCAGGTGCCCCTGGCGGCCTCAGCCGGAGGAAGTGGCCGCTGGCTCCAGGCCTGGGGGCAGGAACGGGGGGGACATATCTCTGGCCCCAGGCAGGAATTCTGAGTGTCCACCCACCTCTCCGCATTGAGCCGAGGGCCGTGGGCGGCAAGGCAAGGGCCCGAGTCTCCAGGCCTCAGGGGGACGGTGCCCGCCATGCAGGGAAGTGTCAGAGGCCGTGGTCCATGCCCCCTTCTGCCCACCTGAGAGTCCTGCCCCAAGAGGCCCCGGGGGCTGGGGGGAGGGGACCACCTAGTCGCTCTGCCCAGGGTCAGAGTGAGGAGGGGCGGGTGGTTCCCTGTCCGGTGACCATTGTCCAGAACAGGCCCTCCTGGCTTTTGTCCGGATGTGGCCAAATCTCGCCCTGGTGAGGGGTCCTGTCCCGGCACAGCCTGCGGCAGCTGCGCAGCGGGCAGAGGCTCCCGGAGGGCTGGGCTGGCGTGGGAGGGGGCACTCGAGGCCACAGCTGCTTCCTGGGAGCGGCACCCTTTGCGTGGCCAGGCCCGGGCTGGGGGGTGGTGGGCAGGGAGCTTCTGCTTTCTTCGATGTGCTGTTCCAGTTATTTCTGCATTCACTGGCTGCTCCTTTCTATTTTTAACTAGAGGCTTGGTGCATGAAAATGCATGCGCTGCAGAAGGGGGTCCCTCAGCCCATCCTGCCTGCCCCCTCTCACAGTCCGGGAGTCCTCAGGGGAAGGCGATGCCCCCATCGCACCTCTGCTGCTGCCACTGCCGGCAGCACAAGCCTCGGCCGGCCCTGGTTACCTGAGCCTTGGGCAGCCCTGGGCGGCTGGGGGGCTGAGGGGCTGAGGGAACTGGGGGACTCTGGAGGCAGGCACATGGAGTGGCTGGACCCACTTGGGGGCGGGCTCAGCCTTGTTGCAGGCTTGCCGCCCCAGCAGGGCTGAGGGTCCTGGGGGCCACCATCTTCTGGCTGTGGGCACCACCATCTTTGAGGATGTGGCAGTCAATTAGCATATTCCCTCCTTATTGGCTGTGGGTGCCGCCATCTTTGTGAGGGTGTGATGGTCAATTAGCATATCCCCTCTTTATTAGATAGGCTATGTAAAAACTGATTTGAGAGAGAGGACAGAGAGAAACCCTGATTTGTTGTTTCCCCCTATTTTATTAATTCATTGGTGATTCTTTTTCTTTAAAAAAAAATTGTTTTTATTGATTTCAGAGAGGAAGAGAGAAGGAGAAAGAGCTAGAGCACCAGGGATGAGAGAGAACCTCTTCCACACCTCACTGGGGATCGAATCCACAGCCCGAGCAGGTGCCCTGACCAGGAATCAAACCATGACCTCCTGGTTCATCGGTCAATGCTCCACCACTGAGCCACGCCGGCCGGGCTGGTTCTTCTTTTTTTCATTAAGTGTTAGGGAGAGAGAAGCATCCTTCGGTTGCCTCCCATCCTTGCCCTGACTGGGGATCAAACCCACAACCTCGGTATGCGCCCTGCCCGGGAACGGAACTGCAGCGTTTTGGTGTGCGGGACGGTGTGCCAATCAGCAGAGCCACCAGCCAGGCCTACATTCTTTCCTTTCCTTTTTTTTTTTTTTAAATATATTTTATTGATTTTTCACAGAGAGAAAGGGAGAGGGATAGAGGGTTAGAAACATCGATGAGGGAGAGACATCGATCAGCCGCCTCCTGCACAACCCCACTGGGGATGTGCCCGCAACCAAGTACATGCCCCCGACCGGAATCGAACCCGGGACCATTCAATCCGCAGGCCGACGCTCTATCCACTGAGCCAAACCGGCTTCGGCCCTTTCCTTTTTTTTTTTTTCCTCTGTGCAGTCTTGAAAACCCAGTGTGCATGCAGCGTGCAGTGTGAAGCTGCCTCACTGCCCGTGCTCAGCAGCGACGGGGCCAGTGGCTGTGACCTGGGGTTAGACCTGCTGCAGAGGGTCGAGGTTCGGGCGAGCTGAGACCCAGCCTGGAAGCCAGGGCCCCTGCAGGTGTGAATTAGGGCAGAGCTATGGGAGGGGCAGTGTTCCTGGAGCCACAGGTCCAGAGTCAGAGGGTATCCAGGTTGGCTCAGCAGATAGGGCCGTGGCCTGCGGGCTGAAGGGTCTTGAGTTCAATCCCAGTCAAAGCCTGCAGGTTCGATCCCTGGCTCAGGTCGGAGCAAAGGTGGGAGGCAACCCTCAATGTCTTTCTCACATGGATGTTTCTCTCTGCCCCTCCCTCTTCCTCTCCCTCTCTCTAAAGAAAAAGAAATAAATGGACAAATATCCTGGGGGTGGAGGGGATTCACAACAACCACGAAAGTAACAAATCAAATCAAAGGGCCGCCAGGGCCGTGGGCCGAGGAGGGAGAGGCTGGGCCGGAGGGGATGATGCCGAGGCCACGGCCTTCCCGGAGCCCGAGGTCTCCCGTCTGCCTGGGGCCTGGGAGGCGGGCAGGATGTCGGTGGGGGCGAAGGGGAGGATGCGGCAGGGGGCAGGGGACGGAACCAGGAAGGGCTGGGCCAAGGTCAGAGCTCAGTTCCTTCCTGGGAGAGGCAGCGAGGAACCTGCTGAGGGGCTGGGGGAGGGGGCGGCGGGGGCCACAGAGGACGGAGGGCGGAGGGCGTGTGTCTGCCGGAGGCAGCCGGGGCAGACACGGCTCAGAACCCCTCAGAACCCCAAGCCATCACAAACAGCGCCCCGAGCTGCCAGCTCCTCTGGTTTGTCCAGAGCAGCCAGAAATCTGGATTTTTATGTGAAATCTGACTTTTCAGAGCTGGCAACCCATTCAAATTCTTCTGAAGCGCCGAGCTCAGCCAAACCAAACATGTCTGCAGGCGGCATCTGCCCGGGCGCCCCCCGGTCGCCAGTTATGGGGAGATCATGCGGAAGGGGTGGACATCCTGTGACCCAGAAGGGGGCGGGGAGTGGGGGGCAGAGCTGGCGAGGGGCTTGTCTCGCCGGCTAGGGGGGTGCTTGGCTTTCTCTGGGGCCTGGGGGGCTGGAGGAGCCGGGAGGGCAGCGGGGCTGTCTCAGACCACCGCCGCCTGGGGGTGCGCCAGTGCAGGTCTGCCTGGGGCGTGGCTAAGGACCAGTGGCCACACACCTGCTCGGGTAGACTCAAGGCAAAGGGGGCAGCCCGGCCTGGGGGCTCCGTGGTGGAGCGTCGACCTATGAACCAGGAGGTCAGGGTTCAATTCCCGGTCAGGGCACAGGCCTGGGTTGTGGGCTTGATCCCCCGTGGGGTGTGCAGGAGGCAGCTGATCGATGATTTTTGCTCATCATTGAGCCGGTCCATGCTTCTCTCCCATCATTGATGTTTCCCTCTCTCCCCCTCTCCCTTCCTCTCTGAAATCAGTAAAAAAAAGAAAAAAAAGAAAGAAAATTAAAAGAAAATCAGAGGGTGGAGCTGGGGGAAGCAAGGGCAGGCACAGAGCTGCCTTCTCCACCCCCTCTCTGCTCTACGGCCCTCTCCGTAGACCGGCGGTTCTGTGGGTCCCCTCATTTTTTGCTCCCCAACAGTTGCAGGGTTCTGTATCCTCTTAGACTGAGTTTCCATGATCTCAGGGTTCTGGGGCCCAGAAGTCGTCTGTCTCAGTTCAAGTTCCCACGACAGTGGATCTAACGGACTGGATGAGGCCAGGCGGGTACCTGGGACCCCAGCCACTATGTCCCGGTCATGCCATCCCCGGGGACCACAGTCCCCCTACCCAGGCCCCTCCACTCTGCGGGGCCGGAGGTGAGCACTTGCCAGAGGTTGGCTCCCGGCAGGCCTTGAGGGGGAAGACCCGTTCCTGTGCCGGAGTCTCCCCAGTCCCCAAAGGCCCCTTTCCTGCCTCGGGGGCCCCCAGGGTCCTCTCGGTTTTTGGGGTCTCTGGGAAGCTCACCTACAGGCCCCCGGAGGCTGATGCTCGGCTTAGAGTACACGGAAGGCTGAGTCAGGGAGCTGGGAGCTGGGAGCCGCGTCTGGAGAGAAGGTAGAAAGCAGCCTGAGCACCTCGGAGGGGCTGAAACGAAGTCAGAGGCCAGAGGTCAGCTGGGGAGAGCCCGGTGCCTGGAAGAACCCCCGAACCCCACCCATCAATGATCCGGGGTGGCTGTGTAGGGGGCAGTGGGGAGGCTGTGGTGTCCAGCCCTGCAGTGGCTGTCGTGGTGGGACCTAGAGAGCAGGGAAGGCGGTTCCAGTGGGGGGAGGAAGTAGCCCGGAGCCCACAGAATTTAGAGCCAGAACCCCAAACTCTTGGGGCAGAGGGCGTCTGACATTGACTTCATGCCCCGCATTTCCAGAACCCAGGGATCTGGAGTCAAAGGATCCAGACCTTGTCTGGTGGAGTGTGATAGGCCCCTCCCCCCACCCCCAAAGCTGACCGAGGGGCCCAGTTCTCCATGCAAACCCAGATGGTGGAGGGGTGCTGGCGTTGTGGTGGAGAATGCTGGGGGAAAAAACCAAAACAAATAAGTAAACCAAGGACCTGCCTCCTCCCTTAACCAGCCTTAACCAGCTGCCTCCTGCAGACGGTCTGGGGGGGTGGGGTGGCAGCAGGACCACTGACCCAGGGACCCTTCAGGACCCCCGCCCCGGGCTTGGCACAGGTGTGTTTGCTGGGTGAACCCAGAATCCAG
>JAAGEH010000227.1:3759166-3774166 GCA_011751065.1 Lasiurus cinereus
CCTCGCTCTCCTCGCTCTCCTCGCTCTCCTCGCTCTCCTCGCTCTCCCGGCGGAATCCGGGCAGTTTCCCCGGGGACCGGCCGGAGAAAGGCTGCCGATGGCCCCGCCGATAAGCCGGCGGCGTTGGGAAGAAAGGGACGCTGGCCTCCTCGGAAAGAAGGGAGGCTGGAGGAGCCGGCCCCACCCAGCCGAGGCTGGGGAGGCTCCTGGGGCCCTGGGGGGGGAGCCGGGGTGCACCCCTCCCTGGGTGCCCCACCCCACTGATAACCTCCTGCTCTCGCCCCTGCAGATGCCGGGGGCCTGGCCGAGGAGAAGGGCCTGCGCTGTCAGAACCCCGACTGCATGGACAAGGGGCGGGCGGCCAAGGTAGGGAGCTGGAGGATGGGGAGGGGGATGGGGGGTGTTGAGGGGGTCAGTGGGGAGCATGCTGCAAAGGGTCAGGGCGCTCACCAGCCTCTATGTCCCGGGCCCCTGCAAGGGCACCTGGGCTCGGGGTGGGTAGGGGCCTGTGGGGTGGTTCCGGAGGCACAGCGGTCCCCCAAAGCCCTTTTCTATGTGCATTTCGCTCAGTGGCCCTGGGGTGACAGGGGCCATGACCCCGTGTCACAGAGGAGGAAGCTGAGACTCTGTAGGGGGGAGCCCCCCCCCGCCCCAGGTTCTGTTCCAGTGCCAGCTGGCACCCTCCCGGCCATATCGGGCCTCTCTTCAGGCCTGGGCACGGGTCAGGGACGCTTTGGGACGGTGGCCGTGGCCCGGGGACGGGCACAGGGGAGGGACGGGCTGGTCCTGGAGTGCCGGCCTCCGGAGCCGGGAATGAGGCGGAACAGAGGGGAGATCCTGGTCGACAGGACCCGCATTTCTGCCCCTGGCGCGCCGGGCGCGGTGCCACGCGCTCTTTGTGCCTGACGTGCCCCTGGGGGAGCCCACTGGGCCGACGTCGTCGTGGCCCCGTTTCCCCGAGGAAGATGCTAAGGTTCAGAGAGGCCTGTGATTGGCTGAGGCCCTGCGTGCGGCTCCCGGGAGACCCAGCCGGGGTTTGAGCCCGTGTCGCGCTCTGCCCAGCGCCCACCTGAGCCACATGTGGTACCACCGCTTCCTGCCTGGGGCTCGGGCCCGGGACTCAGCGTCACTCCTTTCTGGCCGACACCTGTCCTGTCGTTATTCCCGTTTGCAAACGGGGAGACGGAGGCTCGGGGAGGCCTCGGCTCACCCCGGGACGTGTTGCTGGGAGGAGGTGGTGGAGCTGGGACTTGAACCCGGAGCCCAGGTCTGTGTGATGCCGGAGCCCGGGGTAGCTCGGCTCAGCTCGGTGTAGCCCAGCTCTGCCAGCTGCAGGAAATTAAAAATGCCACTCCCCCAGGTCCCTTGCCTCCTCCCCCGCCCCCCCGAACCTCCCACGCAGACACACGGCGCACACGCTGCACAGGAGGACCAGGCGAGAAGAAGGCACCGTCAGAAGGAACGCGGCGGACTGTTCTCGGGTGGGAGCCGAGGGGGAGGCTTCCCGTCGCCGGCGTCACCGGGCAAGGGTGTGTGTGTGATTCACACCATCTGCTGGCACGGGGGGTGCCTGGCATTGGCGCGCTGCGTTTGGCAGGTTGCCTCTTTCCCAGATGGGGGCTCCTGGCAACAAATGGGCCTCCTTATCCCCCCGGTCCCACCTGCCAGGGGCCTGCACGGCCTCGGGGCTTCGGCCTGACCCTGAGGCGCGACGAGAGAGGCTAGGCCACACTGTTCTCGCCCCTCTTGTGGGCAGCTGCCCCTGGGGCGGATCCTGGAGCAGGGGCAGGGGTGGGGGGAGGGCCTGGACTGTGCAGAGCGGAGGCCTGTGGGGGAGGGCTGGTCTCGGAGCCAGTGGGGGACCCTCTGCAGCCACAGGTCCTAACGAAAGCCCAGCCTGGGCCTGCTGGAACCCGGCGGTGCTGACCGTGGCATCAGAGGGCTGCCCAGCCTGGAGGGGGGACGGGGGGGGAGAGCTGGAGCAGTGTCATTGGGGGGACCCACTTTGGGATAAATGGCACAGACTCGCCTCCGGGACCTGAGCTAGGGAGGGAGGAGGGCTAGTCAGGGAGGACATCCTGGAGGAGGTGGCCTCTGGTGAAAGTGAAACCATCCGTAGGCCAGCAGAAAGGGGGAGCTGCCACGGGCAAGGGGTACAGAGGTCGTTCTTGCCAAGCAGATGAGGTGGCTGGAGGAGAGGGGGAGAGGAAGAGCGAAGAATATCCTATTTTTAAAAAATATATATTTTATTGATTTTTTACAGAGAGGCAGGGAGAGGGATAGAGCGTTAGAAACATCGATGAGAGAGAGACATGGATCAGCCGCCTCCTGCACACCTCCTACTGGGGATGTGCCCGCCACCAAGACACATGCCCTAGACCGGCATCGAACCGGGGACTTTTCAGTCCACAGGCCGACGCTCTATCCACTGAGCCAAACCGGTTTTGGCAGAATATCCTATTGTTGACGATAATAATAGCCACCACTGACCGAACACGTTTGTGTGCCTGTTGGGGTGACAGGCCCTCCCTGAACCCTTGTGAGAACTTCAGGGGGAACGCGTTATCATTCCCTCGTGACACCTGGGGAAACTGAGGCTCGGGAGGCTTGATTGGCAAAGCTTGGCCCGGAGTGAGATCCAGAGCCTCCTCCCTGGCTGTGCGGGATCCGGGAGCTCTCTGAAGGAGATGACGTCATTCATTCATTCATTCACTCACTCACCAAATCAGCTTTGAGCATCAGCCGGGTTCTAGACCCTGGAGGTGTCCAGGAAGCAAAGGTCCTGCCCTCCTGGAGCTGACATCCTGGCCCCCTGGGGGGAGGGCGGAAGTGAGGGGACTCTGCTTTGCCAAACGGCCCCCCCTGCCCCCCCCCCCCCCGTGGCTGCCCTGGGGCGGGCAGGGCCATCTTTCAACTGGGCTGGCCGCTTCCGCTCCGGGCCCACCCTGGAGGATTTGTTTGAATCTCTCCTGGGCGCCCAGGCTTCGGAGATGAATCAGCTGCCCCACCTCTCCCTCCTGCCCCTGGAGCTCCCTGAGGCTGGCACTGAGGCAGGCGGAGCCAGGAGGCCGAGGGGGGCTGAGTGAGCCGGCAGTTGGTTGGGGCTGCGGAGTGAGCAGGCCCGGGGGACGGGGAGAGGGAGGCAGAACTGGCTGGGGGCCCCCGTGATGGACCGTCCGCCTGGGGGACCGCCGAGGAAGGAGTGTAGCCGGCCAGGGAGGCTCGGCTGGTTGGCATCATCCTAGGTATGACGCCCAGCGTCAGGGCACACACCCAGCGGACGGTCTGACCCCTGCCCGGCAGTTCCGCGGGTGAGGGTGTTTTTAAAAGGTGTGCGGAGTAGCCCGCGTCCGTGACCTCCAGAGTCACAGCCCCCTCCTTCCCAGCGGCTTGACCCCGGCTCACACGTGGAGTGCGTGGCACAGACTGGCACGCTGTAGGTGTTCCAGAGAATGCCAGCAGTGGCCATGTGCTCGCCCTCCACCGGGGGGGAGGACAGACCCCCCCAGCCTCAGGCCCACTGTCCCTCTCTCCCCTGAGACCGGAGACACCGGGGTTCCAGCCCAGACCCTGGCCAGTCCCGCCCGGTGGACACAGGTTTGTGCTGCGTCTGTCCTGTTCCAAGCGCCAGTGGAGCTCTGAGGCTGGGGAGCCGGGAAGTGACCTCTCTCCTCCCGCCCCCTCCTCGTGGAGGGCCAGTGTTCATGTGATGGGGTCCCCATTCTCCGGCCAGGGCCCCACTAACTGGACAGGGTCTGGCCCTCTTAAGCTGGGCTCTTCTATTGAGGAGACACGGAGGAAGAGGGCGCACACTGGCCCGGGGACACTGGGTAACACATTAGGGGGGGCAGAAGCTTGGGGGTGCCCGGAGCGGGACCGGGGCATTATCTCAGACGAAGGTACTGGTTCCTCCTCGGCCACCGTTTACTCTGGGGGGCCTGTGTCCGGCTTCACCTGGGGACCCCAGCCAGTCTTCACACCCCTGCCTGGCGGTAGGCCCCACCCCACCGCCCTCAGACAGGCCACGGGGAAGCAGGGGTGACATGACCGACCAGGGCAGGTCACGCCGAGTCTGCCCCCCGCCCCCCTCTCTAAGGCGCTGTCCGGAGGCTGGTTTGTCCGCGTGGCTACCCGGGGCCCTGGCAGGGAGCGGAGTCTGGGTTCAGTAGAGGCCAGAGTTCGCAGCGACTGAAGCTGCTCCCCGATGGGTAGGGAGGGAGCACCCCTGCCCGGAAGGATTCAAGCGGAGAGGGATGAGGGGGTGTGGGTGCCACGGGGCGGGCGGCCAGAGGAAGACCGGTGGACACAGGGCAGAGGTCCCTGGGCGGGAAGAATGAGCAGGATGTCGTGAAACATGGGAGAGGGGGTCACCTGTTCCCCAGGCAGTGAGCGCTCTTGGCGAGAGGAGGTGGAGGTCAGGGTGCCCTTGACAGTGGCCAGATTTGGGGTTCCCTGGAGGTACCTGGTCTTTTAGGTGCTGTCAGCTGTAGAAGGTGGCAGTCCCGTCTGTACCCAGACAAAGGCGTAGGACCAGAGAGGCGATGCCAGTGGGACTCCTGGGCTTTGGCTACGTCAGTGGTGGGCAAACTCATTCGTCAGCAGAGCCAAACATCCATAGGACAACGACTGACATTTCTTCGGAGAGCCACATTTCTTTTTTAAGTATATTTTATTGATTTCTTACAGAGAGGAAGGGAGAAGGATAGAGAGTTAGAAACATCGATGAGAAACATCCATCAGCCGCCTCCTGCACGCCCCCTACTGGGGATGTGCCCGCAACCAAGGTACATGCCCATGACTGGAATCGAACCTGGGACCCCTCAGTCCGCGGGCCGATGCTCTATCCACTGAGCCAAACCGGTTTCGGCAAGAGAGCCAAATTTTTTAAACTTCTTCTAACTCCACTTCTTCAAGATAGACTCCGCCCAGGCCTTGGTCTTTTGTGGAAGAGCCACACTCAAGGGGCCAAAGAGCCGCATGTGGCTCGAGAGCCGCAGTTTGCCCACCAAGGGGCTAAGTAATTGGGGGTGGGGTGGGGGAGACACACAGGTGAAGGCCTGGGGTACTTGGCCCAAGAGAGAGACAGAGGCCCTAATCCTGTGCCCTGGTGTGGACCCAGCCCCCAGGAAGGGGCTCCTGCCAGGAGGGGGCTCCATGCGGGCTTGGGGAGGGCTGAGGTTGGGAAAATTCAGGGGATGAGGGAGGCCCAGGATCTGCCCTGGGGCGGAGGGCACTGCACCCACCTCAGGAGGAGGAGGAAGGTGTGCTTGGGGGAGTCAGCTGCCTCCCCCGTGGTGCCCTGCCTCCCCATGCACCGCCTGCACCCCAAGTTCCTAGCAGAGAGGGAACCACCCAAGGGCCGAATGGCCCCCTTTGCAGCCACGCGGGAGCCAGGAAAAAAAGAGGGGGGACACCGAGACGGCCAGACGGGTTTCGCAGGCGCCATGGAGGCGCAGTTCCGAATCCAGCCGTTTCAGAGGGGGAGGGAGCGGGCTGGCTTGGGGCGATTCCCAGGCCCGGCTCTGCCTGGATCCCCGGGGCCCCTCGCGCCGGCCGAGACCGCTTCCTGCCGCCCAGGGCCTCCCAGGATGGGCGAGCTCAGACCGGGGACCTGGAGCTTTCCGGAGATCTGCAGAGCGCCAGCCCCCTTGGGGACAATGGCAGACGCGCCCCCCCCCCTTCTCCCCCCCCCCCTCCGCCCCCCCGCCGCCCGGACCCTGGACGACTCCCGGAGCGCCAGCTGGGCCTCCTGCCATCGTCCCCTGGGCCGGGGCAGGCCCGCCACCTGGGTCCGGCCGCCCCCCTCCCGGCCGGGCTGCGTGATGGTACAGCCCGGCCCGCCCAGGTGGTAGCGCCGGGCCGACTACCGTAATGCCCTTACGTGTGGCGCCGGCCAGATCCGCCGAGCCCGCCCTGCCCCCGGCTCCGGTGCCCCCGGCCCTGGGTGCCCAAGGCGATTGGACGGTCTTGGCCTGAGCTCCAGCCATAGAGGAGGAGACCCTGGTCCCGGGGTGAGGCTCACAGGGAAGCCGGGGCCCGGACGGGGTAAGTTCGGGTGCCCGGTCTCCCCCTAAATCAATGAACAGACCCGCCGTGGGAAGGGCCCTGCAGTCCCAGGCCCGCAGGTGGGTGTCTGCGGGTGCCACTGGCCCTCCCTCTGAGGGTGCAAGGGGCCCACGGACCTGCCTCGCCCAGTGGTTCTCGGGGATCATCTGCTCTGAGCTGCACCCCGAGGTCGGGCCTTGAGGATCCCGTGGAGTCCTGGCCCACGGGTGCAGTTGGCTGGAGGGGCCTTATGGGGGGGAGCTGGAAGGCTCTGTGGACTCTGCCCTTCCTGGGGATCAGTGGTCCCAGGCGGAACGTCAACCGGAGGCCAGCAGGGGGCGAGAGAGGCGCCTCCATCAGTGGGGCGGCTTCGGGGAGAGGCGGGGAGGGGAGCAGAGAGCCTGGCACAGCCCTGCAGCCCTGCAGCCCTAACCGAAGCTGGGCCATGGCAGCCTGGGGTCCCTGGGCCCCCACATTCCCCAGGCACCTCCCCGGTTGGGGCGGCTCTCGGCAGATTGGACACCTCCTCTGCCCCTCAGGAGGGCCCAGCCGCCATCCCAGGCGGAAAATTCCTGAGAATGACCAGCGCCTGCTTGGCACAGCGGGGGGGCCAGGGCAGTGGTAGGGGACCCCCCCTCACCCCAGCACAGGTCTTCCCAGCCCCGTACGCGTCCTCTCCCCCTTCCTTCCCACGGAGCCTCTGCCTGGGGCCGGAGAAGGTGCCAGGGGAAGGCGCCGGCTGCCATGCCCGAACCCAGGCCGCAGGCTCAGGCTCAGGGCAGGGACAGGGCAGGAGTTCAGGACCACAGCCTCTGCCGCTCCCCCTGGCGCGGAACCCCAGCCAGACAGCCCTCTGGGGAGGAAGGGTTCTCGGGTTCCAGAGGCCCGGCCTGTGGACGGGTTCTCTGCCCCCTGCCCTCTGCCCGGCACAGCACAGGGCCCACAGGCCAGGGGTGAGGTGCCGGCCTAGGGGAAGGGAGGAGCTGGCAGAGCAGGCCGGGCCCTGGCAGACCTGCCCACGCACGCACGCAGCCTCCACCCTGGATCTCCAGGCGCCAGATGGGGCCTGGGGGCTGGTAGCTTCCCAGGGGAGCTCAGCCCCAGCGGGAGGCCCTGGGGCCGGGGTGTCCCTCCAGCCAGGGAGCCCCCGCTCCGGCTCCCAGGCTCCTCTGCGGCGGGCAGAGCCCAGACCTTGCCCCGGAGAGAGGTCTCCCTCTCCCACAGCAGACAGGGGGGGCCCCTGGCCGCTGTGGGGGTGGAGATGCCCACAGGCCCCCCTCTTTCTGGGGCTGGGGAGGTGGAGCTGGGGGCAGTGGGAAGGGGCTGCGGCCTCGGAGACTCCATTATTCATCAGCCCCAGCATCTGGTTTCTGGGGATCAGTTTCAACAAGCCGGTCCTGACTCATGATGAGCCGGGAGCTGGGCTGCGAGGGCCCCTCCCCAGGAGGCAGAGGCCGGGACCTCTTGGGCCTGCGCTGGGGCTGGGCACGCAGCTCCATCTGGAGGGAGAGGTGGGAACCAGGAACCCGCAAGGACCCCCCCTCTCCATGCCTCCTTTCCTCCCACCTCTGCAGGCTGCTTACCCAGCACCTGGGGCAGCCCCCTCCCTGGCGGGAGCATCACCCGGGATGGCCGAGGCCTGGTCACTCCGGTGACTTCCAGTTCCTGGTCACTCCGCTGACTTCCAGTTCCTGGTCACTCCGCTGACTTCCACTTCCTGCCCGGTGGTCTGCATTGGATCCGGCCTGGTTACCCAGGCCGGTGGGTTCCCCCAAGCTGGCTTTGGCATCTGCCCTGTCCCCCAGAGGGTGGACTCCAGGCACTGCTGCTCCCCCCAGCCCCCCACTTAGCCAGTCTTGAAGCACCTCATGTCGCTCTGGGCCTCAGACAGACAGACAGACAGACAGGGTCCAAGCACAGGCGTCTGTTTCCGGTTCCTTCGCTGGTGACTTTGGGGAAAGTTACTTCCCTTCCCCCGGCCTCGGTTTCTTTATCTGTAAAGTGGGGGCAGTAACACTGTCTCCGCCTTGGGGTCCTGACCAGGGCTTGCCGCCCCGAACTCCTGGCTCAGGCCTTGCCCTGGGCGGGCTCTGCGGCTGGCCAGTGGGGTGGTGAGAGGGGCCAGGGTCACGGACGCCAGGATTGGAGGGGGACACGGACCCGTCCAGGCCCCGGTCAGGGACGCCAGGAGGAAGGAGGCAGCTGGGGTCGGGCAGCGGGGAGGGTTTGCTGACTTCCCGCGGCACGGAGACCAGCTCTGCCTCCGTTCGGGCATCCAGTCACCCAGTCTGCACTGAGCACCTACTGTGTGCCAGGCCGGGGGAGTTGAGGAGGCAGAGTGGGTCTAGAGCAGTGGTTCTCAACCTTTTTAATGCCGTGACCCTTTAATACAGTTCTTCATGTTGTGGTGACCCCCACCCATACTTCATAACTGTCATTTTGCTATTGTCATGAATTATAATGTAAATACCTGTGTTTTCCGAGGGTCTTAGGCGACCCCTGTGAAAGCGTTGTTCAACCCCCAAAGGGGTTGCGACCCACAGGTTGAGAACCACTGGCCTAGAGCCTCTGGTCCCTGGACAGGCCACTCTGGCAGGAAACGGGGCCAAAGAAGAAGAACTTGAGGTGGCGGTCAGCGCTGGGGGGCTTGGGGCTGGCAGTGGGGGGCTCTTCCTTTCGAGAGGAGGGTGGGGGCCCCCGGGGAGCTGGCCTTTAGGTTGGGGCGCAGTGCCAGCCGTTGCAAAGTCAGGGGCACACGCTGATCCAGACAGAAGGCAGATGAGCCGGCGCTGAGCTGGGGGCACTGGAGGGAGGGGGGAGGCCGGCCTGGCAGAGGAGTCAGGCCATGTGGGGTCCTGTCTGAAGCCGCTGGAGAATTTGGGGGGCGGGCATGGTCAGGCTTCAGTGTTCAGAAGGTCTGCCTGGGTGGTGGGCAGGGCGTGACTGAGGCTCTGGGGTCTGCTGCTCTTGGGGCCGTGCCCGGGGTGGTGGGCCGGTGATGGCATGTTCCCCTCGCCCCACGGGGGCCGAGGGGTGCCATTCTGGGACCCCGGAGTCAGAGGCCTCGATTCCGGTCCTGCCTGTGTGTCCCCCACCCTGGATGGAGCCGCCGTGCCGCCCCCACCTCCTGGGGGTGCGTGTCGACCTGCTGGTGGGTGCCCCAGCACCACACCCCATCCCGGTGGCCGCTTCTCGGGCTCCCTGGGCGCCCCTTGGCGGCGGGGCACGTGGGTGCGCCCCGCTGGAGCCGCCGGGAAAGTGAATTTGGGCTCCGGGGTGTCCCTGACCCTCTCCCCCTCCTCCTCCCGCCCTCCCCGCCGCCGCTGCACCTGCGGCTCCGGCTGAGGCTCCGTGAGGCTGGGCAGCGCGGGGTCCGAGCGGAGAGGGGGGTCCCGGGCTGGACACGGGGCGCGGGTCTGCGCCCCGGAGGGCGATGTGCCCTGTCCCGGACCCCCTCTTCCGCCACCAGCATTCGGGGAGCCCCCACCCCCCGGGGGAAGCAGGTCCGGGGGTCAGCGGGGTCAGCGGGGCCGGGAGGACACGGCGGCGGGGCGGTGCTCCGGGCGCGGCGCACAATGGCAGGAAGCGGGGCTGCGCGCTCCGTCCGCCCGGCCGCCCCCCGCCGCCATGGGCACCGGCCCCGGCGTGTCCGCCCGGCCCTTGGCGCCCTGCTGGGCCGGGGGGCCCGCCCGCCACCGCGGAGGCCAGGTAGGCGCGGGGCCGGGGCGTGGGGGCCGGGCGTGTCCAGGGCGCACTCCTCCAGGCGCGCCCGGGGAGGGGGGCGCGGGCCTGGGAGGGGGACCCCCGCCTGCGCCTTTGTGTCTGGGCGGCCTCCGGGCGCAGCGCTGGGCCCCCCGCTCCTGCCTCCGCCCCGGCCCCGCCGCACCCCTTCCTCCTCCCGCCCGCCCGGCCCAGAGCGAGGGCCCTTCTGGCGCCCCCTCCCCGGAGCGGCCTTGGCCTGCGCCCCCGGGGCCCCTCTGTGTTTGTGGGTGAAGTCCTGGTCCATCCGGCGCTGCCCGTGGCCTCCGTGGCTCTCCCCTCCGGCCTGGGCACTGGGCACTGGGGTCCCTGCCGCCCTCCCCCCGCAGGCTCTTAGAGCAGGGGTTCCCCACCTTCCCAAGGCCAAGACCCTGGCATGCAGCTCCTCCTGGGGTGGTGACCCCCAGCCAGGACATGTTGCTCCTGTGATGCATCGTGATGTCAATATCTGCATTTTCCGAGGGTCTTAGGCGGCCCCTGGGAAAGGGTCTTTCCACCCCCAAAGGGGTCGCGACCCACAGGTTGAGAACCGCTGCCTCAGAGGGTGGCCTGGTGGGCACCTGGTCTGAGAGGAAGGGAAGGGGCTGCCCCACTTTCGCTCTGGGGAGACCCCACCCTGGAGCGAGCTGTGGGAGGCCCTGTGGTTTGGGGAGGGGGGGCGGGGGGAGGCGGGCAGGCCTGGCACCAGCAAATGGAGCTGTCAGGGAAGTCTGGGAGGCCGGGGCAGGGTCAGAGGGGCCCCGTGCCAGGCTGGACTCAGCGGCGAGAGGGCTGCCCAGCTGGCTGGCTGCAGGCCTGCCGGGGAGAAGGGCTAACGCAGGGCAGAGGCCTCCCCCGGAGCCTTTGGGGCAAAGCCAGACCCTCCGTTAGCGCGCCCGGCGGGCCCCGAGGTGGGCAGGCGGGCCCGAGGTGGGCAGGCAGGCCCCGAGGTGGGCAGGCGGGCCTGAGGTGGGCAGGCGGGCCCCGAGGTGGGCAGGCGGCCCCGAGGTGGGCAGGCGGGCCCCAAGGTGGGCAGCGGGCCGGAGGCTGGGCCGGTGGCCCCCCCACTTCCTTTGGGTGAGGTACAGAGACCAGCTGCTGTGCTTGGAGGGCGCCCTCAGCCCAACCTCAGAGCCCGAGAAGGGGGCTGAGGCTGCCTGGGACCTGGGCCGGAGCCCAGAGCCAGCGTCCTGCCAGCCGTCCTGTCCGGGAGGCGGAGGGACGCAGGAGCCGAGCAGCGACTTCCTCTTGTTCCTCCTGTCTCCGGGGCCGGCTGACCCAGGCCAGGCCCCCCCCCTCCCCGCTCCTCTCAGGCACCAGGCTGGGGCAGGAGTGTGGGGGGAACCTGGGCTCTGGAGCCCTGTGCCCCAGAAGGTTGCCCCTCGGCGATCTTCCTGGAAGACAGGGTGGCCTCGGCGCACCCACGTGCTCGGTCATTCGGGGAACTCTCTGTCCTCTTAAAGTCACCGGAGGGGCTCCCTGCTTGGCCACTGCAAAAATCTGTGTGGCCCTGGCCGGGGTGGCTCAGTGGGTAGAGCGTCGGCCTGCAGACTGAAGGGTGCCAGATTCGATTCCGATCAAGGACACGCACCTCACTTGCAGTCTGGGTCATGGCCCTGGTTGGGGCTTGGGTGGGAGGCAGTCTGTGTGCCTCACATCACTTTCTGTCTGTCTGTCTCTCCCCCTCCTGGCCAATCTCTGAAACCAATGGAAAGTATCCTCGGGTGAGAGTGACAAAAAACACCTGTGTCACAGAAAACACCCCTCCTCCAGGCGAAAAAAAGTTCCGGCTACTTCTTCCCTAAAAACAATTTTATATATATATATATATTTTTTATTGATTTTTTACAGAGAGGAAGGGAGAGGGATAGAGAGTTAGAAACATTGATGAGAGAGAGACATCGATCAGCTGCCTCCTGCACATCCTTCTGGGGATGTGCCCGCAACCAAGGTACATGCCCTTGACTGGAATCGAACCTGGGACCTTTCAGTCTGCAGGCCGATGCTCTATCCACTGAGCCAAACCGGTTTCGGCAGCTAAAAACAATTTTTAAAAAACCCTCACCTGAGGACATGTTTCTTAGTTTATTTTTGTTTTTAGAGAGAAGGGAAGAGAGAGAGACAGAGAGAAACCTCCATGTGAGAGAGAAACATGGACGGTTGCCTGCTGTACGGGTCCCCCTGGGGACCGACCCACAACCTAGGTTTGTGCCCTGACCGAGAATCGAACCTGCAGCTTCCGGTGTTAGGGACTGAGCCAGCGGAGCCGCCGGCCAGGACCGGGCATTTATTCTGAAAGGAACAACCAAACAACCGAACGCATGTGCAAACCGCGGTTGGCTCCTGTAGGGGGAGCACCATTTAGACGGTGGGGCGGGGGGAGTGCAGGTGCGGGCTGGCTGTCACTAAGCAATTGCAGGGACCCCTCTGGGGCACCAACGCCAACGCCCGTCCCTGGTGCCTCCACTCCCCTCCCTCCTGACTTGAGTCGGGCAGGCTCTGCGGTCCAGGACCAGCCCGGCCATAGAACCCAAAGCAGAGGCTCCCAGTGGGGGGCGGGGGGCCTTCTGGTTCAAACCAAACGGCAGCCTGAGCTTCGTTTCTGGGTGTCCTTCCTGCCTGCGCCCCAAGAAGAGGCCCTGGCTGCTCCCACCTTCTGGTGACTTACTCCTGCCGCCGCGAGGCCTCCAGGCCCGCCCCCGGGGTGCCTGCAGCGCACCCCTCCCCGCTCTTTCCTCCGCCCAGGCCCTGCCACACCCTGGGGCCCCTCTGTGTTTGTTGGTGAAGTTCTGGTCCATGGCCTCCGTGGGTCTCCCCTTGGGCCTGAGTCCTGGGGTGTGGGGACTGGGGTCCCTGGACCCTGCCGCCCCTCCCCCCGCACACCGTCAGAGGGTGGAATGGTGGGCACCTGGTCTGAGAGGAGGGGAAGGGGCTGCCCCACTTTAGCTCTGGGGAGACCTCACCCCTGGAGCGAGCTGTGGGAGACCCTGTGGTTTGGTGATGGGGGGCTGGGGGGAGGCCGGCCTGGCACCAGCAAATGAAGCTGGGCACCGCGTTGCTGGGCAGGGCGTGGGGTTTCCCTGCCGCCCTCAGAGCGGCGCAGAGTGAATCCCCGAGCACCGGGCACCCGGGGGGAAGGATGGCTAGAAATGCCGGGCGGCGCCTGAGGGACGGGAGCCCCCCGGCCACAGCCCCTGCCCCTCCTCGCCCACAGATATGCCACCACGCCGACTGCCAGCAGCTGCACCGCCGGGGACCCCTCAGCCTCTGCCAGGCCTGCGACAGCAAGTTCCACAGCGCCATGCACTACGACGGGCACGTCCGCTTCGACCTGCCCCCCCAAGGTGAGCACGGATCCATCGGGGTGCCCCACATCCCCTTTCTGGGGGCGCCATGTCTGGTACCTGGAGAAGTCAGGACAAGAGTTGACTGTAAATTACAAAATGCAAGTATGTGTCAGGCCCTTTTGTTCCACAAGTCTTTTGTTTTCTAATATATTTCTTCATTGATGTCAGAGAGGAAGGGAGAAGGAGAAAGAGAGAGAAACATCCATGAGGAGAGAGAATCATTGATGGGCTGCCTCCTATATGCCCCCCATGGGGATCAAGCCCCAAACCCAGGCCTGTGCCCTGAACAGGAATCAAACCTGGGACCCTTCAGTCCGCTAGCTGACGCTCTATTCACTGAGTCAAACAGGCTAGGGCAGTTTTTTGTTTTTTATTAAAATGTGTTTTTAGCCGAGACCGGTTTGGCTCAGTGGATAGAGCGTCGGCCTGCGGACTGAAAGGTCCCAGGTTCGATTCCGGTCAAGGGCATGTATCCTGGTTGTGGGCACATCCCCAGTGGGGGGCGTGCAGGAGGCGGCTGATCGATGCCTCTCTCTCATCGATGTTTCTAACTCTCTATCCCTCTCCCTTCCTCTCTGTAAAAAAAATCAATAAAATATATTTTAAAAATAAATAAAATAAATGTTTTTATTGATTTCAGAGAGAGAAAGGGAGAGAGAGAAACATCAATGAGGAGAGAGAATCCTTGGTCGGCTGCCCCCTGCAGGCCCCACACTGGGGATCGAGCCCGCAACCGGGGCTCGTGCCCTGAACAGGAATCGAACCGTGACCTCCTGGTTCCTAGGTCAACACTCAACCACTGAGCCACACCGGCCTGGCCCTACAAGTTTTTTAAAGAAGAGAAAGGGGTGAGGGTTGTGCCCCATCTCAGGAGCAGACCTGTCTCTACCAGGGGCTGGGTCTGCACCTCCTCGGCTGCCCTGCGCCTGGACGGGGCCAGCGAGGAGAAGCTCCTTTCTTCTTGTCCGGGGCCAGGGACTTCTGGGCAGGTCTCCAGCGGCCGGGCTGGGAGTGGGGGGCAGGTCAGAGGAGCTTGTAGCGGGGGAACAAAACACCCTCCTGCTGAGCAGGGGCCTGGCCCGGGCCCTCGGCCAGCTGGCTGTGCTGGGTGCAGCCTTTGTCTCTCCGCCGGTCAGGGGCACGGAAAGACGCTGCCTCTCTACCAGGCCTCCTGGGACCTGGGGTTTGGCCGCGGGGTGGGGGAGGGGAGGCCTGAGAGAAAGAGCCATGGACCTTGGGCCCTCCCCGCAGTATCCCAGAGGCTGGCTTCCAAATCCTGATCTCACAGAAGGAGGGGTAAACTCTGGCCGCCGGTGGATTTGGATTGAGAGCAGGGTATCACCTACAGTATCCTCTCAGGGCCCTTGTGTCTTTTTGAATCTGGGGGTGACGGTGCTAAGCTAGTTGGGGGCGGGCCACAGGTTCAGTGGGGGCAGTGTGGGAAGGCTGGGCATGGGCCCAGCGAGGGAGCGGGCACAACCCACACCGTTTTGTTTTTGTTTTGCCTTTTTTTTTAAAAAATATATTTTATTGATGTTTTACAGAGAGGAAGGAAGAGGGATAGAGAGCTAGAAACATCGATGAGAGAGAGACATCCATCAGCTGCCTCTTGCACACCCCCTACCGGGGACGTGCCCACAACCAAGGCACATGCCCTTAACCGGAATCGAACCTGGGACCTTTCATTCCGCAGACCGGCGCTCTATCCACTGAGCCACACCGGTTTCGGCTTTGTTTTGCTTTTTAAATGTATTTTTTTATTGATGTCAGAAAGGAAGGAAGAGGGGGAGAGAGAAAATCGTTGATAGGCTGCCTCCTGCATGCCCCTCACTGGGAACTGAGTCCCCACACGACTCAGGCATGTGCCCTT
>JAAGEH010000227.1:3779016-3789853 GCA_011751065.1 Lasiurus cinereus
CCCCCCAGGTGGAGGCGGAGCGCCTGTTCAGCAACGTCCCCGAGATCGCGCGTCTGCACCGCGGGCTGTGGGCCGGCGTGCTGGCGCCGATGGTGGAGAAGGCGCGGCGCACGCGGGCGCTGCTGCAGCCCGGCGACCTCCTCAAAGGCTTCAAGATGGTACGTTCCCGGGGTGGGTCCGAGGCGAGGCGTGCCCCGACGGTCGCCCGGCTTGGACCCCGCCTGCCCTTTGCTTCTCGGGCCACGCCCGGCGAGGGGCCGTTTGCTCGAATGGGAAAGGGGGGTGATGGCCGGTCGCGAAAGGGCCGTCCGGGGGGGGCGCGTGCGCGGGGCCGGCAGGTGACCGGCGCGTGTCCCTCCCGGCGCCAGTTCGGCTCCCTCTTCAAGCCCTACATCCGCTACTGCATGGAGGAGGAGGGCTGCATGGAGTACATGCGCAGCCTGCTGCGCGACAACGACCTCTTCCGGGCCTACGTGACGGTGAGGCCGGCGGGGGCCGGCGGGGCGCGGTGAGGGCGGCGGGGGGCCGGGGCGCAGGCGGCCCGCCGTGGCTGCGGGCGCGGCAGAGCGGGCAGGGGGCGGGGCCTGAGGACGGGGGCGGGGCCTGGTGTAGTGGGGGCGGGGCCTGGTTGCTTGGGGCGGGGCCTGGTGTGCTGGGGGGGGGGCCTGGTGTAGGGGGGGCGGGGCCTGGTTGCTTGGGGCGGGGCCTGGTGCATTTGGGGGCGGGGCCTTCCTGAGCCCCGCCCCTCCCGCGCAGTGGGCCGAGAAGCACCAGCAGTGCCAGCGGCTCAAGCTGAGCGACATGCTGGCCAAGCCCCACCAGCGCCTCACCAAGTACCCGCTGCTGCTCAAGTCGGTGCTGAGGAGGACGGACGAGCCGCGCGCCAAGGAGGCCCTCGTCACCATGGTAACCCGGGCGGCGTGGTTCCCTCTGCGGCTGGGGGGCTCTCTCCCCGACCCCCGGGGGCCTGACCCCCCGCCGCTGCCCGCCCCCCCCAGATCAGCTCCGTGGAGCGCTTCATCCACCACGTGAACGCGTGCATGCGGCAGCGGCAGGAGCGGCAGCGGCTGGCGGCCGTGGTGAGCCGCATCGACGCCTACGAGGCGGTGGAGGGGAGCAACGACGAGGTGGACAAGGTGGGCGGCCTGGCCTGGCCTGGCCTGGCGGGGAGGGAGGGAGGGGGCCCGGCTGGCAGGAGGGCTGGGCTGGGTGAGTCTCATGCCGGGGGCTCCGGTCAGCCCTGACCCCCCACCCCTGCACCCTCCCTCCTCTCCCCTCCCCTGCACCCTCCCTCCCTCCCCTGCGCCCTCCGCCAGCTCCTGAAGGAGTTCCTGCACCTGGACCTGACGGCGCCCATCCCGGGCGCGTCCCCCGAGGAGACGCGGCAGCTGCTGCTGGAGGGCAGCCTGCGGATGAAGGAGGGCAAGGACAGCAAGGTGACTCTGGGGGCCGCCCCGTGGGCAGGGCCCCTGCCGGTGTGGACCCCCCCCCTCCCTGGCACCTCCTGGGCGGAGCCAGTGGTTCTCAGCTGCTCAGTCCGGGCGGCGGTGATTCAAGAACTGGTGACCTGGTGGTCCCTGAGGGACGGTTATCTGCCTGCAGTTTACAGATGCAGCGGCATGGCCACAGCCCGGGTGCTGTCTTGCCCACGGGATGCCCTGTGGCTTCCGGGGGAGGGAGGGGCACACTGCGCTAGCAGGCCAGGAGCAGAGCCTGGCACTGAGCTGGTAACCCTCATGCGTCCTGTAGACCAGAGCCTGCCATCAGGATTTTAAAGTTGCCTCCCACGAGATAGGATGCCGGCCTGTGCACTGAAGGGTTCCATTTAGACTCTGGACAAGGGCACATGCAGGCTGCATCCCCAGTAGAGGGCGTGCCGGAGGCAGCCAAGCAATGCTTCGCTCTTATTGATCTCTCTCTCTTCCTCTCTCTTTCTCCCTCTCCCTTCCTCTCTGAAATCAATAAAAATAAACATAAAATATAATTTACCTCCCTTTCCTCTTCAATATCATTTTAATTTAAATAAGTGAAGTCTATAGCTCAATGGAAGAAAATCATCTTGTTCTTCCTTTTTTTTTTAAATTGACTTCAGAGAGGAAGGGAGAGGGAGAGAGATGGAAACATCAATGATGAGAGAGAATCAGCAATGGACTGCCCCCTGCATGCGCCTCCTCCCCCCCACTGGGGACCGAGCCTACAACCTGGGCATGTGCCCTTGGCCGGAATTGAACCCGGGACCCTTTGGTCCACAGACTGATGCTGTATCCACCGGGCCAAACCAGCTAGGGCTTGCTCTCCTTTTGAATTCTGCTCTCCGGTCCATGGCCGTCGGGGCAGGGGGGGAGGGGTGTTTGACCATGTCTGAGTGCCCCCAGGAGAGGGCGCTGCAGCAGACAGGCCGAGGGTCCCTGGCTCTGACCCCTGGCCCCTCCTGCTCCCCCTGCGCCCCCCTCCCCGCCAGATGGACGTGTACTGCTTCCTTTTCACGGACCTGCTCTTGGTGACCAAGGCGGTGAAGAAGGCCGAGAGGACCAAGGTCATCAGGCCGCCGCTGCTGGTGGACAGGATCGTGTGCCGGGAGCTGCGGGACCCTGGTGAGGAGCCCGCCCCTGCCCCGGGCCGGCTGTGGTGGGCGGCGGGCGGCGGTCTCAGCGGGCGCTGACCGAGCCCTTCCTAAGCAGGCTCCTTCCTCCTCATCTACCTGAACGAGTTCCACAGCGCCGTGGGGGCCTACACCTTCCAGGCCAGCGGGCAGGCCCTGTGCCGGGGCTGGGTGGACTCCATCTACAACGCCCAGGTGAGGGAGCGCCGGGCGGGGGGCGGGGGGCGGGCGGCCTGCCGGGGACTGTGGCTCACAGCCCCTCCGCCCCTGCGGGCGCTGCCCCCGCCTGCAGAACCAGCTGCAGCAGCTGCGGGCGCAGGAGCATGCGGGCAGCCAGCAGCACCTGCAGAGCCTGGAGGAGGAGGAGGAGGAGGACGAGCAGGAGGACGAGGAGGAGGACGAGGAGGAAGAGGAGGGTGGGGAGAGCAGCACTTCCGCCGCCAGCTCCCCCACCATCCTGCGCAAAAGCAGCAACAGCCTGGACTCCCAGCACTGGTACGCGCGCCCCGGACCCCCAGCGGGCCGGGCAGGGCGGGCACTGAGGCCCGGACTCCTGACCCCCAGGCCACGGATATCGTGCCCGGCCCGGCTCCAGGCCTCTCTCTGAAAGGCTCCATGGGAACCGGCAGGGAGCGGGTGTGGGTCCTGGTGTGCGAGCGTGGCTGCCGCAGCCGCAGGCGGGGTTGGCAAAGGACTTCCTTTTTTTCCTTCTTTTTAATTTTTTTTTAATCCTCACCTGAAGAGTGAGTTGTGTGTTGTTGTTTTTAATATATTTTATTGATTTTTTACAGAGAGGAAGGGAGAGGGATAGAGTTAGAAACATTGATGAGAGAGACATCGATCAGCTGCCTCCTGCACGCCCCCCACTGGGGATGTGTCCGCCACCAAGGCACATGCCCTTGACCGGAATCGAACCTGGGACCTTTTGGTCCGCAGGCTGACGCTCTATCCACTGAGCCACACCGGTTTTGGCGGCAAAGGACTTTCCACTGGACCGCCAACTCGGCGTCATTGGCAGCTGCCGGTAGCCAGCTGAGGGCTCGCAGGCCGTGTCCCACGGGAAAGAGTCCGTGATGGGGACGGAGGCCAGGCTGGTGGTGTTCGCTGTGGGCAGAGGAGCTGGGGGGTCTGGGCCCGTGCCAGGTCTGCCATCTCTGAGCCTCAAGCGGGCAGGGCCGAGGCGGTGCCCAGCCGGGGCTGACTCCCTTCCCGGCCCGCAGCGCCTCGGACGGCTCCACGGAGACCCTGGCCATGGTGGTGGTGGAGCCGGGGGAGCCGCTGTCCTCCCCCGAGTTCGAGGGCGGCCCCTTCAGCTCCCAGTCGGACGAGGTGTCTCTGGGCACCACCGCCTCGTCCGTCACGCCGACCAGCGAGCTGCTGGCCCTGGGCCCCGGGGACGGCCGCTCCTGCTCCATGGACTCGGCCTACGGCACCCTCTCCCCCACCTCCCTGCAAGACTTCGGGGCCCCCGCCCCTGCGGCAGAGCCGGCGCCCCGGCCCCCGGATTTACCGCCGGCCCCGTCACCCCCGCCCTCGCCCCGCCTCCGCCGCCGCACCCCTGTCCAGCTTCTGCCCCGCCTGCCCCACCTGCTCAAGTCCAAATCGGAGGCCAGCCTCCTCCAGCTGCTGGCGGGGACCGGCCCCCAGGGGGCGCCCCCGGCCCCCAGCCGCAGCCTGTCGGAACTCTGCTTGGCTGCCACGGCCACAGGCACGAGGACTCGGGGCTCCCCTCCCGGAGCCGGGCCCCGCTGGAGCGGCGGGGGCGCGCCCAGCCCTGGCAGCGGCTCCCAGCCCTCAGAGGTGGAGGCCAGGACCCCCTGCCCGGCCGGGGAGCCCGCAGGGCCCCCCAGGAGGAGCAGAGAGCTGCCCTCGGGAGCCTCCCCCAGGGCCCAGCCCGAGCCGCCCCCCGGCCTCTCGGCGCAGCACAGGAAGCTGACGCTGGCCCAGCTCTACCGCATCAGGACCACGCTGCTGCTGAACTCCACGCTCACCGCCTCGTGAGTGGCCCGGCGTGCTGGTACCGGGGGCGCTGAGCCTGGGGGTGGGTCGGGGCGCTGTCACGGCTGGAGCAGGTGGCACCCAGGGCTGTGGCAGAGAGGGAGCCCGGTCTCGGCTGCCCCAGAGCTTGGCTGAGGGTGTCTCCGGTGGACAGTGGTGAGGGGTCAGAGGTCAGAGTTGGGACAGGCAGGAGCCGGTGGCTGGAGCCCCTCTGAGTGGCATCAGCAAAGGAAGGACTCTCTCTCCCCTCCCCTCCCCTGCAGGGAGGTCTGAGCAGAGGGAGGCCCTCGAGGTGCCACTGACCACGGACGGCGGACAGCAGGCCTCCGGGCGACGCGCCCCGCTCCGGCTGCCGCCTCTGTGCGCACGAGCCGAGGGCCGGGCCGGACCCCGTGTGCACTGGCCGGATGTGATGGAGAAGGAGGGTTCGCAGAGGCCCCGGCTCAGGAGGCCCCCACAGTCCTCACCGGCACTAACCTGCCCCCCACCTGCCCAGCAGGACTCCTGGTCCGCTGTCCCCTCCGTCGCCAGCTCCCACCCACCGCGCTGGACTCCGGGGCCACGCCCTCTCCTGGGCTCTGGCCCCGACGGGACAGCCCCTCGCCCTCCTCCCTCCCTCTCCCTCCCGCCCGCCGGGCTCGCTGTAAAGTCGCATATTTATTGAGCTTCGATTCTTTTATAAAGACTTGTACATACTCCACCGGAAGGGTCCTCTGCTTTCGAACCCACCCCTTGCAGAACTCGGGGCAACGGAGCCCTCGTCCCCCCATCTGTGGCGGGGCAATGGGGGAGAGACCGGGGGGAGCAGCGGTGAATTGGGGGGCAGAGGCCACCAGACCAACACCCCAAAACCCACCCCTCCCCTGTCACGGCCTGAGGCCCACCGTGAGAGATGACCCCCCCCTCTCCATGGTGCCTGCCCCGGGCTGCCCCGTGAGCTTCGGCCGGGGTGGGCGGCCTGGCTTGGGCTCACCGGGAGTCTGTGGGGCTCCTCTGCAGGGAAGGGGCCCTGCACCCACACCTGACAGTGTCTGGAGAGGGGGCCTGGCTCAAACCCCGTGGGAGAAGTTCCTTCACCCTGGCCCACCTGCTCACGTCCAGCCTCCTCCAGCTGCTGCCAGGGACCCGCACCCAGGGGGCGCCCCAGCCCCCTGCCACCGCCACAGGCACGAGGACTCGGGGCTCCCCTCCCGGAGCTGGGCCCCGCTGGAATGGCGGGGCGCACCAAGCCCGGCAGCGGGGTACTCGCCCCGCTCCAGCTGTGTCAGGAGAGGAGTTGGTTTGGGGGTGTTGGTCTGATGGCCTCTGCCCCCCCCTAATTCACTGCTGCTCCCCGGGGACTCTCCCCCGTCGCCCCGTGGCCTCGGGGCTGAGGCCGGAAGCCAGGCGTTGGGGGACCAGGGCAGCCCCCGCCCCGTGTGCCCCTTGCTGCCCGCAAGCCACGATCTCCCGGCAGCGCCTCCCCTGGAAGTGGGCCCCGGGGCTGTTCCCTGATCCCCACCCGCGAGGCAGGCTCCCCGGGGGCGGGCCCCGCGCGGGGCGCTGGGCCGGAACTGCGGTGGGCAGGGCGGGCAGAGGGGGAGCCCCTGCGGGCGCCGGCACACGCCGGGCCGCCTGTTCCCGCCGCCGAGGGCCAGAGCGGCACCCGCATGGACCGGCAGCCCCGGCGCTGGGCCGCAGTGCTGGCTGCCGTGAGTGGGGCCGGGGTGCGGGTGGGGTGGAGGGGGGCGGCCTCAGGTCTCTGGGCCTGGGTCTGCGGGGACGAAGGGTCCCGCCAAGAGCGATGAAAGTCTGAGTGGCTCCCAGGCTCGCGGGGGGTGGGGCAGGCCCTCCCCTCTGACCTAGTTCTCTAGAGGCCCAGCCAGGGCGGGCCCTTCCTAGGGAGGAAACAGCCTGCCGGGGTCTGGAGACAGGGGGGGGGGAGAGGGGGAGCAGGCTCCCTCGGGCGGGGGGGGGGGGGCTGCCTATTCCGCTGGTGGAGGGGCCTGGGAGGGGCTGGGGAGCCCTCCGCTGGCCCAGCCTGGCTGTCTCCCTGTCTCACCCCCAACCCCGGGTACCCCCGCTGCCCCAGAACCTGAGGAGTGGGCTGCTCCGAGGGCAAAATCTCGGGGCCTCTGGAGGTGGGGAGACCGGGCAGGGAGAGGCCCTGTGGGTGGGAATGGGGGGAGGAGCCGTGCCCACCCAGGAGCCAGCAGCCCTGTCTCCCAGGCCCTCCTCCTGCTCCTGCTGGGCCCCCAGGGCCGGGGCGGCACCCCCAGCCCCGAGTGTGACTGTGCCCTCGGCTTTCAGAAGAGGTCGGGTCTGTTCTGCTGCAGGGGCTGCCCGGCAGGTGAGTGGCTGAGGGGGGAGGGGCGGGCCAGGGGTGGGGGGTGGGGAGGCTGGGAGAGAAGCAGGGAGCACAGGTGGGAAGGGAGGGGGAGCCCTCTGACTCTCTCTGACCAGCCTGGGCTCCGCAGGGCAGTACCTGGCGGCCCCGTGCACAGAGCCCTGTGGCAACGCCACCTGCGTCCCATGTGCCCCCGGCACCTTCCTGGCCCGGGAGCACCACCGCGAGACCAGCTGTGCCCGCTGCCAGGCCTGTGACGAGCAGGGTGAGGAGCTGCTGGGGTCTGGAGCGGGCCCCCGGGACAGGCTGTGTCCCCCTCTCTCCGGAGGAAGCGGCTGGTTTGGGCCACGCAGGGTGTGAGGGCCGGAGGTCGCTCTCCCCGACCCTGCCTCGGGGCACCTTTGCTCCCCTTTCCTCCCTGGACCGTCCTGTCTGCACCCCGCAGGCCTGGCCTGTGCGGTGTGCCTGCCCTTGCTCTCGGGGTGGCCCTGTCTCTGGTCTATCCTGTCTCTGTTCTTTGGGGATCTGTCCCACCTCTGGGGCGGGGTTGGGGGGAGGTCTCTGCCCCTAACTGCTCTGCTCCCCATCTCCCGCACCCCCCAGCCTCCCAGGTGGCCCTGGAGAACTGCTCCTCGGTGGCTGACACCAGGTGCGGGTGCGCGCCAGGCTGGTTCGTGGAGTGCCTGGTCCCGCACTGCGCTGGCGGCTCGCCCTTCCTCTGCCGCCCGTGCCTCGACTGCGGGGCCCTGCACCGCCACACGCAGGTGCCCTGTGAGTGCCCACAGCACCTGCTGTTGTCCCCCTCCCCCGCCGCCCTCCCTGCCATCTTAACTCCCCTCCCCCACCTCCCTCTCTGCCACCTTAACTCCCCTCCCCCGCCTCCCTCCCTGCCATCTTAACTCCCGCCTCCCTCTCTCCCACCTTGACCCCCACCCCCGCCTCCCTCTCTGCCACCTTAACTCCCCTCCCCGCCTCCCTCTCTGCCACTTTAACTCCCCTCCCCACCTCCCTCTCTGCCACCTTAACTCCCCTCCCCCTCCTCCCTCTCTCCCACCGTGACCCGACCCTTCTCCTGGCTGCAGGTTCCAGCAGAGACGCTGAATGTGGCGCCTGCCTGCCTGGCTTCTATGAACTTGGCCGCAGCTGTGTGTCCTGTCCCACGTAATTCCCGGGCCGCCCCGGGCAGGGGAGGGGAGCGGGGTGCAGAGCGGGGAGGGGGGGTGCAGAGCGGGGCCGGCCGGGGACAGGGAGGAGGGGCTTGGTGCTGTGGTGGGTGGGCCCCCCTGCAGGCACGCACGTAAAGGGAGACGTGGGTTCACCTGTCCCCAGCAAATGAGGCCCCTGCGGTATGAGGAGGAGGATTGGGCGCCTACAGGGGGCACCGGTGCTCCCCAAGCTTGAGAGTCAGGACCCGCCCCTGGGTCCCTGGAGGATGCTGGGCAGGCAACTTCACTCCCATGTGTGTGTGGCTTTCCCCTCTGGACATGGGGACATTGGTGGGTCCCCCCCTCCCAGAGCGCCTGCCATCCAGACACCCTTCCCGGCGCTGGGATACAGCAGGGAGCGCCACAGCCCGACCTGGTCTGGATGGAGCCGACATGCTAGCGGCCCTCATCGGGTCCAGAAGCAGCTGGATAAATCCGGGTTGTTGCTATAGTTACTGGGGACCCAGGGCCTTTCAGGGGTACTTCGGGGGCATTCCTGGGTAGAGCGAGGCTCCCTGGGAAAGGCAGGGCCCTGGGGACGGAGCTGTCAGGCAGCCGGGACAGCCGCCGTGTGGCCTCACCCCCCGCACCCCCCCCTGCAGGAGCGCCCTCTGGAGCTGTCCTGTGCCCTGCGCCGCCGCCTGTGGCTGGAGGCAGAGTAGGTGGCGAGCGGGGACGCAGCGGGAGAGCTGGGAAGGGCCATGGGGGGCTTGGGGGTGCCTACACCCAGCACCCACCAACGGCTCTTGCAGTGTTCTGGGTCCAGGTGCTCCTGGCAGGCCTCGTGGTTCCACTGGCGCTCGGTGCCACCCTAACCTACACGTACCGCCGCTGCCAGCCCTGCAAGCCCCTGGTTCCTGGTAAGTGCATGCACATTTGCACTCGTACACATGCTTACCCACACATGTGCATGCGCATGCACACATACAGAGGTGCACATGTGCATAACCACACGCGTGCATACCACACCCATGCATACCCACATATGCGTGCATACTCACACATGCACATACTCCTAGGAACTGGGTAGCCAGAGCCAATTCAGCGCTGGCGCAGAGGGAGTTGAGGGAGCGCTGGTGTGTGTGTGTGGGGGGGGGGACTCCAGCGAAGCCAGACCAGCACCCAGGTGCAGGAGGCCCGCCTGATGGCTGGTTACACTCCCTTGTCTCGGCAGATGGAGCTGGGACGGAGGCCGTGGCCACGCTGCAGGTGAGAAGCATGCTCTGGCCCAGGGTGAGCAGGTGCCCAGGCCTCCGCCCTCTGGAGCTCCGAGGGCTGAGGCCTTATTAGAACGGGCGCCCAGGGCGTGGTGGCATGGGGTAGAGGGAGGCAGGGCAGGGGGGGTCAAGTGTACCAAGTGAGCAGGGAAGAGGGCAGCCCCAGGTCTGTCCTGGGCGGCGGCTCAGGAGGCTGCGGGCCTCGGGCGAACAGAGCTGACGGTTCTGGGGGAAATGATGCCACCATGGCAAGGGCAGGGGCTGGGGCTCCAGCGGAGGAGCGGGTGAGAGGACATGGCCCGCCGGAGGGGGGTCTGGCCAGGCCCCAGCACAGGGGCTGCTAGGGAAGCAGGGCTGACCTGGCTTCTCCTGGCTCCCAGACCACCCACCTCTTACCCCCCGAGAGCGCCCCCATCCTCGTGGTGCCACCCGCTGGCAGTGAGAAAGCCTGCCCCAGCCCGCTGGTGGGCAGCAGCTGGACCCCCGGCCGCCCCCAGCCGCAGGCAGCGCCCGGCGCGGAGGGGCCCTGGTCCTGGGAGCAGCTGCGCGGCGGGGCTCTGGGTAAGGACGCCGCCCTCTCCACCCCGGGCCCCGGAGAGCGCTGTGGGTCTCCTGGGGTGCCACTGCCCCCCAACTCCCTGGGATCACCTCCCTGCCTGCCCCTGGCCGCTGACCGCGCCCCCAGGGTCCCTCTGGTCTGCCCGCAGGCCCGCCGCCAGCAGGCTCGGCGGCCACCACGCTGCAGCTGGGCCCGCAGCTCTACGACGTGATGGACGCGGTGCCCGCGCGGCGCTGGAAGGAGTTCGTGCGGACGCTGGGGCTGCGCGAGGCGGACATCGAGGCGGTGGAGGTGGAGGTGGGCCGCTTCCGCGACCAGCAGTACGAGATGCTCAAGCGCTGGCGCCAGCAGCAGCCCGCCGGCCTGGGCGCCATCTACGCCGCCCTGGAGCGCATGGGGCTGGGCGGCTGCGCCGAGGACCTGCGCAGCCGCCTGCAGCGCGGCCCGTGAGCCGGGCCCACCCGCCGGGGATGCCCGCGGGCCCCGGCCGAAGCCCTAAGTGCTGTTACTTACGCGTGTAGACATTTTATGTCACTGACTCTGTGCGCCTCTGGCACCGCGGCCTGCCCTGCCCTGCCCGCCCCCCGGGGGCTGCTGACGGCGGGGGACTGGGGAGGAGGAGGGCGTGGAGGGGCCGAGGCTGCGTATTAAACCCGTTCAGAAACGCTGCTGCCCAGGGCTGTTTGCACGGGCTGCGCGTGGAGGGGCGCCAGTCTTGCCAGCCAGCGTCTGGGGCGCACGCATGTGCATGCGCGCGCACGTACATACATAGGCACACACACAGGCATACACTCACCCATGTGCACATGTGCATGGCCACACGCGCATACCGCACACATGTGGATGTGCGCGCACATGTACATGCATAGGCACACACAGGCACACACTCACCCATGTGCACACGTGCATGGCCACACACGCGCATACCGC
>JAAGEH010000227.1:3804060-3822838 GCA_011751065.1 Lasiurus cinereus
CCACCCCCGCGGCGCCCCCCCCCCCGGGTCCGGGGTCACGCCCCCGCCCTTCCAGGCCGCATCTGGAAACCATCGCCGTCCGCGTAAGCGACACCGACACGCTCGCCCCGGCCTCGGGTTTCAGGGCCCGCGCGGCGGCGGCTCGGGTGACAGCGAGCGCCCGCCCCGCGTCGTCGCAGCTGCCCCCCGCTCAGCCCCGGAGAGGCCGCGGGGGCGCAGGCCGAGGCCAGGCCGCGCGCGGGGGCCGCCCCCCTCCGCCTCCCAGCCCCTGGCCCGGCGGTGGCCCCCGGCCCCTCCGCCCCGCCTGAGCCGGCTCACGTTGCAGGGAACGGGACACCGCAGGATTTGTTTCCCGGGGCCCGCCCCTCGCGCCCCCCGCAGCCCTAGGCGCAGAGCCGCGACCCTGCTCCGCGGCGGTCAGGCGGCCAGGCCTGGGCGGGGGGCCCGGGGCGCACAAAGGGCCCTTTGTGGAGCAGCGGCCTGGCACGCACACGCTGCGGGAGGGGGAACGGACCTGAGGTCTGGCACTCTGGCTCCGGGAGGGAGGGAGGGAGAGAGGGAGGGGGCAGAGGCCGGCCACCTGTGTCCTGTGGCTTTGGGCAGGGCCCACGGGCCCGGTGGGAGCGTCCTGGGCCCGCACCTCCTGGGGATGAAAGGGGAACCGACCCGGCTGGGAGCTGGGTCTGCGGTGGCACGAGAGGGGCGTGCCTCCCCCCCCCTCCCTGCCCTCCCTTCCCGGTGGCCAGTGACCGGGTCACCTGTGCACACTGGCTGCTTAGCTTTGCCCTGGGGTGTCCGGCCTGGGGCTTGAGACAGAACGACCTGCAAGGTCAGGGCGCTCCTGGCCTCCCCCCCCCACACCCCACCACCTGCGTGAGGGCTCAGGCCGCCCTGCCCTTCCTCCTAGACTGGGCTGTCTGTCCCCTGGGCCTGTACGCAGGGCCCCTCTGACCCCCAGCCCCACTCCGGAGCCTCAGCCAGGCCCCCAGAGGCCCTGCCACCCCCAGCACCTGGCACTCCACACGCCCACACGGGACCAGACTCCTCCCCTTCTCCCCAGGACGCACCTCAGGCCTGGCCCCGCCACCTTGCTCACCCACCTCACCTCACCGCCCCGCCTCGAGCCCCAAACCGGGGGTCAGCCCCGACCAATGCCACTCCATGACTATCCTGCCATTCGGTGCGAGAGGTGGCGGGGACCCAGCCCCAGGAGGCCCCACTGTCCAGGTATATATGTTCTCGTCCCTTCTCTGCCCCCCAGCTCTGCAGAGGGCAGCGGCTTGGTCTCACCCATCTCCCTGTCCCCAGTGCCCGGCCCTGAGCCCCCACGAGGCGCCAGGAATATGGACTCTTGAACAGGCCACTGGCCCGGGGACCCCTGTCGGGTGCCCAGGAGCCGGGCAGCCTGGGCCTCATGACCCCCACCAGCCGGGGCGCTGAGAGGCAGGCGGGGGGTCGGTGGGCGGAGGCTCGCTACCTCCTTCCGGGAGCCCGTGGTCT
The DNA here is from genome assembly GCA_011751065.1 of Lasiurus cinereus. NCBI lineage: Eukaryota > Metazoa > Chordata > Mammalia > Chiroptera > Vespertilionidae > Lasiurus > Lasiurus cinereus. Next base: position 3,805,561 of record JAAGEH010000227.1, read on the forward strand.
CCACGTGGCGGAGCTTGCTCTTGGTCTGCATGTAGATGTCAGCGGCCTGCAGCCCGGCGGGGGGCTTGGGGGCTGGGTAGCCGGGCGGGGGAGGGGGCAGCTGGGTGCCCGGGGGAGGGGGTGGCGGTGGGAAGCTGGGGGGCGGCGGCGCTGTGGTTTTCTCCATCTTGCCCTGGGCCAGGTTCAGCTCGGGGCTCAGCATGTCCATGTAGCTCTGGATCTCGGCAGCTCTGGCTCTGGGGAGTCCTGGCAGAGAGGGGGACAGGGGGTGGGGTGTGGGGGAAGAAGGCTGGGTTTGCCAGTTGGCTAAGACCCTCTACTGTCCACAAGCAACTTGCCAAGTGGGTAGTGGATCTCAGGGGGGCAGCCCAGCGTGACCCCACCCTGGTCCTGGCCCTGCCCGCCCACAGCCCTGCACCTGCTGGGAAAGGCCGCACCTCATGGACCTCACCCGGGTTTGGGGTGGGAGCCTGGGGCTTTGGGCTCCAGGTGTGCCCGTGGCGGACCTGGCAGGGCAGGTGGCAGGGATACGGATGCCACACCCAGTCTTTTCAGGGTGTCCGCCATCTCTGAAGGGACCAGTGCTCAGGGTGTGGTCAGTGTGTGTACGTGCGTGTCTGGCTTCTGCATGAGCGTTGGTGCGTGTTGTGTGATAGTGCGGGAGTACACAGGCTTTGAATTTATGCATGTGCTGTGTTAGGCTGTGGACATGGGGTGTGTGTGAGCACATCTAGGGCACAGAATGGAGAGTTGTGTGCCGGTGTGCAGTGTAGGCGTGTGTGTATATCTGCGCAGCTCAATATGTGGTTGTGCATCCATATCTGTATATTGTGTGCACACACGTACAAGTGTGCACTCTTTTTAAAAAATATATACTTTATTGATTTCACAGAGAGAGGGAGAGAGAAGAAAACATCAATGGTGAGAGAGTCATTGATTGGCTGCCTTCCTGCATGCCCCCCACTGGAGATCAAGCCTGCAATCGGGCATGTGCCCTTGACGGGAACCGAGCCGGGGACCCTTCAGTCCGCAGGCCGACGCTCTATCCACGGAGCCACACCGGCTGGGGCATAAGTGTACACTCCTGAGTGTGTAAGTTCTGGGGACAGTTTGTGCATGTGTGAGTAAGGATATTATATGAGCAAGTGCATGTGCAAATGTGTGGATGTACATGTATGTGGAGATGGGGACACACAACAGGAGTGTCTATCGTTCACCAGACCCAGCATCCTCTCCTGGTGACCCGGGCGGCCTCAGTGTTGGCTGTGGGCAGAGCTGGCCCAGGGCTGCTCCCCCTTCTCCCTCTTCCCGTCTGTCTACTCACCGCGCGGGGGGCGCCGGCCCTTGACACTGGACTGGCTGGAGGAGCAGGAGTCGTAGTTGGAGAGGGTGCTGGTGGGCGAGCTGAGGTCGAAGTTCAGCGGCTGGACCGAGGCCGTGGTGTTGGGCGAGGACATGCCCGAGTCGGGCTGCTTGGCCTCCAGCTCGGCGGACGGGTCCCGGGACAGCACGCGGTGCTCCACGCTCTGCCAGAGGGAGCGGAGGCTGAGGCCAGCCAGCCCGGGGCCAGCCACGTCCCTCACGGTGCTCCCAGTCCCCTGCTCACAGCCCTTGCTGTGTGACCTTGCCTAAGCCACTGCCCTTTCTGGGCTGAGATTCAAGCCCCGCCCCCCGGAAACTCCTACACCTGGCTCCTCCCTGCCCAGGAGGGTGGAAAGGCTGAGGGAAGGGGGGCTTGGGGTGCCCCCCAAGGGGAGAGCACAGGGCAGCTGCCTTCTTCCTATGGATGGGCAGAAGGCCTGGGCTCCGGTGCCAGGCTCTGCAGCTGCTGAGAGTGCTGGCAGCAGCTGGGGGCTGGGGAGGGGGCAAGGCCCCACAGCTTGCAGGGAGGACTGATCCCCGTTACCCGGCCAGCAAGCCTGTCTCCTGACCGACGAGGCAAATCCCAGCTCCAGTCCCCGTCTCCACAGGGCCCTCGGGGAAAGAGAGGGGCATAGGGGGGGGCCATCTGAAGCTGAGGCTCCCCTGCCAGTCACCTCCCAACCCCCACCACCACTGTCCGTGCTCTGCCCCCAACCTGCCCCTCCGGGCACGGGCGTGGGCTGGGTGGGGGGCCCTGCTTACGTTGCCCATGATGCTCTGCTGCCGGCAGGCCTGCTCGCTTGCTGGCAGCTGCTGTGCCCAGGCCTCGCCGCCCCGCCCCACGCCCCGCCTGCCGAGAAGTGTCACAGGCCCCCCGGGAGCGGAGGCAGGCGCCCCGGTAACGGCTCCGCGGCCAAGCTCATTGGCCCGTCAAGAGGGGCTCTGCGGCCTGGTGGCCTTTTCTGGGCCAGCACCCTCTGCGGCTGGGATCCGCCGCCGCCATCCCGGGGCTGACCTGAGTGAGGGGCCCGGGCCCCACACCCCGCACACTTCGGGGGGCATCCCTGCTGCCTACCCCAGGAGCCAGGGGAAGCCACTGGAGCTGAACGGGACAGCTGACAATGCCCTTTTCTTGGCTGAAAGCAGTGGGCGCTGGGAGCGCCAGGCCTGACTCCACGGATAACGGGTTTGGGACAGGGCCCTGTGGCCCGGGATGCTGACTTCCGTGTCCCCTCCTCCCCGTGCTGGCTGCTGACTTCGGGTACTAACTGCTCTCTCTCTCTTAGCCGAGTTCCTTCCTCTGGAAATGGAAAACCACTGCCTGCCCCATGAGGTTTGTAAAAGTGATGTTAAAAGTGAGTGAAGTAGCTGAGACCGGTGTGGCTCAGTGGATAGAGCATCGGCCTGTGGACTGAAAGTCCCAGGTTCGACTCTGGTCAAGGGCATGTACTTTGGTTGCGGGCACATCTCCAGTGGGGGGTGTGCAGGAGGCTGCTGATCAATGTCTCTCTCTCATCGATGTTTCTAGCTCTCTATCCCTCTCCCTTCCTCTCTGTAAAAAATCAATGAAATGTATATATATTTTTAAAAAGTGAGTGGAGCCGAAACCGGTTTGGCTCAGTGGATGGAGTGTCGGTCTGCAGACTGAAAGGTCCCAGGTTCGATTCTGGTCAAGGGCATGTATCCTGGCTGCGGGCACATCCCCAGTAGGGGGCATGCGGGAGGCGGCTGACCAATGTCTCTCATCGATGTTTCTAACTCTTCCTTTCTCTCTGTCAGAAATCAATAATATATATATATTTTAAAAAGTGAGAGCAGTACCAGGAAGTGCCACAGCCTCAATCATGAGTCCGCCGGGGACTGACGGAGGTTACGCCCTGAAGGCTGGGCAGGTGCCTGCGGCGTCAGGTGCGAGGAGCGGTCCCGGGTGCTCAGGGAGCAGCTGCCGTCGGGCGTGGAGGTGGGCTCTGCCACCCAGATCTCAGTGGGAGGAATCCGCCTCTGGTGCCCCAAGACCACAGTGTGTGCCCTGCTTAGCTGCCTGGCGCGGGGAGCACGGCACGCCGACCAGCCCTTTCCGGGGAGCTTCCTGCTCAGGTCCGGTTCATTCTGATCCTGGGCCTGGCAGTGCTCCCCAGTCCCCAGGACCAAGTGGCCCCAGTGGCCTCACAGGGAGGGAGTCACCCCCTTCTCTTGCAGCCCCTCCCGGGGCCAGGCTGTCCTGGGAGCTGGTCAGCACCTCTGTGAGGGCCGCTGGGAGGCCTCCCCTCTGTCCCCCGCTTGTCCCGAAGCCGGCGTGGCACCGGCTGGCACGGAAGCCGCTATACTGCGCCAGGTCCCGGTGGGTCACCCGACTAAAGAAATTTTAAAAGGACAGCACAGGCCCGTGGCTCCCAAGAAGCTCACAGTGAGCGAGCCCGGCCAGTGGGCTCCACCACTTCACACTGAGTAAGCTGGGGGGCCTCCCCGAGACTCAGTTTACCCTGAAATGGGCGCACGCACACCCCCTGCCTCCGAGGACGGCGGCGAGGACGAGATGACCTCTCCATGGGGCCGTGGCCAGCTGGAGGAGCTGAACTGGCCCATTCCGGCGTGCCCTGTGGATTCTCCCCGCCTTCGCCCGTGTCAGGACCACCCGGGTCCTCCTCCTCCTCCTCCTCTGGACCGTTTGCCTCCACGCCCCCCTCCTCAGCGACCAGGGGTCCCGGCTGAGCAGTCAGGTGGGGAAGTGGGGCGCTGACTCCCTATGTGACCTCAGGCCAGGGCCTCGCATCCCTGCACCCCAGCCTCCTGGGCGCTATCGGGGTGAACCAAACCTGCCTGCAAGGGGGCGCGAGGGCGGGGCGGGGGCGAGATAACGGGGAGCGGAGGGGCGGGGCGGGGCCCCCGGGCGTACCAGGTTCTCCACGGTGCGCAGGTAGCGGGTGCAGTGGCTGTGGCCGTTGTAGTCGGAGAGGTCGGCGGGCGTGTACCCGTCGCGGTCGCGGACGTCCAGCTCCGCGCCGTTCACCACCAGGATCTGGCAGCACTGCAGGGGGGCACGCACGCAGCACCCCGCCGCTAGCCCGCGCCCCGCATCCCGCGCCCCGCATCCCGCGCCGCCCCAGCCTGCGCTGAGCGCGCGGCGCCGGCAGAGGGCGCCCGCTCCCGCTCCAGGCCCCGCCCCCGGCCCCGCCCTCACCTCCAGCTCCCCGTTCTCGGCGGCGTCGTGCAGCGGGGTCCCGCCCCACAGGTCGGCCGCGATCTCGCCGCCGTGCAGCAGGAGCCAGCTGAGCACCTTGGCGTGGCCGCGGCTCGCCGCGAAGTGCATGGCCGTGGCGCCGTCCTTGTCCTGCTCCGACAGGCTCACGTCCGTGCAGCTCACCTGGGCGGCAGGGGGCGGGGCGCCAGGCCCTTACTGGCCACGCCCCATCCAGCAGGCCACGCCCCTTCCCAGGCTCAGCCACGCCCCCTCCCAGGTTCCGCCCCGCCCTCTCCCCTCCCAGGCCCCGCCCCCTCCCTCCCAAGCCCCGCCCCGCCCGGGGCCCGGCGCTCACCAGCCACACGATGACGGGGCTGTGGCCCATCTGCGCCGCCGCGTGCAGCGGGGTCATGCCGTCGTGGGCGCTGGTGTGCGGGTCCGCGCCGCACTCCTGCACCAGGTACTGCGTCACCTCCAGGTGGCCCTCCTGGCACGCCAGGTACAGGGGCGTGGCACCGTTCTTGGTCTGGGCATTCACCCCCCTGCGGACAGGAAGCGCCCGCAGAGGCTCTCAACACCCGCCCCCTGCAGAGCCTTCTGCAAACCTTCCGGGGACCCTGGAGGGCTGGCTGGGTGGGTCGACGGGGGGGCCTAGTCCCCAGGCTGCGCTGTTCCTGGCTCCCTCTGGACTCAGAGCGGTGCCAGCCGCCCTCAGGGGCCCCTCTGGCCTGCCCTTCCTCCCCCAGCCCTTCCTTCCTATAATGCACCTGGGACTGAGCTGCACCCTGCCTCCCCCCAGAAGAGCCCACCCCTTACCAAGGCCTAACCGGGCCTCTCCCTCCCTGCCACCCCACTCACTGTCCCTTAAGTCCCACGCCTGCTGCCTGCTCTCCCCCCACAGAATGCCCTCTCCTCCTCCTGACTCTTTGAGACTCAGGACAAATCCCTCCTCCACGAGGAATTTGTCCCGGGCAGGGCAGACCATTCTCACCCTATGCCCCTTACAGCCCCGGCCCCACTCCGTGGACACCTGTCAACCAAAAGGTTGAGTTCCCAGAGAACAGAAAGGTTGGGTTGCCAGGTAAACACAGAATGCCCAGTTCGGGCTGAATACTATCAGAGAAACAACAAATCATATCTATGTGGCCCTGGCTGGTTTGACTCAGTGGATAGAGCGTCGGCCTGTGGAGTGAAGGGTCCCGGGTTCAGTTCCGGTCAAGGGCACATGCCTGGGTTGTGGGCTCGATCCCTAGTAGAGGGCGTGCAGGAGGCAGCCGGTCGATGATTCTCTCTCATCATTGATGTTTCTCTCTCCCTCTCCCTTCCTCTCAGAAATCAAGAAAAACTATTTAAACGTAAAAATTATAAGTGTATCCAAAACATTGTATGAGGTATGCTGATACTAAAACTTGGTTTGTGGTTCCTCTGAAACGAAAATTCGTTTGGACGTCCTGGTCGTTAACCTGGCAACCCTCTGGGCACCCCACGGTCCACCGAGCACTTCCGGGGCGCTGTGCTGTGAAGTCACCGGCAGAGATGCATTCTCGTTGGCAGAGGGGCAGTGGGCTCAGAGGCTGAGCCAGGCCTGGGGTCACAGCTGTATGGGGCACGTGAGTGAGTGCACCTCTGTCTGTGCGATGCGGCCCCTGGCACGCAGTAGGCACACCGGGAGTGGAGAGGGCGTTGCTTGGGGTCTTGCCTGCACCTGTCACTGTCCCTCAGCTCCCACAGAGGGTCCTTCCTGGGGGACAAGGAACTCGCCCCCACAACAGGCAGGGCGCTGGCTGATGCTCCCTTTTTCTGACTTCTCAGTGGCCAGGGACAGCCCAGGATGCAGTTATCGGAGTTGGGCACTAGGTGGCGCCACAATCTAGGCCCAGACCCGGGAGCTGTCCAGGAACAGCCCCAGTGATTCTCAGCTCAGGGGAGGTGCTGGGCCCCCCCGTATGCTGTGCCCCAGGGAGGGCAGCTCTCCCCGCATCTACCCACTCACTTCATCAAACCCATGCTCCCTCCCTCCCCCCTCCATCCATGCCCTCCCTCCCTCCCTCGTCCCATCCCCAGCCCCCCTGCCATTAACACAGGCACCCGGCCGCCACCCACTCCTCTGCCCTCTGCCCACTCCCTCCCCATCTTGTCACTGCCAACAGGACTGGGCCCCTCCCTCTCATGGCCCCCCCTATCCCCCAACGCCCCGCTGATGCCTTTCTCCCTGTCCCTAAAACCCTGGCCTCTGTCTCTTCCCTGACCCCTGACCCCAGGACGCTCCTTCCTCCTGGTGTGGGCTGTGTCGCCTAGACTCAGAGCTGCCATTGGCTGGAGCTGAGGCCCAGCCAGCACTTCACACGTCTGGGGAGGAGCAGGGACCAGGCCTGGCTGCCCTCCATCACCCACAGTGTCAGGGCTAGAGTGGTGCCCGCGAGCCGACAGGGCACACACATGGCGACAGAGACCCGTGCTCGCCTCGGCGACACCGTGCCCGAGGCCGCCGGCCTCCACGCCCCAGTGCCAGCGTCGCCCCCACACACGCATTCACATGCTGGTGCGTCAGTCACAGCCCGTTTAATATTTCATGACCGACACTCAGTGGCCTGAATTATTCACCCCGTCACCAAGGCACAGCGAGTGCCGGGGGGTCCTGGGCCTGGAAGGCTGGAGGGGGCCCCCAGCCAGGGCCCCTGGGGACTCTCTCTCTTTCTGGGGATGCCTGAGGCGCATCCACAACTCGGGGCGCCAGACCTGCCACGAGCTCTGCCCTCCCAGCATCCCCCGCTTGGCAGGTATCCAAGGCCCGGAGGTGCCCGGCCGGGGCCTGAGAAGCTGGCACGGAGCAGGACCCAGGCAGGAGGGGGCGGTCATGCCCTTGGCCTCTGGCCTGGCGTTCTCAGCTAGAGTCCCCGGTGCAGAGTGCGTGTCGGTAAACACTCAGCCTCTGCGCTCAGGGTCTCCACGCGGGAGGCACAGCTGCAGCCTGGGAGACCCCAGCACACAGGCCAGGCCCAGGGGGTCCTAGCCTTGTTACCCGCTTCTGCCCCGGCCCGCAGGCCGGAAGGGTGGGTCCCCTCATGCCATAAAAATCTGCATGAGCACCAAAACCGGTTTGGCTCAGTGGATAGAGCGTCAGCCTGCGGACTGAAAGATCCCAGGTTCGATTCCGGTTAAGGGCATGTATCTTGGTTGTGGGCACATCCCCAGTGGGGAGCGTGCAGGAGGCGGCTGATCGATGTCTCTCTCTCATCGATGTTTCTAACTGTCTATCCCTCTCCCTTCCTCGCTGTAAAATATCAATAATATATATTTTAAAAAAATCTGCATGAGCATCAGGAGGTGAAGGATGAGCTGAGATGGAGATGGGTTTCTAAGGGAACAGCCGTGATCACCGCTGAGAACAGGGTGGCGGGTGCCGTGTATGCATGCCCTCTCTGTTCCAGCGCTGTGGGGAGCACGACACACACTCTCTCACCTTGTCCTTGTAGGTGGCCCAGGCGGTAGGTGTTAGCGCTGCTCCCCTTTGACAGATGGGGAACGTGAGGCTGAGGCCACGCAAGGAGAGAGCGGCCGAGCAGGGCCTGGGTGTGGAGGGGCCTGGCTGAGCCCTCGGGGCTGCGCCACGGTCTGGCCTCTGGGGTGATGGCTTCTCAAAGCCATCGTGCGGCCAAAACCAGTTGGGCTCAGTGGATAGAGCGTCAGCCTGCAGGCTGAAGGGTCCGGGGTTCGATTCTAGTCAAGGGCATGGACCTTGGTTGCGGGCCCATCCCCAGTGGGGAGCGTGCAGGAGGCGGCTGATGGATGTTTCTCTCTCATCGATGTTTCTGACTCTCTATCCCTCTCCCTTCCTCTCCATGAAAAATCAATAAAAAAAATATATATTTAAAAAAGCCGTCGTGCGGTGGAGGTGGCACCCAACAGGGAGACAGACTCAGACCCCCAGCACCCGCCCCCCTGGCGCCATGCTGCATTTTAGGCCCCGCCTCCCTGTGTCCCTGGGGGGTGCGCTGCTGGCTGAGGGCATCCAGGCCTCACCTCGCAGGAGTCACTGCCTCGAGGAGTGGGGCGGGGTCTCAGGGGTCACCCTGATCCAGCCCATCAAGTTCTAGCCTCAGGGACAACCTGGGGAGGGGGTCCCCCTCCCAGCCCCGGTCCTTTGCCCTGGCCTCTGCTCACCCCCTGCCTCTGCAGCTCCCTGCACAGGGCCTGAGAGTTCCTTACCCGGGCCTCAGTCTCCACCTAGGGCAAGGGGGCGTGCTAACCGTCTGGCTCTCCGTGCCTCTTGAGAGAACGGAAGAGGGAGCTTTGCAATGTGGTGTTTCCTGGGGGGTGGGTGACCTGCCATCCCCTCACCCACCCGCTGGGCCATGCCCCCACCCTGGAGGTGTTCCCGCCCTCACGGGGCGTGGCCACTGCCTAACGGTGCCTCTCCCCCAGCACCTGCCTGTGCGGGGTCCTCAGCCTCAGCCTGCCGCACCTCCCAATGTCAGGGTGCCCCAGGGCCTCCTCTCTAAGTGCACTCTCTCCCTGGTGAGGCCATCTGCCTGCCAGGCTGGAAGGCTACCTGGCCCAAGGTGTGTCTCTCTCCAGCTGGCCCCCGGAGTCTGCACTCTCCCCACCTCTGCCCGCTCCTGAGTCTGGGCAGGGGCCTGGAGGCTTGACCTCTGCCTGCCGAGAGCCGGACCAAGGCTGGATCCCGGGCTCCACACCCAGTTTACAAAACGTACTGGTTTCTGGCGCTGGCACCCAGGATGGGGAGACGAGGTCTGCTCTCATTGGTCGGAGGCTGACAGAGGGGCGCACAGGGATGCTCCAATGCAATGCCAGGCCATGGGGGTGCCGGGGGATGAGGCAGGAGAGGGGGAGGGAGTGTGTGTTGTGGGGTGCATTATAGTTTGAAGGTGCTTTATGCAGGCTGGACCTAGAGGGAGAGGAGCAGAGGCCCGTGGAGGGCGGGGCCCTGAGGGGCAGAGTTCTGTGTGGAGGGAGCAGCCAGGGCGCAGGCTCCAGGTGCTGGCTGTTGGAGCAGAGCAGGCAATGGGGGAGCAGCCAGATAGCAGAGTGGAGCAGAGCAGGCAATGGGAGAGCAGCCGGAGGGCAAGGTGGACAGAGTGAGGGTCGCTGGGCCGTGTAAAGAAGCGGCTTCCCTGTCAGTGCTGGGGAGACTGAGGGGTCCCCAAAGGTGCCCTGAGCTGGGCAGGAAGAGGGCAGGGCCAGGGCAGGGCGAGCCAGAGCTGACGGCGTGGACCAGGCGTGGCTGGTGGAGGTAGAGGCTGTCCCCACTGAGAAGGGTCCCCCTATGTCACCAGGTCCCTCCTTTCTCAGAGCCTCCAGCTGGGTCAGGGTCCCCAACGAGGATGTGCCAGCCCAGGCCCCGCCCAAGCCTGCTGCCCAGGGGTCCCCGGCAAGCAGCAGGCAGCCCTGGGCATGGAAACAGAATAAAGGAACTCTCCCGGCCTGCGGCGGGCACAGAGGCCCAGGCAGAGCCTCGCCCTTCGCAGGGGGAGCAGGACAGTCCATGGGGTCCTGGAGGGGTGAGCTGCTCAGCTCCCTGCTCAAGACGGGGGGGCTGCCTGAACCCCTCAGCGGGGCTGTGGAAGCAGCCAGGAGTCCCCAGCAAACCTGAAAGGCCGGGAGGGCGTGGGAGACAGAACAGAGAGGGTGGCCAGGCCACCCAGTGAGCCAGGGACCTCAGCAGGCGGCTGGCCACCAGACACCTTTCTGTACCTGTCACTCCTTGAGGCGCTCAGAAGTGTCCCTGGCACTGAGACTGTCGCCTAGCACACAGGGGGGTGAGCCCATCTGTAAAATGGGCTGATTACAGGGTGGTTGCACAGCTCAGACTGGTGCATGGTGCCAGCTTCCGGGAGACACTGGCCTATCCTGGCTCCCAGCCAGGGCACTTCCAATCTCTGACCTGGGCCCAGAGCCCACCCCCTCCCTCCCCCAGGTCCCAGCCTTGAAGTCCAGGTGGGGGGAGGGGGCCTGGCTGAGCCGGTGGCTCCTGGGCCCCAGGACCCTCCCTGCAGGTGGTCAGGCGCCCTGAAGGCCTGCTCCTCCCACTTCCCAGTCTGTCCCCACTGGTTCCCACCACCCGCCACTCCTGCTCCCGGTCAGGAGGGACGATCCAGCCAGCTCCTGTCAGCCTCTGTGCCTTCAGCGCAGGGACCCCCTTCCTGCAGGGGGCTCAGAGCTCAGAACTGTAATTTTGCTGCTGTTAATGAATCATAATGTAAATACAGTGGTACCTCAAGATACGAGTTTAATTCGTTCCGTAAGCTTGAGGCGTGGGAAACTATGAGACACTCGAGTCGAGGTAAACTGGTGGGTCGTGTGCAGCCGGCCGATCCGCACGATGACTCCTATCTCAACTGTTGCTCGTATTTCAAAGCAAAAATCGCTCGCGTGACGGCTCGTATCTCAAAAATCTCATACGTTAGGGCACTCGTATCTCGAGGTACCACTGTATTTGATTTCCCATGGTCTTAGGCAACCTTGCTAGCAGTTTTCAACCTGTGGGTCTCGACCCACAAGTTGAGAACCGCTGCTGTAGAGCCTAAGCCCATCAGAAAACACAGATATTTACATTATGATTCATAACAGTAGCAACATTACAGCTATGAGGTAGCAACGGAAGTCATTTTATGGTTGGTGGTCACCACCACATGAGGAACTGTATTAAAAGGTCACAGCATTAAAAAAAAGGTTGAGAACCACTGACTCAGAGGGAGGGTCCCCAGGACAGCAGACCCCCCTTGGCCTCTGGGAGAATTTGGCCAGTGGACTGGGATAGACTGGAGGAGGGGCACGGGTGAGGTGCAGGGTGTTCCTGGGGTCTCAGGCCCTTTCTGAGCCCCCTAATGCCGCCTGGCACTGGCTGGGCGCTCCCTGGACACCCCCAGCCCTCCTGCTCCTGCGAAGCTTGTCAGTGCCATGGCCCCAGGCCACCGCAGCTCCCGGGGTGTGATCGGGTTTCTCCCCTCGGAGCTGGGAGCCCGCCCGCCCGCCCTGCAGGGAGAGCTGAGCCCTCGTGAATAATTCACAGGCTCCACAGCAGCCAGGCTCACGGGTGGGCAGGCGCTGCGGCCTCCAGCCGGCTGCCGGGGCCCCTGAGGGTGCCCTGCGGCCTCCTTCCTCTCCCAGCTCCCTGCTGGGGGTCCCCAGGCTGGGGGAGCAGGAATCCCCATCCCCATAGGCAGCCGGGTGGACGCTGGTCCACACCTCCTCTCCTGGCAGTGCCCCCCCCTCCCGCCCCGCAATTCCCAGCCACCCTCCTGCCTCGAGCCCTGTGTGGGGACCACACCAAAGCACCTCCTTATCAGCCGAGACACCTGCTGGGGGCAGGATAGAGGGAGCCCTCTGTCACCCCCCTGAGATTCACAGTGACCGGGGGGCTGGCACATCAGTCCAGGCCACCTGGCCGGAGCCGGTGCCCGTGCCGCACCTGCCAATCCAGCCACACCTGCCGGGCCTGGGAGGGGCCAGTGTCTCCAAGGCTCCCAGCCCCCAGGCTGACCCCTGGCACAGCCAGAGCCTTTCCTAGGCTCCTGTGAGGAGGTGCTCAGCCTGGGGGTCCCCCCAGGTCCCCTGCCGCACTCCCAGGGGCGGGCAGGGCCCTCCCAGTTTCTGCTGGGTTAGACTGGCATCACCGCCAGGCTGGCTTTTGGGGCCTGTTATGTGCCAGGGGGAAGTGGGTGGGTGCAGGAGGGTGGCCATAGCCGTGCCTCCCCTCACAGGGCCTCTGTGTTACTGGGGGGAGGAGGGGACAGAAGCATCCGAGTCAGAGTCGCCTGGGTGGGGGCCATATCGCAGGGTGCGCCCAGGCCCCCAGCCCTGGGAGCCGGCGGTGCCAGGCCGGAGCCGTTCTCAGAGTCTCTGGGGCCTCCTGCTCTGAACCCCACCCCCTTCACCTTGACCCGGACCCCAGCTCGTCCAGAAGCAGAGCTCACGCGACAGGGGTGCAGACCGGTGCCCCCGTGGCCCCTGGTCCGAGGGCTCTCCTGCTGGTCCCCCACTGACCAGACCAGGGAACCTCCTGCTTGGCCAGGTCATGGCACCGGCTGAGCCTGGACACTGCCCACCCCCATGCCAACGTGCCTGGGCCGAGGCTGCTGCTGCGGCTGCCTGCTCCCTGGTGGCGGGAGTGAGCCAGGGACGACCCTCTCCCGGTGGCTGTCCTTAGGCGGGTCCTCCGAGGCCGCTCACGTCCTAGGTGCCCACTTGCACTGACAGAGGTCACCCCACCTGTCAGGGCCCAGGGGCACGCTTACCCCCCTCAGGCTGTGTCTGGGGGACTTTCCCCCAGGGCTCCTGTCTCCCCAGTTGCTGAAGACCTGGCCCCTTCCTCCCTGGGACCGCCCCCCCTCCCCTGCTGTGCACTGAGCCCCGTTCTTCCTCCTGCCCCACCCCGCCCCGGGGAGTCCCAGCCCGCTGCCTGCCACTCAGCAGAGGGCCCTGGGGTGTGGGCGCCAGCGCCTGCCACTCAGCAGAGGCCCCTGGGGTGTGGGCGCCAGCGTCTCCGTGTCAAGAGGGCACAGGAAATGGGCAGCTGCTCTGGGGATGGCCTGGCGAGGGCGCTGTGGGACGGTGGGGCTGGGGAGGGGGGAGTCTGGTGCCAGCCCGCTCCCTCCACCTCTGCTTAGGTGCCATGCTCCTCCTCCACCGCCTTCCCAACTAGGGATTTAGGAGATGCTCTAACCCCGCCCCCACCCCCACCCCCAGCAGCCAATGAGGCTGCGGCTGGAGGAGCACCTGCAGGCAGGGAGCACCCGGGAGCACGTGACCGTCCCCGGGGCTGGATGCCGGGGCTTGCAGGAGGGGAGACATCAGACATCCTGGCTGCCCAGGAGCTGCCTCCGGCCTGGCCCGCTGGCCCCGGGTGCAGCCACTCCCCCAGATGCTGGAGGGGATGGCAAACTTCAAACACCCCCAGCCCCGGCGGCCCCACCCCAGCCCCGGCAGGGGGTGGGGGGCATTCTTACTCAGGGTAGTGCCCGATGAGAAGCCTCAGGGAGGGGAAGTCTCCTTTGGCGGCGGCGTAGTGGACGGGCAGGGCGCCCGTGTCCGTGGCTGCGGTGGGGTCCCCACCGCCGTGGCGCAGCAGCCAGCCCACCACCTCGGGGTGGCCGAAGCGGGCGGCCAGGTGCAGGACTGTGGCACCAGAATTGTCTTTGTCCTGTGGAAGGAGCGCATGTCAGTCCCACGGTCTAGGCAGGAAGAGGGGTGGGGGGGTGAGAGGAGAAGGAAGGGGCCAGAGATAGAAACATCCACGATGAAGCCGAAACCGGTGTGGCTCAGTGGACAGAGCGCCGGCCTGTGGACTGAAAGGTCCCAGGTTCGATTCCAGTCAAGGGCATGTACCTTGGTTGCGGGCGCATCCCCAGTGGGGGGCATGCAGGAGGCAGCTGATCTATGTTTCTAACTCTCTATCACTCTCCCTTCCTCTCTACAAAATCAATAAAATACGTTTTACAAAAGAAAAGAAACATCCAGGATGAGAGAGAATCATGGATCGGCTGCCTCCTGCAAGCCCCCACTGGGGATGGAGCCCGCAACCTGGGCCTGTGCCCTTGACCGGAATTGAATCTGGGACCTTTCAGTTCACACATCAATGCTCTATCCACTGAGCTAAACCGGCCAGGGCTGTCTCACAGTCTTGTCCTGCCCCCTCTCTGGCTCAGGCCCTTCCTGCATCCCTCCGTCCACGGGGCAGCTCTGTCCTCGGGCACCTAGCCGTCCCCAGTGGCGCCTGGAAGCCATGCCCCGTGGCTTTCTGAGACCTGCAGGCCAGGACGGAGATGCCCGCACAGCGCAGGCTTCCAGGACGTGGCACCCTGGTCCCCGCCGGCTCTCCAGTGACCCGTGCCTGGCGCCCAGGTGCTCAGAACAGGTGGGTGAGAGAGCGAGAGTTCTGGGCCAGGGAGGTGAGCTGTTCGGGCTGCAGCAGGCTGGCATCAGGATCAGCTGGCATCAGGATCAGCTGGCATCAGGATCAGGGGCACCTTCTGGATCCACGCTTGCCCCGCCACCCCCAGCTGTCACATGGGAAGGCTCTCCCATCGGTGCCCCTCTAACAACCCAATCTCAGCGAGAGAGCGGCCCGCCTCCCAGCCCAGCCCACGCCCTGCCCCCAGGCTGCCTTCTTGCCCTGTGGGCAGTGGGCAGGGCCTGGGCGGTCAGCCTAGGGTGGGAGCCCTCTCCCCAGCACCCCGGAGGGAGTGGGGCCATGGTCAGAAGTGCCCACGTGTCCGCGTGGACATCCAGGAATGTGCCTGCCGTGGGCGGGGGTGGCAGGTGCTGTGCACCGTGACGGGGAGAGGAGGACAATCCCGAGACGCAGAGGCCGGCTGGCGGCGGGAGGGGGCACGTGGGCTCTGGAACAGAGTGCACTCCCAGCGCCAAGCTCATGGGACGACGGGGGGAGAGGGCGCTGGGCTGGGCAGTAGTGAGCCGTGGGCCCGGTTTACTAGAATCAGGGAAGCGGGGCCCCTCTGCTCAGGTGTGGGTACAGAGGGGCACAGGAGTGGCCCAGGCTCCTGTGAGGAAGGTGAGCGGAGCCCAGGGCTGGCTGGGCGTCCTCCAGGCTGAGGGGCAGGCGCAGGTGGAGAGGGTGTGGCGGGAGGGAGGTGGGCACAGAGGAGGGCAGAGGGGGCAGGAGTGGACACCAGGCGTGGAGGGGACGCTGAGACCCTCTGTGTGCTGCAATGCCCAGGCCGGCCCTGTCTGAGCCCAGAGGACAGGGCTGGCTAGGGGCAGCCCAGGCAGGACCCCAGTGAAGTAGGCACTGCGCCCAGCTCTTAAGAAAGGCCCTGGGTTCCTCCTGGCCTTGGGGCCGGCGGGCCTGAAGCTCCGGGGTCCTGTGGGCTCTGGCCTCTGGGTGGGGCGGCAGGAAGAAGGGGACCCGGGCTCAGGGGCTCTGGCCTGTCCCTGCAGCTCCGGTCTCGTGGGCTGTGGCCGGCACCCTGAATCTGCTTATCTCTCGGGCTGAGCGGGACCAGGATGGAGGTCATCCTCCCCCCCACTTCCGCCCCCGAGATAAGCCGGGCACAAGGCCTCCTGCTCTCCTGCCTCCGCTGCAGAGGCGCGGCGGGCTTCCGGCCAGGGCTGGACACGGGGGCCAGGGAGGCACGCCACCTCCCCAAAGAGTGGGCAGGGAGCACGTGCCAGGAACTCTGATAACAGAGCCGAGATAAGGCCGGGCCCTCTCCCAGGAAGGGCGGAAGTGGGGGGGGGTGCCATCCTGAGGGCAACAGGGGGGCAGGGGTCTGGCCACTCTCAGGGCCCAGCCCGCCTGCTCCGTTGCTTCTGCCTCTTTTTCCACATCTGGGGAACCCCGAGGTCCTGCCCAAAGGCCTGGTTCCCCCCTGCAGTGGTCCCAGCGGCCAGAATGCCTTCCAGCCTCCGAGACCCTCTGGGCCCAGGCGGCCACCTCCTCCCCACACTGATTCAGGGGGGCCCTCCCGCTGCCCCTGCCCAGGACGGGACGGGGGAACCCAGGGTGGGCACTTCTTGTTCCCGGTGATGGTGGGAGACCTCTGATCACCACCCGCCACTTCCTCCTCCTCAGTCACCCCACCACCCCGCCAAACAGCGCCCCATGCCCTCCACTGCGTGCCCCTGCAGTGCCTGCTGGTGCCTGTCTTACTCTGTAGCCTGTGGGTTTGCGGTGAGTTGCCCCATAGACTGGCAGCTCGAGGGGGGCGGGAGCGCCCCTGATCCCCCGTCCTGGCACCTGTGGGTGCCCTGTGGCCACAGGAGAGTTGCTGCAGGTCCTGAGCCGCCTCCTCCCCAGCTCTGGAGGAACCGGGCTCCCCCCAGCTGGGCACCAGAGGCCAGGTGGGGCCTTGGGGCACCGCCTCTCAGCCTGGAGGGGCTGTAAGAGGTGGCTCCCCCCTCCAGAGCTGATGGGGCGGGGGGCACCTGGGCTAATGATTCTGTGTCCAGGCCCCCCTGAGTCAGTGGCTTGCCCCAGCCCCTCTGGTTCCCCACCACCGGGGTGCTCGCCCCCGGCAGCGGCCAAGGCCTGATGGGCACCTGCCCTGGAGCTTTCTAAACCCGGGAACCGCTCACCCTGGCCCCGGGGAGGAGCCGGGCGCAGGTTCCGTGGGCAGGTGCCAGCCCCACCTACGCTTGAGCCCAGAGGGGCTCCAGGCCAGACGCCCGGGGGGGGGGCGGGGAGAGGAAGCCGGGCAGCCCGGGGGTGCGAGGACCCACCTGCACCCGGCAGCCGCCCTGCGCGAGCAGCCACTGCAGGCAGGCGAGGTGGCCGGTGGCGGCGGCGTCGTGGGCCGGGGTGGCGCCGTTCCGCGCGCGGGCCGCGGCGGGCAGGCCGGCCTCCTCCACCAGGAAGCGCAGGCAGTGCAGCTTGCCGGCGCGGGCCGCGTGGTGCACGGGCAGGGCGTCCAGCGGGTCCCGCAGCGAGGGCCCCAGGCGGCCCGCGGCGTGCAGGGCCTTCAGCACGGCCAGCTCGCCCTGCCGCGCCGCCTGCAGCGCCTGCTCCAGGGCCATCGTGCCGCGCCCCGCGCTCAGCGCGCTCCCCGGGGCGCCATGCGCCTGGGCCCGGGCCCCGGCGGCGGAGTCCGTGGCGCGGCCGTCGGGGGGCCCGGCGGCGGGCGGGGAGGCGGAGCGGCGGCCTCCGGGTGCGCAGTGCCTGGCTCGCTGCGCTCCGCCTCCGCGGCGCTCTGGGTCCCCGCGCCCTCGGCCCCCGGCTTAAGCCTGGGGCCCGCCCCGCGCCCCGCCCGCCTGCCC
>JAAGEH010000228.1:0-19912 GCA_011751065.1 Lasiurus cinereus
GCGAGCGAGCGTCCCTCCCGGGAGAGAGAGAGACAGCTCTCGGGATGCCAGAGAGTTTCCCAGCGCGCCAGCCAAACCACAACTATCCGAAGCAGCTTCGCCTTTAAGGATCTAACGGGCGGGAGAGGCCCAGCGGAAACAGCGGGGGGAGGGCGTCCCACATCCCCCACAGGCCCCCGCTTCAGGGCCAGGGGACGACAGAGCTGCTGGGCGGCGGTGGGGGTCGCTCAGAACCAGTGCCGACACAGGAAGACGCCGTTAGCGACCAGGGACTCCACCCCTTATGTCACCCTCCTCCCTCTCTCCTCTCTCTTTCCCTCCCTCCTCCTCTCTCCCCCCTCCCTCCCTCCATCCCTCCCTCTTTCTCTCCCTCCCTCCCTTTCTTATTGATGAAATATTATACACAGTGGTACCTCGAGATACGAGTGCCCTAACATACGAGCCATCGAGCGAATGATTTTTGCTTTGAAATAAGAGCAACAGTTGAGATACGAGTAATCGCGCGGATCGGCCGGCTGCACACGACCCACCAGTTTACCGCGACTCGAGCGTCTCATAGTTTCCCACGCCTCAATGTTGTGGAACGAATTAAACTCATATCTCGAGGTACCACTGTATACTGGAGGCCCGGTGCATGAATTCGTGCATGGGTGGGGTCCCGTCTCGCCCACTCCCAATCAGGGCCAGCCAAGGGGAGGGACAGTGGGAGGTTGGCTGTGACAGGGGGCACTGACCACCTGCTTTGAGCATCTGTCCCCTGGTGGTCAGTGTGCATCCTAGCTACCGGCCGGTCATCCGGTCATCCGGTCGTTATGGTTGCTTAGGCTTTTATATAAACAGATTTTTTATTTTTGTTTTCAATTACAGTTTCCATTCAGTCTTATTCTGTACTAGTGGCCCGGTGCATGAAATTCGTGCACATTAAAAGAGGATTAATTAGCCGAAACCGGTTTGGCTCAATGGATAGAGCGTTGGTCTGCAGACTGAAAGGTCCCAGGTTCGATTCTGGTCAAGGGAGAAGGGCACGTCCCAGTAGGGGGCATGCAAGAGAGGCAGCTGATGGATGTCTCTCTCTCATCGATGTTTCTAACTTTCTATCCCTCTCCCTTCCTCTCTGTAAAAAAAAAAATCAATAAAATATATATTTAAAAAAAAAGAGGATTAATTAGAGGAAATAATTCAATATTGCTATTTGCCCTTTCTCTGTAATAGAAGTGTCAGAGATGAAAGAAAATCAGTAAAATGTATAGGAAAACCTTCCTCCTGTCAGAGTCTGGGGTGCCTCTTGGGAAACCAGAGTCAAGTCCCCGCCCACCCAATGTGCCTCAAAACCACATGAGACCCAGACCCATCTGGCACTCCCCCTCCCGCATTGGGCTAGATCCTTGTCAAGCCCTGCCAGGCAGGGGGCCCAGCCTCAGGTCTCCTGGCCTCATGCTGGGGTGGGGGGCACAGGCCGGAGGTCCCCTGTCAAGCCCCATGGAGGCGGGGAAGGCGTGCCTCAGGGCCTTGCTGATTGCTCGTTAAGGCTCGTTAAGGTAACTCGGCCTCAGCTGTAGGTGCAGCCATCTTTGTGACAGAGTGATGGTCAATTAGCACATTCCCTCTATTAGCTAGGATTGGGTTCAGGTGTACAGCATAGAGATTAGAGCAGCAGTTCTCAACCTTCCTAAGGCTGCAACCCTTTAATACAGTTCTTTACGTGGTGGTGACCCCCAACCATAAAATTATTTTTGTCGCCACTTCATCACTGTCATTTGCTGCTGTGATGAATCTTCATGTAAATATCTGTGTTTTCTGATGGTCTTAGGAGACCCTGCGAGCTGTTCGCGACCCACAGGTTGAGAACCGCTGGGTTAGACAATCAGGTACTTAACAAAGCGTCCCCCGATATTTCCAGAGCCCTCTGGCCTTCTACACAGTGACTACACCATTACTGAGGTCACCCGCCCGGGACTATTTGGTAACCACGGTAACCACCCATCCGCACTTCCCCGTTTCCTGCTGACACATCGTTAGCTAATGACCCTGAGGACAGCCGGCCTCGCCAGGAACCGCGGTGCTGAGAGGACACGGCTTCTGGAACCACCCGGACTCTGCCGGACGCCCGCCTTCCTCCCAGCGGGGGAGTGGGTGCTGTGCTGACCGCAGCCCCGAGCCTCGCCCGAGGCTGTGCGCCCAGCAGGGGGGTCACGGGAAGCCGGAGACCCGGGACCTGTCAGCCCGGGAGGGAGGGACCGGGTCCCAGCTTTTCCGGAAAAACTCCCGTCCACAGGCACAGCGACACGTGGGTTCCTGTGCTCGCCTGGGTGAGGGGCAGAGATGGGCGGCTCAGGGCTGGCGTGGGGTTCGGCCAGACCCCCCGCCCCAAGGCCTGGTCCCCGGCTTCCTGCTTTACTCTCTCAGGTGCGGTTCCCAGCCTGGGGGTCTCCCTGTCTCACAGCTGCCCTCCGGGGTCGTGTCCGAGTTCGCTGGGGCAGGAGGAAGCAATGCGGCCTGAAAATCGCACCTCTTCCTGCAGATGGAGAAACTGAGGCACGGGATGGCGCCTGCACCAGAGCTGGTCCCCACCTCCGTGCCTCGGAGGGACCGAAGCAGCTGCTGCTGCCGCTGGTCCCAGCCCGTCCCCTGTGGGCCCTGTGCTCCACCCCCCAAACCAAGCAACCTCGTCCCACCCCACCCCCCACCCCCAACCGACCCGCTCCAGGCTTGGCAGCTGCAGAGGAGGCCCTGGCCCATCCAGGGTCCCAGGCGGCTGCCAGGAGGTGGGTGAGGCGCCATCACAGCGGCTGGCCTGAAGCACCTGGATCGCCCGGCCCGCTCGGTCAGGATCTGAGTGCGTTTTGGGAAGTGAGAGAACGAGTGGCTTCTACAGCGGCACCTCGAGATACGAGGGCCCTCACATACGAGGTTTTTGAGATACGAGCCGTTGAGCGAGCGATGTTTGCTTTGAAATACGAGCAACAGTTGAGATAGGAGTCATCGCGCGGATCAGCCGCTGCACACGACCCACCCGTTTACCGCGACGCGAGTGTCTCATAGTTTCCCACGCCTCAAGGTGACGGAACGAATTAAACTCGTATCTCAAGGTGCCACTGTATTTCAGTCCCGCACTGCCCTGCCTGGTGAGAGGCACAGACTGGCAGCCCTTCTTTTTTTTTTTTAAATATATTTTATTGATTTTTCACAGAGAGGAAGGGAGAGAGAGAGAAAGTCAGAAACATCGATGAGAGAGAGACATCCATCAGCCGCCTCCTGCACGCCCCACAGTGGAGACGTGCCCGCCAGCAAGGTCCATGCCCCCGACCGGAATCGAACCTGGGACCTTTCAGTCCGCAGGCCGACGCTCTATCCACTGAGCCACACCGGTCTCGGCAGCGCTTCTGCTTGGGCTGGAGGCGGTTGATTCGCCGGGGCGCAGGCGGGGGCAGACGGGTTCCGCCCTCAGACCCTCCCGCCAGCCTGGGTGCAGCCTTTTTAGCTGCCAACCGGGGAGTCCAGGGTCCTGGCCTGGAAGGAAGGGGGGCTGTGAGGGCGACCGCAGAGACCCCCTCTCCCCTGCAGCTTCTGAAAGGAAACGAACTCCCCTCCATCTCGTTCTCTAGGGCTGGGCCCCCAGCCTACACCCCCTCCCTTTGCTGGGCGGGGCCACAGGGGTGCCAGCCATGTCCTCGCTTCCCCGACGACCACCGCCCGAATGGACCAGTGAAGCTCCAGGAACACAGCGAGGGTCCTCATGAGGCTGAACCACAGAAAGACCCCAATTCAAGTGGCCAATCTCTGTAACCCTCATCACTTTCCTAAGCCCCCTAATTATCCTACCCCATAAAACTCCTTGTTCCCGCCGGCTCGCTCTCTGGCCTCGCTGCTGCGCCAGAAAGAGGCTGAGAGCCAAACCCGGGTTTGCATAAAGACTCTTTGCTTTTGCATCAGAAAAGGCTCCTTAGTGGTGGATGATTGGGGACCCCGAACTCTGGGCATAACACTTCCTGGGAGCTGGGCCCCAGCCCTGCCTCCGTGGTTTTGGGGGGAGTCTCTGGGAAAGGCCTCTGAGCAGCCCTCACGCAGCCGGTGTGCAAGGAGGGGTGCGGGTCCCTGCGTCCAGGCCACAGACGCCAGACCAGCCTGGGCTGAGCGCCAGGCCGTGCCCCTCCCCCCCTGCCCCCCCCCCCCCGCTTTGGTGCTGACAGCGCCCCGCAGACCGCGACCGGCTCCTTCCAAGGAAACGGGTTATCGGCCAGACTTCCTGTTCCCTGGGCCGGGGCCTGGCATCGCCGCCAAGGACATGTTTTGGCTGGACCCAGTCCCGGGCCTGCGCCCGTCCCGGGACGAGGAGCTCCGAGCGGCCGGGGAAGGGGAGGGGAGGGGAGGGCTCTGGACGGGGGTGCTATAGGCCCTCGGGGGACCAGGGAGGTGGGACCGGGACCAGCACTTCCCGAGAGACAGCCGGGGAGACGACGGGCTGATTGGCCGGGGCAGGTCAACTGACAGTCAGCGCCACGCAAGTGACCGCCGTCTCCCAAAGCCCCAAACCCTCCCTCCCCCTCACGCAGCTTCGGAGGGAAAGGCCTGAGGTCTCCCCACTCCCCACCCTGCCCCTGAGGGCCAGTACCTGACCGTCCCCCCCACACCCCCACAGGGAGACAGACCACAGGGCCAACCAGTGCCCTCTGCCAGCCACACCCAGGCCGCACGGGGTGGGATTCAGCCGCGTTCGTTCGGGGCATCTGCCGAAGCCACGCAGAGCCCACCGCCCCCGCTCCCTCCGGCCTCCCTGCCGCCCAGCGCACTCTCCCTCCCTCCGCGCCGCCGGCTCTCCCGCTGCTGCTTCTGTCGGGCCCTCCCGGGTCCCGTCCCGGAGGAACACACGTCCTCCCGTCCCCGGCACCGTGTGTGCGATGCTCCCTGCACGGAGTCACGGGCACTGCCCCCACAGGGTGGCCGGGCAGACACAGGCTGGGATCCTGCAGGGACATCCTCCGCGGTGACACCACGCGCTGCCCACCTGTCCAGACCGCTGCCGGCCAGGACCCCCTCCTAACCGCCTCGTGGGCTGCCCGGCTCGCTCCGCCCTGAGCCGCGGGAGAGAGGGCGGGGGGAGGGCTCCCCGTCCCTGTCAGAGGCAGCACACGCGCTGTCTGCAGGGGCCTGGCGTGGCCGTGCGGTGGGAGCTGAGATCCAGGCCACAGGCATCGCTGACAGTGACGGCCGGGCGGGAGGGGCCGCCCCCAAACACATCACCCACCGCCGGCAACACGCGAGCTCATGCCTGCTCCTCCTGGAGCCCCACTGGCTGCTCTGCACCCCGCTGGTCTGTGCGCAGGGGGCCCTGCAGCTGGTGCTCATCACCCCGCGGCTGCCCGATGCCCGTGTGTGTGTGTGTGTGTGTGTGTGTGCATGCGTGCATTTCGCATGTATGTGTGTCTGTGTATGTGTGTACGTGTGTGCATGTGCCCATGTGTGTATGTGCACGTGCGTGCGTGCGTGTGCACGTTCGTGTGCCTGTGTGTTCATGTATTGTGTATGAGTGTGTGCATGCATGTGTGTGTGCCTGTGTGTGCCTGTGTGTATGTGCGTGCATGCATGTGTGCGTGTGTGTGTGTGTGTGTGTGTGTGTGTGAGAGAGAGACATCTCCCAGGCGCTGCTGAGAGGAGCGTGTGCTTCTCGCCTCCCCATTCGCCCGGCCGGTGCGGAGCCTGGCACCCAGCGGGTGCTCCAGGGACGGGACATGGTGCCAGCTGTCCAGGAGGACCAGCTCAGTCCTGCTGGGTGCAGAGTCAGCGTCACTTCGTGGCGGGGGGTAGGGGGTGGGGGAGGGGGAGCTGGCCCGTGTCTATGTGGGGCCCCCCAGCCCGTCCTAAGCCGCGCATCCCCGTGTCGGCAGCGAGCCCCCCTGGGCGAACTCTGACCCGGCCGCGGAGCGCCCTGAGGCCGCCCCGGACTGGTCCCTGCGGGGAGCGGGCGCTGGGCAGCTCGGCCGCGCTCCTGAGAGCGGGTTCCTGCAGGAACGGGGGGGGGGCCCCCGGGGTGCAGGCTGGGCGTGAGCCGGCCTGGCGGGCGGAGTCGGCTCCCGGCGCGATGGCGGGGAGATAAGCAGGCCGTGATGTCACCTCGGCGGGGAGATAAGCAGGCCGTGATGTCACCTTGGCTCCGGGCGGGCGCGATGGGGGGAGATAAGCAGGTTGTGATGTCACCTCGGCTGGGAGATAAGCAGGCCGTGATGTCACCCCAGGCTCCCTTCCCATCCTGGAACGCCGCCCGCCCGGGGAGACGGCTGTTTGCTTTCCTCCGCATGACCTCAGCTCTCTGCCAGTCCCGGTTTCCCCAGGGCTCGGTGCCGTCTGCTCCCCGGGAGCCACGCTGGCTGCTCTGCACCCCGCTCTGGTCTGTGCACAGGGGGCCTTCAGCTGGTGCTCATCACCTCGAGCCGTCTGATGCCCGTGTGTGCGTGTGTGTGTGTGTCTGCCCATGTGTGTGTGCATGTGTGTGCCCATGTGTGTGTGTCTGTGTGTGTGCTCCAGTGTGTGTGTGCGCACCTGTCTGTGTGCTCAGGTGCATGTGTGTGCCCATGTGTGTGTGCCTGTGTGTGCGCTCATGTGTGTGCATGTGCGTGGGAAGTTGGCCCCTCGCATGTCTGTGGCGCACACAGCAGGCGGTGGGGCGGCGGATGGGGTCCGAGCCCTCCCCTGCACCAGATGCAGGCAGCTGTCTCCCAGGAGGCCACGGGGCCCGGGCTCAGGGCAGTGAGTGAGGCAGGGGTGCCCTGGGCTCTCGCGGAGTCGGCGGAGCCAGACCAGAGCCCTCGGCACTGCTGTGACTTGAGAAACCGGGGGGCAGCCTCCGCAGGGGAACCTCCGGGAAGGCAGCGAGGCTTGGCGGGGGCAGAAATAGGAGGGCGGCTCCGATCCCGAGGAAGGCTCACCACCCGCTTCCCAGTCCTGCTCTGCTCTCTGCCTGGAGAAGGAGCCCCCGGGCCCGGAGGGGCAGACGGTCACGCGGAGAGGAACAGCCCGCGGCAGAGACCGGCGCCCCGCCCGGTGCGGACCCGCCTCGGCTCACCCACCGGCCTCGGCGAGTCTCCAGCCGCGGCCCCGTGCGCTGCCCACCTGGCATCTTCGCCTGCTCCCCCCGTAACCTTCGTCCTCCTGCCCAATACTCAGCTGGGTTGTGGGGGGCAGAGTAGATGGGTGTGGGGGACCTCTGCTCTCCCTGCCACCGCCGGCCGGACGGGCGTGAACGCTCAGAGGATTCAGTCCTGTCCCTGCCCATCGGCTCAGGGAGGGACAGGCCGCTGGACCCTGTCTGACAGTAACCCCGAGAGCATTGGGAACCGAGTCTGGGGGCCTCCCCAGGCCTGGGACGGCCCTGGGGTGGGGGGCGGCCAGCCTGACAGATTCAAGCGAGAACGAACGGCGTGTTATCACTGGACCGGGAACGAGCTGGCAGCCTCGCCCTGCGACCTGTGTGTGTGTGTGTGTGTGTGCGTGTGTGTGTGTGCATGTGCTGCGTCCCCCGCAGAGGGGGTGCGGCTGGAGCTCAGCCTCTGCTCTCCGGGGTGCGGGGCCTACCGGCTGCAGCAAGCTCCGCCCGGGCCTGTGCCCACGGCGTGGCCGTCACTTCCTGCCTCGCCGGTCAGATGACAGGGGCGCTGTCCCCCTCGGTGAGGTCACCCCGAGCTGACGTCACCAGGCCTGGCGGGCCCCCCCTGGCTGGAAACCCTCTCCGGCTGCGTTCAGCCACGTGGGTGTGGGTGACATCGTTCAGGGCCGCACCAAAGGACCAACCTCAACACCAGCTGCTATGGTCGCTCCAACCTTTCGTCGACTCACCCCCAACCCCTTGGCTGGGCCCGGCCAGATGGTTTCGGGGGCCCTGCCTGGCCCGTGGGCTGGAAGTTCCCGTCCCTGCTCTGGGGGGGGGGGGGGGGGGGGGGGGCACCGCTCCACAGTCCATAGCAGCGCATTCCGTGTGTCCGGCGCTTGCTGACATCATCAGTGGGCGGACGCAGCAAGCGCAGGACAGAAGCCTAGGAGACGGAGAGGCAAGAGAGCCTGCGAGACAGCCGGCTGGTGTAAAAAAGGTTAATAATGTCAAAACAGCTCACACGCCACACACACAATACTGTGTGAGTGTAAGGTGCTTTGTGTGTAATCATTACCCAGTTCACAAAGCCGCTTACACAAAGCACCATCCATTTACACAGTGTGAACTACATCGGTCTTATACTCTGAGAGACCACTACAGGATGTCGTTCACACTGTTCCCCAATGTATAATTATCTCCCATCTCTCCCACTATTTTCCCATATTCTGAAGGAGGGAACTGCTGAAATCAGCGACCCACAGGTTGAGAACTGCTGGCTGTAGAGCCCAAGTCCATCGGAAAACAGATATTTACATGACGATTCGTTAACAGTAGAAAATTACAGTGATGAAGTAGCAACAACGAAAATAATGTTATGGTGGGGGGTCACCACCACATGAGGAGCTGTATTAAAGGGTCGCGGCCTTAGGAAGGTTGAGAACCACTGGCTTAGCGGAAGGTGGCCTGCTATTTTATTTATTTTTATGTTTTTACGGGCTGCTGTTTCAGAAAGCGGCCCCAAGTCCTGATGGGGAGCGGCCGTTCTAATTCTCCCTGCTGCTCGGCAGGCACACAGCGTCCTCACCGGCAAACCACCGCGTTGGTGCGAGCAGAGCCCCAGCCTCCTGGGCTGCGGGCGCAGCTCCCCGAGTTCATCTGAGAACGGCCTCTCCCTCCCCCCCTCCCCAGAACAGCCCACGCCCCATCTGCTGCACCACCAGGGCGGTCGGGCGGCCGGTTACCACCGCCAAGTCCCATAAAAACCCTGAGTGATGGAGGGGGAGGTTCCAGGAACGGCGGTCGCTGTGGGCAGCTTAGGGGCTGCGTGTCCCGGGTCTTTGCTGGGGGTGGTGAGGCGGCTGCTGTCTCCGGAGCAGCCTGGCTGTGACCACCCGCCCCCTGACCCCGCCGTCTCATCAGGAACAGGGAGTGTGGCACGATGCACGGTCAGCAGATCGAGGGGTGACAGTTCTCCGATACCTGTGACCAGCAGCTGCCGAGGGGACAGTGACATGGAGCGGGGCCCTTTCTAACGGCAGCCTGGCAAACCCCTGCCGGCTGCGGGGGCCGTGCCCGGCGCTGTGTCCCGTCCCTGGTCCGTGGATCCCTCCTGGGGGAGGCGGGACACTGTGTCCTGGGCTGATAGCGCCGTCCTGTCTGTGACGGAGGCGGGACATCCTGTCCTGCGGGGTCTCTTGCATCCTTCTTGTTCCAGCCTCGAAGATGCAGCTGAGGAGCCACTCTTAAAGCTGCCCTGCACCCCCTCCTCCCACCCCACCCCCCAGCCCCAGCCCTGTGACCGGCCCGCTGGTGGCTTGGGCTCCAGCTCCACGATGCCTGGCCCGAGGCCTGACCCGCACCCCCGAGTTCCTCCTCTGGGGCTTCTCCCCGGAGTGAGAGCAGAGCGTGGGGGAGGGGGACAGGCTGATGGGTGTTGCAGCCTCTCGCAGTCCCTGGCAGAGGTTTTCTCATTTCCCTTCTTATCTACTTTCGTTTTTTATTGATCTCCGAGAGGGAGAGGGGGAGAGAGAAACACATCAGCGATGAGAGAGAATCCTGCACCAGCTGCCTCCCGCCCGCCCGCCCCCTCCGCACCCGGGATCAGGCCACAGCCAGGCGGGTGCCCTGACTGGGATCGAGCCGGCCGACGCTCGGCCACGGAGCCACGTGGGCCGGGCCCTCCTCTTTAGACCTGGCTGTGCTTGCTGAATCATGAAGGCGTGGTCGGGAGCAGACAGGGTTCTCCCGCCGAAGGAAGGTTCCCTGGAGCATGGAGGCTGTTCGCAGCGGCGGTGACAAAGGACGGGTGGGAGGTGGCTGCGGAGGCTGTTCGCAGCGGCGGTGACAAAGGACGGGTGGGAGGTAGCTGAGGCCTCGGCCCGAAACCAGCCCACAAACCGCTCAGCCGGTGCCCGCCTGGCAGGCCCAGCACAGCAGCTGGGCGGCTCCCGGGGGTGGGGGGCAGTGAGGGGGGGCAGCCGTGGCTGAGGAGCAGATCCAGCTCCCTGGCCCCGTCCCGGGGGGTAGGGGAGGACGGGATGGCAGGGGGTCCTCGAGGCCTGGGCGGGGCACACCCCGGGCGGGTGTCCGCTGACGGTGAGGGTAACAGTAAGGAAGCACAGCCGGTCCCTCTGAGGTCAGCCACCCGCCCCGCCGGACACAGCCGCCCAGGCCTGACACGGGCCGGGGCTCGGAGGGGCACTGGGCACCGGGAGGCGAGAGGCAGCGGCCGCGGTGGGAAGAAGGGCACATGACTTCCACGAAGCGGCGGCCGGCCGGCCGGGGCCCAGGGGGAGCCCAGCGGGAGCCCAGCGTGAGGCCCGGTTTCCAGGGAAACGCTAAAAGCAGACAGCGCGGGCGGGTAGCTGCCATCACCCAGAGGCCCAGCCAGACCCCCATCCCCCTCCCCGCCAGCTGCTTCCCTCCAGGGCAGCGGTTCTCAACCTGTGGGTTGCGACCCCTTTGGGGGTCGAACGACCCTTTCACAGGGGCCGCCTAAGACCAGTGGAAAACGCATATATTGACATCACGATGCATCCCAGTAGCAAAGTTTCATGGTTGGGGGTCACCACCCCATGAGGAACTGGATGCCAGGGTCGCGGCCTTAGGAAGGTGGAGAACCACTGGTTCAGAGGGACTCTGGCAGGCCCTCCCCAGGGGATGGTCACCGTGACGCCAGGGGTCAGCCCCCCGCAGGGGCACAGACTCGGCAGCCCCTCTCCCGAGGGCCGGGCACCTGAGGGTCACGCGTGCCAGCTCCACCTTCACACACAGGGCCTGTCAGCGGGGCCTCAGCCTCCCTCTGGGACAGCAGCTGCGGGATCCCTGCCAAAATGACAAGGTGAGTCCACACTCCTTCCCCAGCCCTCGCGGCACACCGCGTCTTCGCGGAGCCCCGTGGCCGGGTGAGCGTCGGCCCATGAGCTGGGAGGTCACGGTTCGATTCCCGGTCAGGCCACAGGCCCGGGTCTCAGGCTCGATCCTCCCCAGTGGGGGGCATGCAGGAGGTAACTGATCCATGATCCCCTCTCATCAATGATGTTTCCCTCTCCCTCTTTCTCTCCCTTCCTGTATATTATAAAAAATATACAGTGGTACCTCGAGATACAAGTTTAATCCGTTCCGTCACCTTGAGGCGTGGGAAACTATGAGACGCTCGTGTCACGGTAAACGGGTGGGTCGTGGGCAGCCGGCCGATCCGCGCGATGACTCCTATCTCAAATGTTGCTCCTATTTCAAAGCAAAAATCGCTCGCTCGACGGCTCGTATCTCAAAAATCTCGTAGGTTAGGGCACTCGTATCTCGAGGTGCCACTGTATTAAAGAAGCCACAGCTGGAGCGCCATGGGCGACTTTGCCGATTTCAACAGCCATCCTTCTCCACGCCAGGACCGGTCAGGCTTGGCTCCTTCCAAACCCTCGCCAAGTCCTCGGCGGCTGGGAGTACACGCCTGTCGGTGGTGCTCACAGACGGAGCTCGGTACAGACCCAGGAGCAAGCGGTGGGGGTTCACTCCGAATCCCGTCTCTGCTAAAGGAGGAAGCCCCAGCATCCACGGAGTCCGAGTCGGCGTGGAGACAAGGCCCAGTGGGAAGTGACTCTGCATGTGATGTCACCAAGGCCGAGTCAGAGGAAGGGCGGGCAGGTCCTTTGTCCTCACAGGCCTGGCCCAGCCCCTGCGGGTGAGAGCCTGGCGGGGGTGGGGGGCGTGTTGCTCCATGCCACCCACAGTGATGTTGAAAGGAAGAATGAGGAGGGAGGGAGGAGGGAGTTAAAATCCTGATCATTGATAAGATAAACTCAGCCGAGACCGGTTTGGCTCAGTGGATGGAGCGAGACCGGTTTGGCTCAGTGGATGGAGCGTCGGCTTGCGGACTGAAAGGTCCCGGGTTCGATTCCGGTCGAGGGCATGTACCTTGCTTTCGGGCACATCTCCACTGTGGGGCGTGCAGGTGGCGGCTGATCGATGTCTCGTTCTCTCCTTGATGTTTCTGACTCTCTCTCTCCCTTCCTCTCTGTAAAAAATCTATAAAATATATTTTAAAAAATAAAATAAGATAAACTCAGCTGCAGGCCCGTGCACACCACCAGGATGGACAGTGCGTGAAGAAACGGCAGTGTAATGGAGGCTGCCGGTGGAACGGAGGCTGGGCAGGTAGGTGCTCCCGGATTCTCCCAGGCCGGCCCGCGGTAACCACGGTCGTTCGAGGGGGACGCGGAGGGCGGGAGAGGCACGTGGGGTGCCCCGGTGTGTGGTGTGGGGACGATGCCCCACCGCCCGCTGGCCTGGGGGAGGCAGGGCCCCGGGAAGCTGGGAAAGGCAAGAGGGAGGACTCTTTCCACCACAGGGAGGAGCGCAGCAGCCGGCATCGCAGAACCAGTTCAATGAGCTCCACGCTGGTCCCACCGCCCGGGACTGAGGCGAGAGATCTGTGTGGTCTCGGCCGCTGAGTTAGGGACACTCCGCTGCAATGACTGATGACAGGAAAGCAGCACAGTGATCAGACGCTCCCCCGCCAAGTGCCAGCCGACGCCCAGCCGTACGGTGACGCCCTGTGTGGGTCCACGGCGCTGACACCAGGCTGTCACCGAGGAGAACCGGCAGGCACCGCGCGGCCTGCCTTCGGCCGGGACCTGTCCATCCGCTGAAACCGGGAGGGGAAGACAGCTCATCACCGTCCTGCTGGGATTTGCACGGCAGACACAGCCCACCAGCCGGCGGGACCTCTGTCACCCGCTCTTACCTGGTTCCGATCGCCGGCCTATAAACATGCCCGGCGCTGCCCAAACGCCGGGAAGCGCAGGGAAGAAGCCGACTGGCTGGAGGAGAAGCGAGAAATTCGGGGTCCCAGGGAACAGGCCCGGGAGCACGGGGGGAGGTGGGGATGGCCACCCGCGGTGGGCACACCCGAACCCAGGCCCAGAGGAGGAGGGGGCTTTGGCCAGCGGAGGGGAGCGGGGGGCCAACCGGCAGGGCTTGCCTCGGTTAGTGGGCACCATGCCCAACAGGGTGTGCGGGCGGTGGCACACGGCACGGCCAGTGAGCTGCCTGCCAAGTGCTACACACTTAGCCGTTTCCCCATCTCCCGAGCGAGCCACCACACCTCCTGCCGAGAGGATGAAGCGATTTGCCCGGAGGCGCAGGCCACGAGCAGGCCAGTCCCGGGAGTCCCTGTGGCTCTTTGAAGGCCAAGGCCCTAGAGAAGGGAAACCACGCTGTGGTTCATCCTAATCGTTCATATGTAACAGGCGGACAGAGCCCAGGGTGGGCTAAGCATGACCATAGCTGTAGGTGTGACCTGTAGCTGTAGCCGACCTGTGGCTGTAGCCATGACCTGTGTCTGTAGGTGTGACCTGTGTCTGTAGCCGTGACCTGTGGCTGTAGGTGTGACCTGTGGTTGTAGCCGTGACCTGTGGCTGTAGCCATGACTTGTGGTTGTAGCCGTGACCCTGGCTGTAGCCATGACCTGTGGCTGTAGCCGTGACCTGTGGCTGTAGGTGTGACCTGTGGCTGTAGCCGTGATCTGTGGCTGTAGGTGTGACCTGTGGTTGTAGCCGTGACCTGTGGCTGTAGCCATGACTTGTGGTTGTAGCCGTGACCTGTGGCTGTAGGTGTGACCTGTGGCTGTAGCCATGACCTGTGGCTGTAGGTGTGACCTGTGGCTGTAGCCGTGACCTGTGGCTGTAGGTGTGACCTGTGGCTGTAGCACAGCCTTGTGGCACTAGAGCTGCTGCGTAGACAACTCCATTGCAATTACACAGAGACCCAGCCGAGGTGGGCGCCCTCGGGCTGTCAATCCGCATCAGAAGCGTTGATTTCAGAAATAAAGACCACCAGCGGCGTGAAGGGCATGATAGTTTATTTAAAAAGCGATACCCACTGGTCTCCGCGACCAGCGTACACATCACGATGGCTTTCTCTGGGGCATCCACCTCGCAGCATCGTCTGTATCGAAATGTTCAACTGGACCAAGAACGTCAGAGACGTGGAGACTCGCTGGACACGAGCTCGGGAACTCGGGGTGCGAGCCAGGGAGCTGCCTGGACCTCCCGGCACCCAGCAGCGTGGGGCGTGGGGCGTGGGCGCCGCGAGGCAGGCCAGTCCTCCGGTGGGTGGGCAGTGTGAGCGCGCTCCTGTGCCTGCGTCTCTAGTCCGTGTCTTCAGGGCCCCGGCCGCCGGGCCAGGCACGAGCCCCCGAGACCCGCCCGTGTGTCCCGGCTGCCGGCGTTCAGTGACTGAAGAAGATTATCAACCACCATCAGACAAAGAGGCAAAGATAACGGTTTTCAAATCATCTGAAGGCAGAGTGCTCATGGTCCGACACAGACCCAAACCTACAGTAACCGCTGGAATGACCATCTGCCGTCCAATGAACGTTCACACACACACACGCGCGCGGGTCTGGCTGATCAAACTGCACTTTGCCATCAGCGAGAGGAGTCTCTCCTCCGAGATCAATGTCTTTGGCCACGGCCCGCTCCCAGCGACAACCTAAGCAACAATTCCCAGACCCTGATCTTCAACCCCGCCCACAGGAGCGATGGTGCTGGTGAGTGACACTCGGTAAAACGGCCTCTTCCTCGATCAACGCTTCGACCCCCCAATATTTCAGACGGGCCTCTTGGCTTCTGCTTCTGCGCTCCCACGCCCACACCCACACCCACACCCACACCCACGCCCGGGGTTTCTGCGGCAGCTCGAGTCTCACTTCCTAACCCAGCGGAGGTCCCTGACCTTCCCGTGACGTGCGCATCTCTCAACGCAGCCGGGTGGGGTGTGTGTGTGTGTGTGTGTGTGTGTGTGCGCAGCTCAGCAAGGATGGAGAACAGCATGGAGTCCCGGCGCTTCCAGCCAGAACCTTTGTGCTTTTAAAAACGAAGCTGCTTTGGAATCTTTTTGGTATGCGTCAGCCTTTGTGTTTCCTTTAAAAGAATATATTCAAGGTAACTTTTCCGTGTTAAATGTCCCGGGGGGGGGGGGCTTATCGGTACTTAAAAAAAAAATAACCATTCTTCTTGCGTTCAGCATCTGGAATAGAATTATTTCTGGTCCCTCCGCCAGCTCGACGCTACCCGCACACGCGTAACTACGCTGAACTGACAGACATCCCTGAACGTGGTCGATTAGGTAAACGAGTGGGTGAGTCACAGTGGAGTCTCGATCGGTTAACAGTGTAGATCCGTTAGAAAACATCGCCCGGAGCAGGGAAGAAACCTTCAAGCTAAAAGGGGGAAGGGAAGACCCTCCTCGCAGGGCCGGGCGCCCTCACCGGGCCTGTGCTTGTCCCTCGGCCGGCCCTGCCTCCGGGGTGAGTGGGTGAGCGTGCCCCACACGTGGGAGGGAGGGAGGCCGGCGGAGCACCAAAGGGAACAGAGTGCCCATCGCCTCCCCAAGGACAGCAAGTCCCGGGCGAGCACGGGCCCTCCGCCCGCTCCCACGCCGGCCGGCAGTCTGTCCCCCACGCACCGGCCGTGCGCGCTTTCGACCAGAGGCGGCGCGGCTGCTTCACGAAGGGGGCGGGGGGCGAGCCCGGGTCTGAAGGCACGAAGTCGCACAGCTGCGCTCCTCGGAGTTTGTAAACAGAGAACAGGCTGGATCTCGGGGACCCCGGTCCGCGGGCGGGAAAGGCGTGGTGGGGCAGGCTGGCCCAGGGCTCCCCGAGACCCCGCCGGGCGCTGAGGTCTGCCAGGCCTGCGCTGAAGACCCCTCCTCGGGAAAGCAATAAGGCAAAGAGTATAAATCACACCTCG
Source organism: Lasiurus cinereus (assembly GCA_011751065.1). Lineage (NCBI taxonomy): Eukaryota > Metazoa > Chordata > Mammalia > Chiroptera > Vespertilionidae > Lasiurus > Lasiurus cinereus. The sequence continues at coordinate 15,835 of JAAGEH010000228.1, forward strand.
GGGCCCGTGGTAGTGTGGGCGTCCATAGTGTGACTGAGCCGCAGTGCGATCCAGGCCCTGCCCTGCGCCCGCACACGGCCGGCCCGGCCCCGGGCACATAGACCGGCCCGGCCCCGGGCACACAGACAGGCCCGGCCGCGGGCCCGGCCGGCAGCTCGGGGCAGTGGGCGCCCCGCTGCGGAGACCCCCTCGGACTGGAGGGCGCCCGCCGCTAGACGCCGTCGTACTGGCGCAGAGCCTCCTCCAGCTTCTGCGTCACTTTCTGGAAGAAGAGGATCTGCTGCTGCAGGAAGTGCTGCATCTGGGACCGGAAGTCGCGCACGCGCACCTGGTGGAAGTGGTGGATCTCGGCCAGCGTGGCGAAGGAGATGGTGTTGCAGCGCTCCTGGATGCCGTCCGCCTTCTGCGCCTCCATCTTGCCCTCCTCCACGTGCCGCCGGCTCTCCTTCACCTTGGTCAGCGCGCCTGCGGGGAGAGGGGGGGGCCGTTAAGACGTGTGAGCGGAGGCGGGCGCAGTCGTTCGTATATGAAGCAACACCATGATTAATGAGAATAAACTGTCGCCGGCTCACCCCTGTAGCCCTGCCACCTCTCAGCCCCCGGGAGCCGAGGAGGAGGGGGGTGGGACCTGGACGGGAACTGACCCCACAGCACCCGCCGCAGGTTCCGGGAAGGAGGCCGGAGCGGGCGGGGCGAGGCCAGCAGGAGGCGGGGGGCCGGCTGGGAGGAGGCTCAGCACCCGCACCGCCCGCACGGGCTCCCCACGCCCTGCCCCACCCTCCTCACCAGCCCCCCTGGGTGAGCTGCATTCGGGGCCTGTGAGCGCGAAGAGAAACCGGAACCCCTCCTGACCCATCCCAGTCCCTAACGGCCTGTCCCGTCCTTCACTAGCCAGCGCCGGCTGGTCCCCGCTCCGCGCCACACGACGGCCGCCTCCGACCGAACCGGAGGGAGACGCACGCGGAGAGACGGGAGCCGGAAGGAACGCACCTGGAGGGAGGGCCGTGCCCCACCCCACCCCCTGCGCCCCCGCGGGGAGAGGGTGACGAGCAGGACCGCCGCTGTGGGTGGGAGCCCCGATCCCTTAGGGACACGCGGGCAGCGCTGCGGGGCAGGTGGAGTCCAGGAATGAAGGACAGGCCGCCGGAGGAGGAGGAGGAGGAGGAGGAGGAATCGGGAGAGCCGGGTCACGCGGTCGGAGCCACTGCAGGGGGGCGGGTGCAGGGCAGGGGGATTTTAGGACGCGGGCCCTGTTTCAGGGGTGCCAGGCGTTCCCGAGGTGACCCTGACACGCCCGAAACAGCAGCAGCTACACCGATGGACGTGACGGTGCTCAAGCTGGACGTGACCACGCACATTTCTGCCCGACGTGCTGTCACCTTCCAGACGCGGAATCGCACAGGACACACTGCAGAGGCAGCCACTCCCCCTCAAAGGCGTGGCCCCTGGAGGAGGCACCAGGCAGACAGACCTGCGGACGGCCCTCTGTTGGGGCACCTGCCTCTGCTGGGGGGACACCCCCCCCCCCGCTGCGGGACAGGGCCACAAACCCAGGTCCCGGGCAGCGGGCACCTCTCAGGCATCGTCACCAGACCGAGCGGAGTGCCGATAAAAGCTTAAAACCAAAGCACAGAGGGACACACTCTCTAAAAATGGGCCGTGGAATCAAAAGCAGGCCAAGCCCTCAAATCCTCTGCCGTCACGTGGCTCGTGGGGCAGGGCCCGCCAGGCGAGGCAGCGGGGAGCCCTGACCCAGCAAACGGGGGCGGGAAGGGGGCCGTGGTCACTGTCAGGAGACGGAAGGCCCCAGTCTCCGGGAGGCCGTGGCCGCGAGGGAGGACACCTAACACCTGCGGACGGAGTGCCGGGAGCTGCTTCCTGGCCGAGACCCCGAGCCCAGGCGTCTGGGGCGATGGGAGCAGTGCGCAGGAAGTCCTCAGCTCGGAGAAACGGGGGGGCCCTCCGGTCACCCCGGCAGCGGCGGCGGGTGCTCGCGGTCACGGTCACCGTCACCGTCCGAGGGAAGCCGCCTGCCGGGAGGGGACGAAGCACAGCCCCCCCAGCTCGCTGGAACACGTCCCCGGGGCCTCGGCCAGGAAAAAGGCCTGACCGACTGCGCGAGGCCGGCCAGCCCGCCCGGCTCCTCCCAGCAGCGCGGCCCGCGGAGGCCAGCGGAGGCCACGGTGCCCGGGAAGGAGGGGGAGCTTCCCGCTGAGACGGGGTGTCACTCCCGGGCCGGCCAGCGGGGCGCACAGGGCTGGAATGTCTCCACGGGGAGGTCACTGCGAGATGGTGACCCTAAGGCTCGTTCCAGAAGGAGGAGCAGACCCCAGGCCTGTCTTCCCACCCCGAGGCTCTGCTCCCTTTAAAGAGCCACCAGGGCCGCAGAGCAGTGGGGGTGCAGCCCTCCGCCTTCCACACAGGGGCTGCGTGCCTCGCCCCCCGTCCCGCGCGAATCCGCCCACAGCCCGGCCCCCCGCTCCCACCTCCGATCCCGCCCGGCCTGTGCCAGCGCGGCTGGGCCCGCCCTTCCTCCGAGCGAAGGAAGCTGGCCGCTGGGCCGGCTGCAGGCTGTCCCTGACGCACCCGCCTCTGTGCACGGACCCCGGCGGCTCACCTCACCCTGACCGCACGCAACTCCCAGGCGCAGGCAGGCCTCGGCCCCTTCCCGCCCTGACCCGCCCACAGCAGCCAGGGCCGGGACCCCCGCCCCCCGCCCCCCACCCCTGCCCGGGGGCAGGCGGGAAGGAGCCCCACCGGGTCTAACCCTCCTTACGGAGTTCTCAGAGGGATGGTGTTGCACATGCTTGTCACACACACACACACACACACACTGACTAAAGCTCCATGAGGCTCGCTAACGCCGCAGCCTCAAAGGGCTCACACTCCGGGGGACACTTTATGAGGCAGCGCGTCGGTGGCGCCGTTTTCAAAAGCCCCCCTTACCGCCCCCCACCGCCAGCCCGCAGTCACCTCCCCCAACCAGCCGGCCCAGAAGCAGGCCCGCGTCATTGTTTTCCTAGACAAGTGGGCAGAGCGCGGTGTCATGTGACTCACTGTCACATGTGAAACCCCACCCCGGTGACAGCAGACAGTCCTCCTCCTCCTCCTGACGGGCAGAGAAACCCATTTCCCGGGAACTTCTGAGCCGGCAAAATGCACTGCCCTGGGCATGCAGGCATCGAGCCACCTGGGCATCCAGGCACCAAGCCACCCGGGCATGTGGGCACCGAGCCGCCTGAGCATCTCAGACTCGGTCCAAGAAGCTGACAGGCCGAGACCGGTGTGGCTCAGTGGATAGAGCGTCGGCCTGCGGACTGAAAGGTCCCAGGTTCCATTCTGGGCAAGGGCATGGACCTTGGTGGTGGGCACATCCCCAGTAGGAGGTGTGCAGGAGGCAGCTGATCGATGTTTCTCTTTCATCCATGTTTCTAACTCTCTATCCCTCTCCCTTCCTCTCTCTGTGAAAAATCAATTAAAAAAAAATATATATATAGAGAGAGAGGCTGACAGGCCTCCCTCTCAGGCCCCTCTGTGCCTGCCCCCCCCAAACCCCCTGGGGCTGGCGGCTGCTCCCAGGCTCCCAGCCCACCAGGCCAGGCCTGCTGCTGCTGCTGCTGCTGGGAACGCGCCTTCCTCGCCCCCAGCAGACCTGGGTTCCGGTTCCGGGGAGTTCTGTCCTCCCAGGACCCGTCACACAAAAGGCCGTCCCTCGGCAGCAGGGACCCCAGCTCCGCTCTCCCTTAAAGGGACGGTGGAAGAAAGAGCAGCAGCCCCGGGTGAGTCTGAGAGCAGGAACGTGCCGGCAGGACGCACCGGGCTCCCGGTCATCCGGGCCTGAGACGGGGCAGCGGGCGGAGGGGAGGGGCCGCCTACAGGGACCAGCCTGTCCCCACTGGCTGCCCTCGGACTGAGCGTCAGAGAAAATGCTAATGCGGCCCAGTGGCCTACTTCTCCCCTCCTCGGCACCCACCCCAGCCCGTCCGCTCCCTCCCGGCCCCCCCACCCCCCAGCACTCCCCGTCTCTGCTCCAACAGTCACTTTTCTTTTCTTCTCTTTTCGAGAAAACATCTCAAAA
>JAAGEH010000229.1:0-22195 GCA_011751065.1 Lasiurus cinereus
CAACACCTAGACTGCTGCCTCGCACAACAATTTCAAAAGTATAACTTGAAGACAGGACGGACATCATTGAGAACCACAGGAAATCTTGCTGAGTGGAAATTCTAAAACTCTAAGTAAGAGAGGGGCTCACAGAGACCCAGAAGAGGTGCAAAAATCTGAGGTATGGAGATGCGCAAGTGGAGAGAGCGGGCGGAGGAGTGTCTGGCTGGCTTCCTCTGATGGGTGGGAGATGGTTATTTCTGACTGCATTGAACCCCTTATTCTACTCTACTGAACCCCAGTTCTGAGCAAGACTCATACGGGGGGGTGTCTGGACTATCTTGAAAAGGGAGGAGTGCTCGAAGATTTGGGGGAGTCGCAAAAGGGCAGAGGTCTGGGGGCCCGCACTACACTGCACACAGAGAGGACGTACTGCTGATTGTGCCACTGGCTTTCTCTAGTGGGAGAGTGATAGAGCCTCCCAAAAATGCTGAACTCCACTTCAGACTGCATTGAACCCCCATTTCGGGCAAGATCCTGGGGACCCAGATTTATATGGGTCCTGGAGCACAAGGGAACTGGAAAGGCAGAGGTCTAGTGGCACATGCACGTTCATGTAGAGAGGGCAGCAGCAATTACCGAGAGACCCTTGAGACCAAGGGTCCATGTAGGGTTTGGCTGACTGAAATTCAAAGCTGTCTGCTCATCCCTAAGACTCCACACCATCCAAGACAGAAGCTCCCAACTGCACTGAAATCCAGGTCAGACTGCACTGAATCCCCGTTTTGGGTGAGACCCTGGAGATAAAGACTCATATGGATCCCAGGAGCACATGAAAAGGCAGAGGTCTGAGGGCGTGAATGATTGTGTACAGAGAGGCCTGCAGTGGTTAACAAGGGACACTGAGACCAGAGGCTAATGGAAAGCCACGGCTATTTGCTCAGCCCTGAGACTCCACCCCATCCTAGCCTGGCACAGAGGCTTTCGCAGTCTTATAAGTCTTAAAGCAGAGTTCAGCACAGAAGTTTTCCTGACATTGACACAACTGATCCTCACAAGCAATTGGCTTTGAAGTCAATTCCTCACAGTGATATCAACAACAATCAAGAATTAACTGCAACAACAATGTACACACGGTCCACAAAGGGGTGCACCACAAGAGCCTACCCTCAGGTAATTGGGGAGGTGGAGCTACTGGGCCATATAGGACAACTACCACACAAAGCTACTCTATAAAGTCAGGGAAGCAGTGAAAATGTGGAAAGAAAGGAACAGATCAAAAACAAAAGAAATGGAGGAAAACAAATGACTGGATATAGAGTTCAAAACATGGTTATAAGGTTCTTCAGGAATTTCCTAGAAAAAAATGGATAAATTTAGTGAGACTAAAAAGGAGATGAAAAAAAGTAAACCAAAATTAAACATACACTGACTGAAAAAAAAAATATTATACAGAGACCTAACAGCAGACTAGAGAAACGCAAGAAGCAAGTCAAAGATTTGAAATACAAAGAAGCAGAAAACATTCAACTGCAAAAGAAAAAAGAGGAAAAAAATGTGAAGATAGTGTAAGGAGCCTCTGGGACAACTTAAAGCATACCAGCATCAGAATTATGGGGGTGCCAGAAGAGAAAGAGTAAGATAATGAAAACCTATTTGAAGAAATAATGACTGAAAACTTCCCCAACTTGGTGAAAGAAATAGACTTACAAGTCCAGGAAGCACACAGAATCCCAAAACAAAAGGAATGCAAAGAGGATCACACAAAGATGCACCATAATTAAAATACCAAGAGCAAAAGATAAAGAGAATATTAAAAGTAGCCAGAGAAAAATAGTTAATTTCTTACAAAGGAACACCCATAGGTTTGTCAGCTGATTTCTCAACAGAAACTATGCAGGCCAGACAGGAATGGCAAGAAATATTCAAAGTGACGAATAGCTAGAACCTACAACCAAGATTACCCAGCAAAGCTATCATTCAGAATTGAAGGTCAGATAAAGAGCTTCTCAGATAAGAAAAAGCTAAAGTATTTCTTCAACACCAAACAAGAAGTATATGAAATGCTGAAAGGTACTCTTTAAGAAGAGGAAGAAGAAAAACGTAAAGATGAGAATTATGAACAACAAATATACAACTATCAACAAGTAAATCTAAATATCAAGCGAATTAAAAATCTGCTGAACAAAATAAACTGGTGAATATAATAGAATCAGGGCCAAAGAAAGGGAGTTGCCTGAAAATTCTCAGGGGGAAAGAGATGAGGGGGGTGCTGGAAGAGACTGGAGAGAAATCATCCATCTATGGATGTGGACAATGGGTAGGTAAGGCAGTGGGAGTGCTAGGAGCTGGCTGGAGAGGATCTAGGGGCGGGAATTGTAAAAATTGTAATCATCTGAACATTAAAGATATATCAAATAAAACAATTGTATGTCTTTTTATACACCAATAATAAACTCATAGAAAGAGAGGGGTAAAAAAATCAGGTTATCATTGTAAACCCCTCCATTAACATAAAAAATGAAGATACCTAGGAATAAACTTAATTAAGAAGGTAAAAGGCCTGTACTCAGAAAACTATAGGACTTTGAGAAAAACAGGTAAAGGAAGATGTAAACAAATGGAAGAATATGCCATATCCATGGATTGGTAGACACATCATTAAAATGTCTATACTACCCAAATAAATCTATATATTCAATGCAATCTCCATTAAAATACCAATGCATATTTGATAGACCTAGAAAAAATGTGCTCAATTTAGATTTTACAAAGTAGGCAATAGCATACAATTTGGTTCATGTAGACACAGGGCCTGAATCTTTCAACAGGCCTGGGTTGGGTTTCCCTCCAAGGCCAGGGCGGCCTCCATGGAGCTCTGAGTTTTTCCCACTCATCCTGGGGACACTTTCAGCACATCCTGGAAGAGATGTGGCTACTGGGCTGGTTTTGTAACTTTAAGAGCCACTCAGCACTCTCACGCTTCTTCTCTGCCAACTTGAAGAAGTGAGAGCCATTTCATCATGGTGGAAATACTAGTAGAAGCCCAGAGAGAGAAGGAAGCCATGTGAGGACACAGTAGAGAAGCAGTCATCTATATACCAAGGAAAGAATTGTTATGGAAATTCAATCCTGACATTAAAACCCTGATATCAACCTTCTTGTCTTCAGAACTGAGGAGAAGCAGCATTGCTAGCACTGTGTCCCATCCGAAGAGAGCAGCCTTGCACAGCCCACCCTGATATGAGGAGCAGCAGCCTCACAAGCAGCCTATCCCATCCAAGGATCTTCAGCTGCATGCCACCCACCCCTGTCCAAGAAGCAGCAGCTGTGTGAACTACCCATCCCCATTCAATGAATAGCCCATCCGAGGAGGAGCAGCAGCCACATGAGCAGCCTGCCACCATCTAAGGAGCAGCAGCTTCATATGCAACCTCCTCCTGTCCAAGGAGCAGCAGAAAAAAGAGCAGCCCACACCCAACATCCAGAGGAGCCAACACTGCTGTGAGCAAAGGCATGAGTAGCACCTACTACAGGAGCTTCTGCCAAATAAGCAGCAGCCACTGTGATGAGGTGCAGCAACCACCTAAGGAGACACTGCTGCCAAAGGTGCAGCCCTGGAATGACTCAACACCTAGGTCCTTCAATGAGAGCACAAATGGGGAGACAAAGAAACCCCCCATGGAAAGAAAGAAGGAATTGCCAGAAACTGAGTTATGTGAAACAGAGGTATGCAATATGTCAGAAAAAAAATCAAAATTAGTGTTAGAGTTCATAAACCAGATAGATGAAAAAAATCAACATATTATGTAAAAACTAAGAAGAAAGAAAGAGTGATGTAGCTTAAAATTTTCCATAGTGTTTTTTTTTGTTTGTTTGTTTTTTGTTTTGTTTTATTTAACAGTAGAAGTGGAATACCAAATTTATGAATTAGAAGACAGGGAAGCAAAATCCACCAAAACTGAACTTCAATTGGGGAAAAAAGATAAAAGACAGTAGGAGAGCCTAAGGGAACATTTGGACAGCATGATAGTAGCATCATACAATTAATAGAGATGCCACAATGACAGAAAGGTGAACAAGAAAACATATTTGAAGAAATAATGTCAAAAAACTTACCTCATGTGGAGAAGAAAAAAGTCTAACAAGCACAGAGAGTCCCAACAACATGAACCCAAAAAGACCCACCGCAAGACACATCAAAAATTAGTGGCAATTGTTAACAACAAAGAGGATATTTAATTTATTTATTGATTAATATATTACACATGTGTCCTTATTCCCGCATTACTCCTAACCCCCATTTATGCCCTTACCACACTGTCGTTTGTGTCCATTTATTAGGATTATATATCCTTTGGTTAATCTCTCCTCTTTACCACTACCATCTCCTACTTTCCCCGAGTTCTGACATTTTGATAGATGTTTCTCTGTCTCTGGGTCTGTTTTTGTTCATCAATTTATGTTGTTTATTGTATTCATTAAATGAGTGAGATTATGCAATATTTATCTTTCTCTGCCTGGTTTATTTCACTTAGTAAAATGCTCTCCAGCTCCATCCAAGTTGTTAAAAATGGAAAGAACTCCTTTTTTTTACCACAATGTAGTATTCCATTGTGTAGATATACCGAAGTCTTTCAATCCACTCAAGTGCTGATGGGCACTTAGGCTGTTTCAAACTCTTAGCTATGGTGAATTGTACTGCAATGATCACTGTTGTGCATATATCCTTTCTGATTCGTTTGTCTAGTTTACAAAGAGGATTTTAAAGGCTGCAAGAGACAGAACCTTATATACAAGGGATCTCCCATTGATTATCAATTTTGTTTTCAATATAAATACATCAGGATAGAAAGGAATGGGAGGAAGTTTACAACGTGATGCAAAGGAAGGGACTTGAATACAAGAATGACATTCAGCAAGGCTATCATTCAAAATTGAAGGGGAATAAGAAGCTTTAAGGACAAAAAGAAAGGCCAAGGGAGTTTATCACCACCAAGCCAGCACTGCAAAAAATGGTAAGGGAATGGAATAAAATTAAGACATAGAAAGGGGAGGAGGACACAGGCACAAAAAATAAAAATGGCTACAAACAACTACCTATCAATAATAACTTCAGACATAAATGAAATAAATGATCCAATGAAAAGACTTTGAGTGGCCAATTGGAGAATAAAATATGACCCATACATTTTCTGTCTACAAGAGACCCACCTTAGAACCAGGGACTCACACATACTGAAAGTGAAGGGATGGTAAAATATTTTCCAGGCAAATGGTAATGAAAAAATAGAGCTGGGGTAGCAATACTTACATATCACAAAATATACCTCAAAGTAAATGCCATAACAAGTGATAAAAAGGCCACTTCATAGTACTAAAGGGATTGGTACTACAAGAGGATATACCCTGATGAACGTCCATGTACCCAATAGAGGAGCACCCAAATATATTTTAAAAAATAGTTCTCAGAGATATCAAGGAAGATATTGACAACAATGCAATCATAGTAGGGAACTCTAATGCCCCATTAACATCACTGGATAAATCACCTACACAAAAAATCAGTAAAGAAACATCAATCCTAAATGACTCGCTAAAACAGATGGACTTAACTGACATCATAGAACATTCATTCCAAAGCCACTAAATATATATTCTTCTCAAGTGCACATGGGATATATTCAAAGATAGACTAGATATTGGGTCACAGGCAAAGTCTACTCAAATTCAAGAAGATTGATATTATATCAAGCAACTTCTCAGATCACAATAGTATAATATTAGAAATAAACTACAGATTACAAGCTAAGTCAGGGGATAAACCAAGATGGTAGCATAGGTGAACACCTACACTGCTGCCTTGCACAACAATTTAGAAACTACAAGTAAAAGACAGAATGGACATCATCCAGAACCACAGGAAAGCTGACTGAGTGGAAATTATACAACTAGAAGGAAAGAGGGGCTCACGGAGACTCAGAGGAACTGCAAATAGCTGAGGTACTTGCATAGAGAGGACAGGCAAGAGAGTGCCTGGCTGATTTCCTCTTGTGGGAGGGAGAGAGAAACTCCCTTCTGCACTGAACCCAGGTTCCAGCTAAGACTCATAAAGGGGGAGTCTGGACTGTTGTGTAAAGGAAGGAGTGCATGGAAACTTAGGGGAGCTGTGAAAGGATAAGGTCTGGAGGTGTGCACCAGTGCACAAAGAGGACTCACTGTTGATTGTGCCACTGCCTTTCTCTAGCAGGAGGAAGGCAAAATCTCCCAATTGTGCTAAAATTCACTTCTGACTTCACTGAATACCAGTTTTGGATGAGACACTGGGGATCCAGATTCATATGGGTGCCTGTAAGGCACAGAAACTCAGGAGAGCCGAAATGGCAGAGGTCTGGAGATGTGCAAGCGGGAGTGCTTGCAGAGAGGGCTGCAGCAATTATTGAGGGACAATGAGACCCAGGCGCCACTGATGGAAGCCAAACCTGTCTGCTCAGCCCTGAGACTCCACCCCATCCAAACTAAACACAGAGGCTTGTGCAATTTTACAAGTTTTTATCATAAGTCTGTCTCTAGCACAGTTCTCCCTGTGTAGACACAGCTGATCGTCACAACCAATTTTATTGGAGGTCAATTCTTGTGCCCCATTCACCACTCCACCCCCGCCCCTGTGCAGTGATACAAAAAACGAAGAATTAACTACATAAAGGCTGTACTCACAGTCCACAAAGGGGTGCACCAAGAGAGTCTAACTCGGGTAACTGGGAAGGTGGAGCTACTGGATCATATAGGACACCTTGCAGACAAAGCTAATCTACCCAACTCTGGGAAGCAGCACAAATGCAGAAACAAAGGACTAGATCACAAATGAAAAATGGAGCAAAACAAATGACTAGATATAGAGTTCAAAACCATGGTTATGAGGCTTTTCAAGAATTTCCTAGAAAAAAATGGATACATTTAGCAAGACCCAAGAGTAGACGAAAAAAGACCAACTACAAATTAAATATACACTGACTGAAATAAAAAGATATTATACATAGAACTATCAGCAGACTAGAGGATTGCAAGAATCAAGTAAAAGATTTGAAATACAAAGAAGTAGAAAACACTCAACTGGAAAAGTAAAAGAAAAAAAGAATCCAAAAAAATGTGGATAGTGTAAGAAGCCTCTGGGACAACTTCAAGCATACCAACATCCAAATTATGGAGGTGCCAGAAGAGAGAGAGAGCAAGATACTAAAAACCTATTTGAAGAAATAATGACTGAAAACTTCCTGAATCTGGTGAAATAAATAGACTTACAAGTCCAGGAGCATTCAGTACCCCAAACAAAAGGAATCCAAAGAGGAACACACCAAGACACATCATAATTAAAATACCAAGAGCAAAAGACAAAGAGAGAATGTTAAAAGTATCAAGAGAGAAACATTTAATTACCTATAAGGGAGCACCCATAGGCTTGTCAACTGATTTCTGAACTATGAAGGTGAGAAGGGATTGGAAGAAATACTCACAGTGATAAATAGCAAGAACCAACAACCAAGATTATTCTACCCAGCAAAGCTATCACTCAGAAATGAAGGGCAGATAAAGAAATAAAGGAGTTCATCCAGGTACTCTTTAAGAAGAGGAAGAAGAAGAAAAAGGTAAAGATAAAAATTATGAACAAATACATATCTATCAACAAATGAATCTAAAAATCAAGTGAATTAAAAATCTGATGAACAGAATAAACTAGTGAATATAATGAAATCAGGGGTATAGGAACAGAGTAGACTGACAATTCTTAGAAGAGTGGTAAGGGACTTGCAGGGAGAGACCAGACAAAAATAAAAAAACCTATGGATGAGGACCATAGGGGGGGTAGGTAAGGGCAGAGAGAGGGGTATGAGCTGTGTGGAGGGGAGTTATGGGGGGAAAAGAGGAACAGTTGTAATAATCTGAACAATAAAGATTTATTAAATTAAAAATTGCAATGCAACTAAATAGATTTTTTTTTTAGAAGACAGAAGGAAGGTCAAGAGACATGAAAACATGCTCAAGTCACTAATTATGTGAGAGATGCAAATCAAAATAACAATCTGGTACTATCTCACAACAGTCAGAAAGGCTATCATCAAGAAATCCACAAATGACAAGAACTAGTGAGGATGAGGAGAAAAAGGAACCCTCAACACTCTTGGTGGGAATGTAGAGTGGTACAGCCACTATGGAGAACAGTATGGAGTTTCCTCAAAAAACAAAAAACGGAACTCCCATTTGACCCAGTATTTCCACTTCAAGGAGTATATTGCAAGAAAGTAGAAACACAAAACAGAAATCATTCATGCACCCCTATATTCATAGCAGCACACTTTACAATAACTAAGATTTGGAAACAACCTAGGTGCCCATCAGCAGATGAGTGGATCAGAAAACTATGGCACATCTACACAATAGCATATTACTCTGCTATAAAAAATAAGAAATTCTTACCATTTGCTGCAGCATGGGTGGAAGTGGAGAGCATTATGCTAAGTGAAATAAGCCAGGCAATGAAAGAAAATTGTCACATAATCTCATTTATGGAAAATAAAGAACATTATAACCTGATGAACAAAAAGAGAAACAAAGAGGCAGTAAAGCTTCGAACAGACTGTCAAATTACAGTGGGAAGAGTAGGGAGTATGGGGATGGGGGGTAAAGAGATCAACCAAAGGAGTTGTCTGCATGTATATAAGTGCATCCAGTGGACACAAGTCACTGAGGTGGGCTGAAAGCATATGACGATGCGAAGGGGAAGCTGGGCGAAGGTTAATGGAGATGAGGGGAAGGAGATATATGTACTACTATGTGTAATACTTTAAACAATAAAATTAAAAATTAAAAATAAATGAAACAAAGATCCAATTTTTACAAGAATAATATTGATGAACCTGTAGCCAGACTCATCAAGAAGCAAAGAGAGAGGACGCAAATAAAAATAAAAATGAAATAGGCAACATAACAACTGACCCCATAGACATACAACGGATAGTAAAAAACAAACAAACAAAAAACAAACAAACAAACAAAACTATTGGTGACTTTATTCTAATTACATGATACAACCTGGACAAAATCGACACATTTCTAAGAAAATGCAACTTTCCAAAGCTCAATCAGAAACGAATCAGAAAACCTAAATAGGCTGATAACTACTGATGAAATTGAAGCAGTAGTAAAAAGAAAAAAAAAAGAAAAGAAAAGAAACAAAAAGAAAAAAACTGCAAGCAAACTAAAGCCCCAGACCAAATGGCTTCACAATAGAGTTTTATCAAACATTCAAAGAACTAAAACATATTGTCTTCAAACTATTCCAAAATATTCAAGAGGAAGGAACACTTCTAAAATCTTTTTATGAGGCCAGCATTACCCTAAGATGTCCAAAGACATTATAAAGAAATAGAACTTCAGGCCAATATTCCTGATGAACATAGACTCTAAAATGCTCTCCATTATTTCAACAAATTGGATGTAGCAATATATTAAAAGGATCATACACCATGACCAAGTAAGATCTATTCCTAAGATGCATGGTTATACAATATTCCCAAATCAATAAATCTGACACATCACATCAACAGATTAAATGAAAAAATTACATGATCATATCAATTGATGTATAGAAATCATTTGACAAAATCCAACACATTTCTTGATAAAAACTCTCAGCAAGGTGGGAATAGAGGGATCATACCTCAACATAATAAAGACCATATATGACAAACCTACAGCCAACATCATACTCAATCATCAAAAACTAAAACAATTTCCCTTAAGAAAAGGAACAAAACAGGGATACCCTCTTTCATCACCCTTTTTAACATAGTAATGGAAGTCCTGGCCATAAGTATCAGACAAGAAAAAGAAATAAAAGACATCTAGGTTAGAAAGTAGGAAGCAAAACACTCATTATTTGTAGATGACATGATTCTGTACATATAAATGCCAAAATACTCCATCAAAAACCTACTAGACTTAATAAATGAATTCAGAAACATAGCAGTGTACAAAATTAACACCCAGAAATCCATCACATTTTAAACACCAATAGTGAATGCGCAGAAATATAAAAAACAATTATATTTATCATTATAACAACAAAATTAAGATGCTAAGGAATAAACTTAATCAAGGAAGTAAAAAAGGTTGTACTCTGAAAGCTATAGGACATAGAAAAAAGTGATAGAGGAAGACATAGACAAGTGGAAGAATATACCATGTTCATGGAATGGTAGGATCAACATCATGAAAATGTCCATATTATCCAAAACAATCTATATATTTAAAATATCAACATGTTTCAAAATTCTAGAACAAACACTCCAAACATTTACATAGAACAACAACAATAAAAAGACCTTGAAAAGCTGCAGCAATCTTGAGAAAGAAGAATAAAGGAGGACGAATCACAATAGATATCAAGTTAGCCTACAAAGCTAATATAATCACAGAAATCAACCCAAACCACTATGATCAGTTAATATTTGACAAAGGTGGCAAGAGCACCTATTGGAGCAGAGACAATCTTTTCAATATGGGAATATTGAACAAGTACATGCAAAAAAAAATTAAACTAGACCACCAACTTACACCATACAGAAGAATAACGTCAAAATGGATAAAATACTTAAATTTAAGATATGAAACCATAAAAGTCCTAGAAGAAGCCCTAGGCACCAAAATCTCAGACATCTCTCATAGCAATGTCTTTACTGATACATCATCTAGGACAATGGGAACTAAGGAAAAAATATACAAATGGTACTACATAAAAACAAAAAACTTGAAGGGGCTGCCAAACTGGGCAGTCTTAGATGAACAGAGCCCTGCTCCCAACATGGACACTCTGGGGTGGCCAGCTCGAGCACAGAGACCATGTCATATTGACAAAGAGAGCTACTTCAGACTAGGATCCTGGCCTCAGCACCACCCAGTCTGCTCTCAGACACGAACCAGGACCGTGTAGCCACTAGTGACAGAGACCTGCAACAACAGCTGCAAACTCAGACACCAAGAATCCAAGACATCCCAGCTGCAGATTTCTGTGAGTCACAATGCCGATCTCCTCCCCACAGGCTTGCAGGCAGTGCCATATTAACTGGTAGACCCACCCCTTGTACAGGCCACAGCTCCACTACAGGAATTTGAGCCTGGGAGCACGCAAACACTGGGAATATGTTCCCCGCAATCAGGCAACCAAATCCAAAGGCCATGCAGGGTGGCAGTGCCACCTGACTTCAATTTTGGGCAAGCACACTAAAAGGCTCTTTTCTGCAGCACAGGAGCAGACTTCCTGCTGACATAGTGCTACTGTGCAACCCAGCCCCCAATTCTTTAAAGGGTCCCCGATTCTTTAGGCAGGAGGCAGCACTAAGCATCAGTGACTTGAATCTGTCTTGTATCACCTGTGCCTGAGATCCCTGACATCCCGTGCATTCACAATAAGAGCCAGTGACTCCAATAGTTGGTACATGTGTAACATCGGGACCCCGATTCTCAGTGCAAAGCCACATGAAGCAGCAGAGGCTCTGCTACTGGATTCTTGTTGCAGGCATAGGGGAACTCTGACTCCTAGAATGCAGTAGAAAGCTCTGATTCTTGGCACATGCCAGCAGGGTCTCTGTTTCAATGTGATGCAGGCAGGGTCTGATTCTAGGTGTGCACACGAGGCAACACTGTGTGCTGGTAACACTGACTCTGGGCAAGCCGGGTTCCCACCAATCCATGGCAGCCACACATCTCCTGTTGGAGCTCTTCATTGATACTCAAGTGGTGCGAAGCTCCCACTGTACATGGGCCAAGCCCACAAAACTCAACATTTGATCATTCTAGTGATAGTCAGAATGGGGAGACAACACAATTCCCCAAAAAGGATATTAATGAAATTGAAGCACACAACATGGCAGCAAAAGAATTCAGAGTAATGTTGTACAATTAATTTACTGGATGGATGAGAAAATCAACCACCTATGCAAGAATCAGGAAGAAATGAAAAGGGATATAGCTACAATCAAAAACACCATGGAAGGTTTTCAACAGTACACTAAAAAAGTAGAGTACTGAATTATTGAGTTAGACAATAAGTTAGAGCAGTGGTTGACAAACTCCTTAGTCAACAGAGCCAAACATCCACAGTACAACAATAGAAATTTCTTTTGAGAACCAAATTTTTTGAACTTATACTTCTTCTAATGCCACTTCTTCCAAATAGACTTGCCCAGGTTGTGGTATTTTGTGGAAGAACCACACTCAAAGGGCCAAAGGGCCACATGTGGCTCCTGAGCCACTGTTTGCCGACCACTGACTTAGAGAAACAAGCTTAATCTGAACAGTAACTGGAAAAAAAAATTAAAAGCAGCAAGAGAGCCTAGGGGAGCGTTGGGCCAACACGAAATGAAGTAACATACATATAATAATAGGGCTGCCAGAAGGACAAGAAGAGCAGCAAGGATTAGAAAAGCTATTTGAAAAAATAAGGTCAGAAAACTTCCAAGATCTGAGGAAGAAATAAGGTACACAAATAAAGACAGACCCAAGCGAGATGAATCCCAAAAGACCTATACCAAGACAGAATATAATTTCAATGGCAAATATTCATGGCAAAGAGAAAATCTGGAAGGCTACAAGAGACAGAGTTACCTACAAAGGATCCCCATCCAATTATCAAATGATTTCTCAACAGAAACACATCAAGATAGATGGGAATGGAAGGAGGTATACAAAGTGTTGCAAAACAAAGGACTGAATCCAAGAATACTTTAACCTACAACACTAGTAATCAAAATTGAAAGGGAAATCCAGAGCTTCGCAGACAAAAAAAAAAAAAAAAGACAAAAAAAGGGCTAATGAAGGCTAATGAAGTTTATCACTACCAAACCAGCAATGCACAAAATGCTAAGGGAATGCAATCAAAAGAATAAATAAAAAGGTAAGAAAGATGACAGACACAAAAATTAAAATGACTACAAACAAGTATCTTTCAATAGTAAGTTTAAAAGTAAACTGGCTAAATGCTCTAATCAAAGACACTGAGTGGCTGAAGGGATAAAAAAAATTCAACTCATAATATGTTGTCTACAAGAAAATCATCTCAGAACAAGGGACTCACACAGACTGAAAGTGAAGGGATGGAAAAATATTTTTCAGGCAAATGGAAGTGAAAAAAAAAAAGATGGGGTACCAATACTTATCTGTGAAAAATGAGATCCCAAAGTGAAGGCCATAACAAAGGATAAGGAAGGCCACTTCATAATACTAAAGGGATTGATATATCCAGAGGATAGATCACTTACAAACATATGTACCTAATGCGGGAACACCCTCCTCACCCCCAAAAAAAACACACAAAAAAAACTACTGGCAGATATCAATGGAGAGTGATAACACAATCAGAGTAGAGAACTTTAATAAACCACTGATATCACTGGATAAATCCTCTGGACAAAAAAATCAGAAAAGAAACAGCAATCATGAATGACTCACTAGATCAGATGGACTTAATATCTTCAGAACACTTCACCGCAAATCCATGAAATATACGTTCTTCTCAAGTGCACATTGATCATTTTCAAAGATAGACCACATATTGTGTCACAGGCAAAGAATATTCAAATTCAGGCATATTCGCAGATCAGAGTGACAAAAAAACTGTAAATGAACTATAATAAAAACAATCTCAAAAAATCAAACATTGAGACTAAACAGCACACTATTAAACAATGACTGGATTACCAGAGAGATCAAAGAAGAAGTAAACATCCTGGCAAAAAACAACAATGAAAACAACAATACAAAATCTGTGGGACACAGCAAAAGCAGTCTTGAAAGGGAAGTTCATAGCACTACAACACTACTGAAAAAATTAGAAACAATGGTAATAAATTACCTAATCTTACATGTCAAAGATTTAGGAAGAGAGCAACAAGAAAAGACCAGTGTATGCAGAAGAAAGGAAATAATAAAGATCAGAGCAGAGATAAAGGACATAGAGACCAAAAAAACAATACAAAGGATCAACAAAACCAAGAGCTGGTTCTTTGAGAGGATAAACAAGATTGATGAACCTCTAGCTAGGCTCACCAAGAAGCAAAGAGAGAGGATCCAAATAAACAAAATCAGAAATGAAAGAGGAGAACTACAGTAGACCCCACAAAAATACAAAGGATTGTTGAAAAATAGCATATTTCAACAAACTCTACAACCTGAAAGAAATCGACATATTCCTAAAAAGATACACCCTTTCAACGCGCAATCAGGAAGAATCTAAACATCTAAATAGGCTAATAACTATGGAAGAAATTGAAGCAGTCATCAAAAAGCTTCCAGTAAACAAAAGCCCAGGGTCAAATGGCTTCACAGGGGAGTTACCAAACATTCAAAGAAGAACTAAAGCCTATCCTCCCCAGACTATTCCAAAAAATTTAGAGGAAACAACACTTCCAAGCTTATTCTATGAAGCCAGATCATGCTAATACCAAAAACAAAAACAAAAAAAAAAGAAAACAAAAACAGATAAAGATAACACAATGAAAGAGAATTACAGGCCAATATCTCTTATGTACATAGATGCCAAAATCCTCAACAACATGTTAGCAGTACATCAAAAACATCATACACCATGACCAAGTAGGATATATCCAGGGGATGCAAGGATGGTACAATATCTGCAAATTGATAAACACAATATATCACATAAACAAACAGATAGAAATCATATAGTCTTATCAATTCATGATGAAAAAACATTTGACAAAATCCAACACCCTTTCTTGATAAAAAAAACAAACAAACAAAAACTATCAACAAGATGGGAATAGAAGGATCATACCTCAACATAATAAAAGCAATACATAGTAAACCCACAGCTAACATCATACTGAATGGGTAAAAACTAAAACCATTTTCCTTAAGAACAGGAACAAGACAGGGATGCCCACTCTAACCACTCCTATTCGACACAGTACTGGAAGTACTAGCCAATCAGACAAGAAGAAGAAATAAAAGGCATCCAAATTGGAAAAGAAGTAGAACTGTCCTTATTTGCAGATGACATGATACTGTACAAAGAAATCTCTAAAAACTCTATCAAAAATTACTAGACTTAATAAATGAATTTAGCAATGTAGAAGGACACAAAATTAATTCCAAGAAATTCATGGCATTTCTTTACACAATAGTGAACTTACAGAAAGAGACTAAGAAAGTAATTCCATTTACCATTGCACCAAAAAAAAAAAAAAATTAAGACACCTAGGAATAGAGAAACACCAGAAATTGCTGCCTTGCACAACCACTCCAAAAGTACAACTAAAAGACAAAATGGATATCACCTAGAACCACAGAAAGGCTGACTGAGTGGAAAGTCTAAAACTAGAAGGAAAGAGAAAATCATCCTGAGACTCAAATAAGCTGTGGATGTAAAGTGCAGAAGTACAGAGGCAAGCGTGCAGAAAGGAACAGCAACTGAGAATGTGATAGTCTTTTTCAATCAGGAGGGAGAGACAAGTTCCCAACTGCCCTGAACTCCAGTTCCTGGGAAGACTGGACCCAGACCAAACGGGGAGAAACTGGATGGTTTGGCCTCAGACAGAAATCGAGGGTGGCTTTCTCTCAGAGGTGCTTGCAGCAATTGCTGAGGGACACTGATACCTGGGGGCCTCTTCAGCATGGCTGAAAATCACCTTACCTATTTGCAATGCCCTGACACCCTGGCCCACCAAAGCTGTGGGCAGGCGCATTTAATATGAATGGCCTGGCCCTTTGCAACCTAAAATTACCTAACAAACTGCAGCTGAATCAGAGGGCTGCAGAGCCACCAAAAAAAGACACAAGGCCCCACAGCAGCTTGCATTGCTTCACATATAGGCCTCAACTTGGCACTTCTGAACCCCAAATCAAGAAGAGGAATCTGCAGATCTCTCCATAGCTCCTGCTGGGTGGCCTCAGGCAGATGCTAAATTAGTGCTCCCTTGGATCTCCCAGAGGCCAGAGTAGGACCATCCAGATTACAACTCCTCAGATCCATAAGGGACACACTCAAAGGGCAGACTCAGTGAGCACCAAAGCCCCACTGAAGCAAGTCTTGACCCATAAGGATGTCTCCTGCACTGAAGTTCTCCCATTGTAGACACAGCTGATCCTCATAGCCAATTGACCTGAAGGTCAATTCCCCCAGTAATACCAACAACAATCAAGGTTTTACTACAACAAAACTGTGCAAAGAGCCCACAAAGGAGTACACCAAGCGTGTCCATCTCAGGTAATTGGGGAGGCTAAGCCACTGGGCTGTATAGTACATCTAGCACACAAAGTCACTCTATAAACACAGAAGCAGCCAAAATGCAGAGATAAAGAAACAGATCACAAATGACAGGAATGGAGGACAGCAAACTACTGGATATAGAGTTCAAAACCATGGCTATAATGTTTTCCTTTTCTTTAAAAAAAATAAATGTTATTGATTTTTTTACAGAGAGGAAAGGAGAAGGATACAGAATTAGAAATATTGATGAGAGACAAATACCAATCAACTGCTTCTTACACAGCCCCCCTGGGGATGTGCCCACAACCAAGGTACATGCCCTTGACCAGAATTGAACCTGGGACTCCTCAGTTTGCAGGATGACACTCTATCCACTGAACCAAACTGGCCAGGGCCAGTCATAAAGTTTTTCATGAATCTTTTTTTAAATTATATCTTTATTATTCAGATTATTATATTTGTTTATCTTTTTCCCCTTCATAGCTCCCCTCCACCCCACTCCCACCCTTCCCTCTGCCCTTATTTCCCTCTCATTGACCTCATTAATAGAAAAAAAATCAAGAATCTTCGATAAACTACTGATAAATTCAGTGGGACCCTCAAAGATATGTAAAAGGATCAACTAGAAATTAAGCATACACTGACTGAAATAAATAATAATATAAAGAGATCCAACAGCAGACTAGAGGACCCCAAAAATCAAGTCAAAGATTTGAAATATGAGCAAGCAAATAACACCCAACCAGAAAAGCAAAAAGAAAATATAATCCAAGCCCTGACCAGGGGCACAGTGGATAGTGTCAGCCTGCAGACTGAAAGGTCCCAGATTTCATTCCAGTCAAGGGCTTGTACCTTGGTTGCTGGCACATCCCCAGTAGGAGGTGTACAGGAGGCAGCTGATCAATGTTTCTAGCTCTCTATCCCTCTCCTTTCCTCTTTGTAAAAAAAAAATCAATAAAATACGTGTGTGTTTTTTTTAAATAAAAAGGAGAGAAGAATCCAAAAATATGAAGATAGTATAAGGAGCCTCTGAGACAAATTCAACTATACCAACATCTGAATTATGGGGTGACAGAAGAAGAGACAAGATATTGAAAACCTATTTGAAGATATAATGACAGAAAATGTCCACCTAGTGAAAGAAATAGACTTACAAATTCAGAAGCACACAGAACCCTAAACAAAAGAATGCAAAGAGGACCTCACCAAGACATATCGTAATTAAAATGCCAAGAGCAAATGACAAAGAGAATATTAAAAGTAGTAATGAAAATACAGTTTGTTACCTATAAGGGAGTAACCGTACGATGGCTAACTGATTTCTCAATAGAAACTATGCAAGCCAGATGGGAGTGTCAAGAAATATTCAAAGTAATGAAGAGAGATAACACATGTAGACACACACACACACACACACACACACACACACACACACACAGGTTTGTGCAGTTTCCAAGTAGATGAAGACTAAGAGGTTGGTGGAGAGTGACCATCTTGGAGAGACTTGAAAACTCCCCACCCTTTGCATCCCCTCCAATTGGCATCTCCTTTGTGTGGCTGGTTGTTCCCAAGTAACACCTTCTTATAATAAACCTGCCATCCTGAAGGTGAAAGTAGGTGTTATTGGAAGCCTGAAAATCTACAACTCTGGCATCCACTGAAAAGCTGTGAACCCCAGAACTCTGGTCCCCAATTGACTCAAACACTCAGATTCAGAGGAGCTATACACTCCACACATAGGTCAGATTTTGGCTGGGATAAGGAGAGAGTGAAGTGCATAACCAGACACCCAGAGAAGGGAGAGCATGGGGATACAAAGACATAGCCTGCATATGAAAGAAAAGCAGGCACACCAGAAAAGCAAGTACAGTGGTACCTCAAGATAAAAGTTTAATTCGTTCCGTAAGCTTTAGGTGTGGGAAACTATGAGACGCTTGAGTTGTGGTAAACTGGTGGGTCGTGTGCAGCCGGCCGATCCACGCGATTACTCCTATCTCAAATGTTGCTGGTATTTCAAAGCAAAAATCGCTCGCTCGATGGCTCATATCTCAAAAATCTCATATGTTAGGACACTCGTATCTCGAGGTACCACTGTAAATGAAATGGAGGCAACCAACCTCCCAGAGAAAGAATTCAGATAAATGGTTAAAAGGTGGCTGAAAAGCATGGAAGATAAATTCAACAAAATGAGTAAGAATTGAGAGGAAATGAAGCGGAACAAAGAAGAAATGAAAAATGACATTGCTGTAAAGAACTCAAGAGGAAGCATCAAGTATAGACAAGAAGGAGAGGACCACTAGAAGACAAGATAGGAAAAAAAATACCCAAGTAGATCAGCTTCTAGGAAAAAAAATTAAAAAGCAGAAAGAGTGCCTAAGGGAACTTCGGAACTACATGAAACAAAACATCCACATAATAGGCATTTCAGAAGGACAGGAAACTGAATAAGGAATAGAAAATCTGTTTGAAGAAATAATGACAGAAAACTTCCCTGATATAGGGAACAAAAAACATATACAAATCAAAGAAGCTCACAAGGTCCCAAGCAAAATGAAACCCAAAAGACCTATGCCAGGACATATTATAATTAAATTGGCAAACACCAATGACAAAGTAAGAATCTTAAAAGTGGCCAGAAAGAGACAGAAAGTTACCTACAAAGGAACACCCATAAAACTAGCGACTGATTTCTCAACACAAACTCATCATGTCAGAAGGGAATGGATTGAAATAAAGTCATGGAAAGGAAAGGTCTGAATCCAAGAATACTATACCCAGCAAGGCTATCAATCAAATTTGAAGGTGAAATCAGGTGCTTCACAAACAAAAAAAAAGGACTAAGGGAATTTATTATCACCAAACTAGCAATGCAAGAAATGTTTAAGGGTCTCCTGAAAAAAGGAAAAAAAAAAGAAATAGGAAGTGAAGGAACACAGATATAAAAAACACAAATAATGACAAATAAGTACCTATCAATAACTTTTAGATGTAAATGGAATAAATGCCACATCAAAAGACACAGGTTAATGAATTGGATAAGAAAACACAAACCGGGGAGGAGAAAATGGCGGTGGAGTAGACGGACCCGTCTGGAGCTTTGTCGCTGGGCAGAGGGAGAGAGAGCGGCTGAGAGTTGCATTGGGAGTGTTTGTGGGCAAGCTAGGAGTCAGTTGTCCTCCAGGGGAAGGCGGGGGACTGCTGGAGGGGGCTCTCCCGGCCAGGCAGCCCCACTGCCACGGGGTTTTTGTCCACTGGAGCCACCAGCGCGAACACGGAGCCCAAGCCATCTTGCAGTGGGAGGTGGATGTCTGCGGCGGTCTGAAGCCTTCAGCTGGGCACCCATTGAGCAGCCAGGAACCCAGGGACCCAGAACTCCGCTCTCCAATAGGCGCAGACACGTGGCGGAATCAGAGATCCACAGAGCACAGGGAAAGGTCAGATTGCGCCTGACTTAAGGGGGAGGTGGATGTCTGCCGAGGTCTGAAAGCTGCGGCTGACTGAGGCACCCACAGAGCAGCCAGGACCAAGAGCGCAGCTTCCCAGGCGGCACAGACACGCAGACTGAGGATTCAGAGATCCACACTGCGCACACGCGTGCTGAAGGGTCAGATTTCGCCTGGGCCAGGGTGTGGTCTCCTACCCCGCGGGCAGAGACTCGCACACTGTGGGAGCCGGGCTGCGGGAAAGCTGCCTCTGGAGAGGTCCGAGGAGTTGGTCAAGGCGTGATCCTTGAGTGTGAAGGCAAACCCTCTGAGCTGTTAGAGGAGAGCTCTAGAAAACGACTCTTTTTTTTTTCTTTTTCTCTGGGGCAGAGGGACAACCTGGGAGTTATTGCAGTGTTCAGGCTGCAAAACCTCCACAAAGTGGTTTTGGGAACCACAGAGTAGCAGGATCTGAGCACAGCCTAGAGAGGTCCTGTGCTTTGTCTCGGATCAATTCCGAAACACTGCCACCCAATGGATGACACACAAAATGACTCTCGCATAACCACAAGAGAATAAAGAGATTAAAACACCAAGAGGGGAACACAGGGAACTGCAATACCTCCCCTACTGGGAAACAGGAGTGCCAAGCAGAATAATAGTGGAAGTGAAGGACCATTCTATTTTCCTTCTTTTTTTTTTCTTTTTTTCTTTTTTCTTTTTCTTAATTTTTAATTCTTTATTTTTCATTTTCACATATTTTAATTAAAATATTTTTTTCTTTCTGCTTCAATTGATTTTACCTTTATAATTATTACATTTTTGTTTTAAACTAGTATTATTAATTACTACTAGTACTTTACCCTTTTTGGAAAAAAAAGTGTCATTTTGTTTTCTCTTTATTTTATTTCGGGATTAGAGTTTTACATTCTATTTTCATCTTCCCTTTAGCATAATTTTACTCCAACTCAACTCCACCTTTATGCCAACACTTTCCTCCTAACTTTCCCCATTTTGCTGTCTTGTTTCTCTTTCCCTTTTCCAACTTTAGATTCTCCATATTTTTCTCTTTCCCTGGTTAAAATTTGACCCCATTTATATATCTAATTTCAAATACCCTACTACAAGTCCACACAAACCTCTCCCCTCTTGTCTTCACTAGCCAAAAAGTTGTTTTTTCTCTATTTCCTTTTGTTGCTATTTGCCTGAAAAGTGATTATATCGATTTTTTGAAAAATTTTTTGAGAGATTGTTTTAGTTTATTCTACTTGTTTTATTTTGCTTTTTGCTTGCTTTGTTTTCTACCTCTCTTTTCCCTCATCTCCCTCAATACCAGTTGCTATTTGCAATTTGCATTAATCTCTAGGTACTGGTTGCTGGCCTTTATTGGGATTAGTGACTGTTCTATTGGAGTTGTCTCCTGACATCTATATTTTGTTCCTCTTTTCTCTATTATACACTTTCTTTTCTCTCTGACTTTTTTCTCTTCGTCTTTCCTTCTCCTTTTTTTCCTTTTTATTTTCTTATTTTATTGTTCATTTATTTATCTTTTTTTTTTTCTACTCACTCTCCCAATTTGATTTTGGCACTTCTTTCTTTTCTTTCTTCCTCATTTTCCTTTTCTTTCTCTATTTACCCCTAATTTGTCCTTCATTGGTGGTCACCTTATTTGTGATTATTAACATCTTGAATACTTTTCTACTCAGTGCCTTGTGTGCTGTACCTGGTCGTGTTGTAGTTTGTGCCTTTCAAACAACGTAGGAGAGAGCACTACATAACCAGACACCCAGAGAAGAAAGACCATGGGCAGAAAAAGAAACAGCCCACAAAAGACAAAAAGGCAGGTTTCACCAGAAAAGGAAGTAAACAAAATAAAACCACAAATAAGCCTACCAGAGAAAGGGTTCAGAGAAATTATCATAATGTGGTTGAAAAGAATGGAAGACAAATTTGACAATATGAGTAAAAGCCAAGAGGTAATGGATAAGAACCTAGAGGAGGTGAAGAAGCATGAAGAAGAAATGCAGAAGAAAGTAGAGGAGGTGCAGAATAAACAAGAAGAAATGAATAATGACATCACTGCTATAAAGAACTCAATAGAAAGAATCAAAAGTAGACTAGAAGAAGCAGAGGACCACATCAGTGAGCTAGAAGACACGGTAGGAAAAAATACCCAAGTACAGCAGCTTCTAAAAAAAAAGTTGAAAAGCAAGAGGAGAGTCTAAGGGAACTTTGGGATAACATGAAACAAAATAACATCCGCATAATTGGGGTTCCAGAAAGAGTGGAAACTGAACAAGGATTAGAGAACGTGTTTGAAGAAATAATGACAGAAAATTTCCCCAATATAGAAAAGAAAAAACCCACACAAATCCAAGAAGCTCACAGAGTCCCAAGCAAAATGAACCTCAACAAACCGACACCGAGGCACATTATAATTAAATTGGCAAACACCGACGACAAAGAATCTTAAAAGCAGCCAGAGAGAAACAGAAAGTTACCTACAAAG
>JAAGEH010000230.1:0-44101 GCA_011751065.1 Lasiurus cinereus
GGCGGCGCCGGGCCCGGGCGGCGGCGGCGGCGGCGGCGGCGGCGTTGGGCTCCAGCGGCGGGACCCCTTCGCCCCGGCGCCCGCCTTCCCCTTCGCGGCTCCGGGAGAGGCCGCAGCTGCTGCAGCCGCTGTGATCGTCCGGGAGCCGGCGACGGTGGCGGCGGGAGGTGGCGGCCGGGGCCGGGGCCGGGGCCGGGGCCGCCGGGGCGCACGGGGCGGAGGTGCAGGAGGTGCAGGAGGCGGAGGCCGCGGGGGCGCACGGGGCGACCGGGAGCGGCCGGTAGAGCCCGAGCGCGCCATGGAGACGGCGGGCGTGCGTGGCGGCGGCGGGTTCCAGCCGCACCCGGGGCTGCAGAAGACGCTGGAGCAGTTCCACCTGAGCTCCATGAGCTCGCTGGGCGGCCCGGCCGCCTTCTCGGCGCGCTGGGCGCAGGAGGCCTACAAGAAGGAGGCGGGCGCCAAGGAGGCGGGTGCAGCAGCAGCAGCGGCAGCAGCAGCAGCAGCAGCAGCAGCAGCAGCAGCAGCGGTGGTGCCCGCGCCGCCCGTGGCTCCCGCCGCCACCGAGCCGCCGCCGCCGGGGCCGCCCGTGCTGCACCTGCCCGCGCTGCAGCCGCCGCCGCCGCCGCCGCCCGTGCTGCCGGGGCCCTTCTTCATGCCGCCCGACCGCTCCACGGAGCGCTGCGAGACGGTGCTGGAGGGCGAGACCATCTCGTGCTTCGTGGTGGGCGGCGAGAAGCGGCTGTGCCTGCCGCAGATCCTCAACTCGGTGCTGCGCGACTTCTCGCTGCAGCAGATCAACGGCGTGTGCGACGAGCTGCACATCTACTGCTCGCGCTGCACGGCCGACCAGCTGGAGATCCTCAAAGTCATGGGCATCCTGCCCTTCTCGGCGCCCTCGTGCGGGCTCATCACCAAGACGGACGCCGAGCGGCTGTGCAACGCGCTGCTCTACGGCGGCGCCTACCCGCTGCCCCCGCCGCTGCCACCCTTGCCCCTGCCGCCGCCTTCGTCCTCCTCGGCCTCCTCTGCCGCCTCCGTCTCCGTCGCCACCTCCTCCTGCAAGAAGGAGCTGGCCGCCGCCGCCGGCCTGGCGCTGGGCCTGGAGCTGCGGGAGCGCAGCGTGCGCGTGTACCACGAGTGCTTCGGCAAGTGCAAGGGGCTGCTGGTGCCCGAGCTGTACAGCAGCCCCAGCGCCGCCTGCATCCAGTGCCTCGACTGCCGCCTCATGTACCCGCCGCACAAGTTCGTGGTGCACTCGCACAAGGCCCTCGAGAACCGGACCTGCCACTGGGGCTTCGACTCGGCCAACTGGCGGGCCTACATCCTGCTGAGCCAGGACTACACGGGCAAGGAGGAGCAGGCGCGCCTGGGCCGCTGCCTGGACGACGTGAAGGAGAAGTTCGACTACGGCAACAAGTACAAGCGGCGGGTGCCCCTGGTGAGTGTGTGTGTGTGTGTCCACTCCCCCTGCCCTCCGCTGCCCCCGCCCTGCTGGGCCTCGGGGGAGGGAGGGAGGGAGGGAAGGAGGGAGGGAGCGGGCGGGGCAGGGGAGAGGGTGCAGGGGAGGGTGGGGGGGGCCTCCCTGGGGCGGGGGCCCCGGTCCCTCCGGGCTGGGACTGGTGCGTGGCTGCTGCTGCTGGTGTCGCGTTTTTTTTTTTTTTTTTTTTGCTTTTGTTTGGAGGAGAATGGTTTGGAGGAGAATCGGGGTTCGCTTTGAGAGTCCCCGTCCGGTCGTCCGCCCCGCCTCGCCTTCCCGGGAATGGTCCTCTAGCTGGGGAGGCAGGCCTGACCCCTAGGACTGGCCGGCCGGGCTGGGGGCGGAGGGTCCGGCGGCCCGGTGCGCGGAGAAAGCCCTCCGGCCCTCGCAGTTGCCCAGCAGAAAGGCCGGGGAAGGGCAGGCCGCAGACCCCGGGCACGCTCCTGTCCCCCCGCGTCCTGGGAAGTGAGACCCGGGCTGGGCCCAGGCGGGGAGCCTTCTCCGCCACGGCCTGCCTTTCCTCTCTGGGCACCGCGGGAAGTGTCCAGAGCAGCCGGGGGCAAAGGGCAGCGCCGGCCCTCCCCGCCCAGCTCCCGGGCCCACGGTCCCCGCAGGAGGCGGGCTTGGCCTGGCAGCCCCGTGTGTGCCTGGAAGTCCCGGGAAATGAAAGGCCGCCGTGTCCTGGCGCCCTGGCAGGGGGCCGAGACTTGGGGACTCCAGCTCCGCGTCTCCCTGGGCCTGCCAGGGAGTGAGCCCGGAGCCCGTGTTAGTGTGTGTGTGTGGCGGGGCCGTGGGCCGAGGGGCCGGTGGCTTGCCGTTTGTTTTGGAGGCGCCCACGTCCCTCTCCCCGCCTCAAACGCTGGAGGGCACCCAGGGCGGGCAGGGCAGGGAGGCCCGGCCGGCGCCGCGGGGTGTCTGGCCGGGGACAGAGGTGGCCCGGCCCCTCCCGGGGCCACGGCAGGCGGGACGCCGTCCCCCGGGGTCCTCCCCGACGTGTCCTGGCCGCGGGCCCCCCCCCCCCCACCAACGTGCAACTTTCCCTGTACGTCTCCAGGCTTATTAAGCCGCGCAGAACGCGGCCTGGCTCGGCTATTCTTGGAGGCCTAATTAATTCAGCTATTGCATCAAACTGCTTTTTCTGAATCTGTGAATAGAGGCTCCCGCCCGATTTTCTCTGGGCGCCCCTCCAGCGGGGTGTCAGTCTTGGGGAGCGGAGGAGGGGCTGGGGGAAATGAGGGCCTGTCGCCTGTGCTTGGAGGGGGCCGCCGTGTGTGTGCGTGTGTGTGCGTGTGTGTGTGTGTGTGTGCGTGTGTGCGTGTGCTCGCCTGTGTGTGTGTGTGTGTGCTCGCCTGTGTGTGCGCGTGTGCGCGTCTGTATGTGCACGTGTGCTCGCCTGAGTGTGTGTGCATGTGTGCGTGTGCTTGCCTGTGTGTGTGTACGTGTGCTCGCCTGAGTGTTGTGTGTGTATGTGCGTGTGTGCTCATCTGAGTGTGTGTGCGCATGTGTGCTAGCCTGAGTGTGCGCTGTGTGCTCGCCTGTATGTGTATGTGTGTGTATGTGTGCACGCGCCCCTGTGTGTGTATGTGTGCATGTGCTCGCCTGAGTGTGTGCTGTGTGCTCATGTGTGTGTATGTGCGCACGCGCCCGTGTGTGTGTGCGTGTGCGTGTGTGCGGGCGCAGCGGCGTCTCTGCCCTTGCTCGCCCAGTGCCCAGGTGGCAGCTGTTGGTGGGCTGCGTTGCCGTGGGGTGCGCTGGGGGTGCGCTGGGGGTGCTGGTGGGAAGGCTCGGCGGCTCTTCGTCTGAGACGGACTTGCCGTGGGAGGCTTTCCAGAGTGGGCGGCGGCGCCCTGGACAGCCGGCGAGGCCAGAGGGGCCCGTGTGCAGGGCGGGCGGGCGGCGGGCGGGCCGGCGAGGCCACGGCGGGTCCCTCACCTTTGGAGTGGACGGCAGAGGGTGTTGTCTGGCAGGGCGTGCCTGCCTCTGTGTTTGTGTCCGAATCTGGGTCATGTGTGTGTGTTTGCGGTCTCCGGCCGCCCCGGGGCTGCCTCTGCCACGGCCGGGCCGGCCTGGCGCCCGCAGCGGGCCCCGCGCCCCGGGCAGCGCCCGTAGGCTCAGGGCCGGCCCGGCTGGGGCTGGCGGAGCCCGCGTTCGCTCCGGCCACCTCGGCAGACGGTCAGCGCTGCCCCTTCTGCCTCAGTGACCGCCCCAGGGCCGCTCACCGCCGCCCGTGCGGGTTTAACGCCGTCCCCGGCGGCGGCCTGCAGGCCTCAGTGCAGCCCAGCCCCGTCTGTCCTCGCCATGGGGCCTGGGCCCGAGGTCTGGCCGACGGTCGCGTGTCCCCCGTCCCCGCTGGTTGCCCCTGCAGGGGCTCCTGCCTGCCCTCCTGCCGCCCCCCCATCCCGCACCCCTCACCCGCCTTGGAGCTCTTCCTGCCAGCCCTGCCCCCTCGCCCTCCTGCCCTGGCTCTGAGGCCACCGTTGGAGTCGTGGGGTGTGTGGTCCCCTTTAAATCTTCCCAGCACAGCCGTGTGCTCGTGTCTGCGTGCCAGAGGCACCACGTGAGGGGGGGAGGGTCTGGGCCTCAGGGTGGGGGACCCACAGCTGCCCAGACAGACTGTTTGCTCTGGAAGCAGCCGCCCCGCCACGCCGGCTCCTCCCCTCGCCTCTGGACCGCGCGTTCACGCCGTCTTTTGATTCCTCCACTTCCCTTTGTCGCTCGTGTTCACGTTTCCGACGTGGTCGTGCCCAGGATGAGGCGGGAGGCGACAAAGACGGGGCCGGGACTGCCCTCGGCGGGGGACAGTGCTGGACGGGGCTCCCGGGGCGGAGGGCTCTGCGAGGAGGAGGAGGGCGCGCCCCCCAGTGTCGGCGGCCAAGGGGTCGCCAGGCCTCCTGCCAGAGGGACACCCCGTCGTCGGCGGCGCTCCGCGCCCGGGGGGGGGGGGGGGGGCGGTGCCCTCCCCGGTGTTCCCAGGCCCCGTCGCCGGCGCGCGCCCTTCGCCTGTGGTCCCTGTGGTCGCCCGGGTGGCACCGCGCGTGGGGCGAGTGCCCGCTCGGCCCGGAGAGCCCGCGAGGGCGGCATCTCGCGCGCCGGTTGGCGGCCTTCCTTGGCGACGCCTCCGCCCTAACGGGTCCCCGCGAGAGGGCCCCGGGCCATCCCCGATCACTTGCCCAGCCCCCCCGCCCTCCGCCCCTGCTGGCCGTGCGTGGTGTCCATGGTGCGTCGCCGGGTGGGGACCGCCGCGGCCCTCGCTGGCGTGTGACCTCGAGCGCGCGGCGTGGCCTCTGCCTCCGTCTCCTCCCGGGTCACGCAGGGACGGCGGCGGGGGTAGCCGCAGCGGCTTCTCCTTGGTGAGGAGGTGACGGTGTCCCCGGCCGGAGACGGCCGTTTTGGGAACACGTGGCACGAGCTGAGGCCCTGCCCGCCCGGCCGCCCGCTCGGCCCCGGGCCCTGCCTCCCCCGGGCTTGTCCAGGGGCGTCCGGCCCCGTTGGGCCGGTCTGGGCGCAGGTGCCGTGGTGGAGGAGACGCTGGCGAGTGCTACCCCTCGGGGGGCGGGGGTGGACGCCAGGGCGGGCGCTGCGGGCGACCCTGGGAAGGGCCATCCCTCTGTCCTCCGACCCCGAGGCCCAGGGGGGTCTCCCCGCAGGGCGGCCCTGGCCTGTGTGCCGCGCGTGAGGGCGGCCGGCCCGCGGGCCCACGGGTGGGGGTGGCGGGAGCCCCCACGGCTGGACCGTCCGCTCGAGTGGCCGCTGCCCTCCCTGACCGGGACTGGTGTTTCCCTGGCCGAGGCCCCATCCCCGGCTGAGACCGGGCGGCCGGGAGCAGCCCGGCGCCTCGGATCCCCGTCGAGGGGCGGCTGTGGCTCTGAGGTGGGGAGGCCGGGGGTGCAGGGGGAGCGGGGGGGCTGGGGACCTCTGACTAGAATTCCCACGGGGAGGGTGCTGCTCTCAGTGGAGCCGCGCTGGCCAGTACGCTCCCCAGGAACCCCCTCTGGGTGGGGCTGCGGTGCTCGCCCAGGGCCGCCGGGACTGGCGGAGGTCTCGAGGGCCCCCTGCCCCTGTGGAGGCTCCCTTGGTGTGCTCTCTGTTTTTTGGCCTTCGTGGTGACTTCCTGGTCCAGAGCGCTGGCTGAGGAGATGGTGGGGTGCCGTCTCGGGTGATGCTTTGAGGAGAGGCACCTGGAGCTCCCCCCCACCCCACCCCCCGTCCCCCTGCAGAAGGATGAGTCTGTGAGTCGGGGTGGACGTTAGGGTAAAGGTGGTGGGGTGTCTTCTAAAATGGGGAACAGCGGCGGCTGGTCTGCACTGCACCCTGTCGCTGGCCGTGGAGCAGGGGGAGGGGGCTGCCCGGTGTTCGTTCCGTCGTCACTGAGCAGCCCCCCATCCAGTGGTTCTCCCGGGCCCAGCACCCCGTTTGGAGCTGGGCCGGGCCCCTTGCCTTCTGGGGTGTCCCTGATGTGGGCATCTGGCTTGGGGGCAGCGGGTCACGGAGTGGCCCCTGCCTCTGTCCCTGCTGCCTCCGGCCCCCCGTGAGCGGGCGGTGAGCAGGGTGGCTGCCTCGCCAGGCGGGGGCTGTGCCGGCGGGGCTGGGTGTCGGGTGAGGCAGACGAGGGACCGGCGAGGGGGAAGCGTGACCTGGCCCCACACGGGCCACCGGCGCTTCCGGCCTGCACTGGGCCATCCGTGGGAGTGACCGGGCCAGCGGGCGGCCGGCGGCCGGACCCTGCGGCCCGGGGCCTGTTACACAAGCGGCAATAATGCGGCTCTCTCTCAGGATTGCGACAGCCGGGGAGGGAGGGTCTCTCCGCGGGAGAATTATGCAAGTTTCAACCGAAATGTTTGTTAAAAGTTTCTTTGTTTGGAGTCAAAACACCGAGGCTGGACTCTTTCCTCCCGATCAGTGAGAGCGGAGGGGGGTTCAGGCTGGCTGGCACGTGGGGATGGCGGCGGGCGGCGAGATGGTGGATGGGCACGCCCCGGGCTCGTGAGCCGGCCGGGACGCGGGGGGCGGGCTTGACTCGCCGAAGGAACAGGAAGTCATTGCTGGGGAGCGGGCGGGTGTGTGTCTGGCCGGCTGTTCGTGGGAACGGCCTGGCCCCGGCCGCCCCGGCCGCCCCAGCCTCCCCGCCCGAGGAAGACCAGGTGGGGCTTGTTCAGGTGACGTCGCGGCTCAGGAAGCACCTGGCGGGGAGGGTGCTGCTCTTGGAGGAGGAGGACGGGGCTTCCAGGAAGACGGGGCTCTCCAGGAGCCCTGCCCCCCCCCCCCGCAGCCGTGGCTGCGCCAGGCGGGCCGTCCCTCAGGTGGCACGGCTGGGACACGGGCGCGGAGCGGCCATGGGAGGTTATGGGGTCCCCCAGCGCTGGGAGTCACCCCCACGTGTGTCTGCTCATGGGCTGGAGGGAAGGGCCAGGCCTGGCCGGTTTGGCTCGGTGGGTAGAGCGCCAGCGTGAGGGCGGAAGGGTCCTGGGTTCGATGCCCGTCAGAGGCACCCACCTTCGCTGCAGGCTCTGGCACGAGGCAACCAACTGGTGTGTCTCTGATGACGATGCTCCTGTCTCTCCCTCTCCCTCCCCCCCCACTCGCTCCAAAAGCCGATGGAAAAGCGCCTCAGGTGAGGATTAACAACACAAACGTTAAAACGCAGGAGCCAGGCTCCGCCCGAGTTTTGAAGGAAGCGGTGGGAACCAGAGGGGATGGGGCACCTGCGAGGCGGAGGGGGCCCCCGGCCAGGCACCCGGGGCCCCTGAGTGGGCGTCTGGGGGGAGGGAGAGGCCTTGCTCTTGGCGTGGGGCCTTTGCGTCCTCCCTGTCGTCCCTGTGGGACTCAGGAAGATGGCGGGGTCGCGGCGTGACTGGTCTGGTTCTCGGATGGTGCCCGGTGCTGTGGGCTTCGCCAGGCCTGGGGGCGGGGGGCTTGGTCACAACCGGGCCCCGAGTTGCGGGCCCCCGAGTTCTGGGCTCACGGAGGCACCAAGTCCTCAGGGTCTGTTAGCAGCCCTGCTCTCCATGACTGGAGAGGGGAGGGGGCGGAGGGCTTTCTCGGGGTGCCGTGGAGGGGTTGGCAGGTGGCTGGTCCTGCCTGCTTTGAGTTTTGAAGGTGGCTCGCTCAGGCCTGTCTGTGGGGCCACGCCGACGGGCAACCTGCCGAGGGACGGCGTCCCCCTGTGACCTGGCCCGGCCCAGCCTGCGAGGAGCCCGCCCTGGCCCGGCTCTCCCTGAGACGTGGTGGGCTGGTTCCTCGGAAAGAAGCTTTTTTTGTTGAACGCAGGCTTCCTGCTTGTTGCAGGGAGATGGGGCGGAGGGCGGTCGCTTGGGGTGCAGGCAGGGGAGGCGCCTCGGGCACCCGGTCCGGCTCCCTCTGCCCCCGGGGGTGGGCGAGGTGCAGCTGGTCTGAGCCACGTGAGAGGTGGTGAGTCACACTGGCAGCTGAGCTGTGCCCCCAGCCCCAGGCAGAGACCCCGTGTGTGGTGGCACCAAGGAACCGGGCTGACCGTGCCAGACGCAGTCACGTGGGGGGGACACGCATGTTGGGGACACTCCCCGGTGTCCCACGTCGCCCTTCCTCTGCCGGCGGGAGCGGTGGAGTTGGGGAGTGGTCTGGAGCGCTGGTCTTGGTCCCCACTTTCCCAGCGGGGCGGGGCTCCCGGCCTCTCCTGGCCTCGCACTGAGGGCCACTCGCGGGGGAGGGAGTGCGTTTCTGGAGCCTGAGGCCGCTCTCGCCTCACCTGCGTGACCCGGGTCAGGACGGGCCCGTGTCTGGCAGGGGCGCAGCCCCCGGCACCGACAGGCACCAGATACCCCCCGTGCGACCCTCTGGTCGGGGCCGGCGCCACCGTCTCCCGGGGAGCGTGCCCGTTCCCCCTGCTCGGCCCTGTCCGTCCCCCAGCCCAGCCCGCGGCGCTGTGTGGCAGCTCAGCCTGCGGAGGAGGGGGGGCTGGTACCAGGCCGTCTCCCCCCGCCGGTGGGTCCTGGCTCTCCCGTCTCCGTCTGGGCAGAGCCGGGCGCGTGCGGCCTCCTGCCCGCGGCGGTGCTCACGGCTCTGCTGGAGGCTCGCTGCGGCCGGCCGTGGGGTAGTGCCACGCTTCTGTCTGCCCGGCCGCCCGGTTTCGTGCGAACTCGCCGCTACCCTTGCCCGTCAGAGCTGGTCGGCCCATGCCAGGGCTGGGTGCTGGGCAGGCCCGGGTCCAGCTGCGGGGAACGCCCATTCCGTGGACGTGGGTGGCAGAGCAGCGGGTGCTGTGCTGAGAACTGCCTGGCGTGGGCATGGCCGGGCTGGGTCCGAGCAGCCCTGGAGTCCTGGGCCCGAGGACTGGGGGGGCTGGGCCCCTCCTGAGAGCGAGCCTCCTTGTGCCGGGCTCTGCCAGCTGGGCGAGTGCTGGTTTGTGGGAGGCCAGCGTGGGCATCTGTACTCGGACCCGCTCCCGGGAGGAGGAGGAGGAGGGGGGGGCCCGTCTGGAGGTGCTGGGAGCCGCTGCGGGCGGAGGCGGGTGTGTGGGCAGCAGGGAGGTGCCGTCTTCACACGCACCCCCGCGGGGTCTCCCGGAGGCCGTGCGCGCCGGGCGGGGGACCCCTGCCTGGGGTCACGCCCTGGACGCCCCGACTCACGGGCCCTCCCTGCTGCTGCCCGCTCCCTGGGGTGATGACTGAGGTGCCCAAACCATTAAAGCATCATGCTCCCGAGTTGAATGATATGCAAATGTAGTCAATTAAGCGAGGGGATTTTAATTAGCAGTTTAAGTTCATGTGTGAAGTACTTGCCTTAATTACTTGACAGTTTTGTTGTAAATTTGCTAAGTTTTTTTGCGCAGCGATCAAAACTGTGATTTTTTTTAACGTCCTCGAGCAGGAGGTGTCGCCAGCCGCCTGACCCTCTCGTCTCGGTTTGCCGAGGTCTCCGAACCGCGAAAGCTAGGTGAGCGGCGGGCGGCGCCCGGCGAGTGGGCGGCTGCTCGCGGCGGCGGCGGCGGCCGAGGGGGGATCCCTGCCCAGAGGGGCCCGCAGCCCGGCAGCCCCGCCGCGGCCCGGCTGGGAGAGGAGCCAGGAGGCCCGGAAGGGTCCTGACCGCTGGGACCGCCGAGGAGCAGGGCCCGAGCCCACGCGGGGAGCTGTGCCGGGAGGGGCCCTGGACCCGTGGGCCTGGCTCCTGGGCGCCGAGCGCACGCCTGGTCCCTGCGGCTGCTGGAGCTGCCGGAGCGCGTGTGCCCGTGGACTCCGGAGGGCGCGTGCTCTGCCCGTCCTGAGCGTGTGTGTGGGGGGAGCGGCTTTGGTTTTCCTACGGCCGCGGTCAGCCGCCTCGTGTTGGGGTCCCTCTCGGGGCGTGCGTGCCAACGTCACTGCCCGTCGGAGCTGATGCCGCTCGTGCTGCCCCTTGCGATGTCCCTCTGACCCAGTGGTTCTCAACCTTCCTAAGGCCGCGACCTCATAGCTGTCATTTTGCTACTGTTATGAATCGTCACGTAAATATCTGTACCTTCCGATGGCTTTAGGCGACCCCTGTGTTTTGGTCGTTTGACCCCCCCGCCGGGGTCGCGACCCGCAGGTTGAGAACCGCTGCTCTGACCCGCCGGCGCCGGGCTGTGTTCTGTGCCGGCTGGGGCTCTCCACGACGAGCGAGGCCTCTCGCGTTCCTCTCTGAGCCCTGGAGGCGGAGGACGAGGCGGGACCGTCCCCGTGTTCCCAGCGTCTGGGGTCCTGCTGGCCGGGGAAGCGGGTGGGAGGGAGGGGGGCAGGGGTCCCCGGAGGGCTGGGGGCGGGGTGGCGGGCGCTGGCCATGGGCCGCTGCCGGGCTGCTCCGCCTCCAGGGAAATCGTGGCTCCGGGCGCCGTGGGCCAGCGGGCAGGGCCTGGCCGATCCCCGATCCCCGATCCCGTGTCTCTCTGCAGCTCCGGCCGGCGTGCCCTGCACCCCAACCCTGGCAGGACCGGCGAGGGGGGCCCTGTGGTGGCATCGTCACGTGCCCGTGGGCACACGGTGTCGTGTCCCGACGTGGCGTGGGGGTCACTCCTCGCTGCCCCAGGTAGAGCCTGGTTAACGATGCACCCGGCTCCGCGGTGGCAGCGGCCGACCCTTCCCTCCTCGGGGAGGAGACCGACCCCAGCCGTCCTCTCCTCTAACGCGGAACCGTCTCTGTACCTGCTTAGCCCGCGGGATTGTGGGGGCCGGGACGACGGTGCCAGTGGCGTGCCCAGCAGAGCCAGCGGGCTCGGTAGCGCCCGGGCCGAGTTTGGATCCGGGATCTCAGAAACGGCACGTCGGGGCTGCGTGGGTGGGCACATGTCTGTGGGCGCATGTCTGTGGGCAGGTCTCTGTGGGTGCGTGTCTGTGGGCACGTCTCTGTGGGCAGGTCTCTGTGGGTGCGTGTCTGTGGGCACGTCTCTGTGAGCACGTGTCTGTGGGTGGGTGTCTGTGGACGCATGTCTCTGGGCACGTCTCTGTGTGTGCGTGTCTGTGGGTGCGTTGTCAGCCTCCTTGTACTGAGGCTCTGGGCCTCATTGAACGTCCAGGGCGCTGGGTGCTGGCTGTTCTCGCCCCTAGAAGGGCTGCCTACGGAAGGGTCCCCGCCGGCAGCTCGCGAAGCCGGACAGTCAGTCGCTGTGCCCTCTCCTCGTCGCTCCCTCAGGGGACCCGTGTCTGGGCCGTGCCCAGGGCGGGCGCCGAGGCCTGGCCTGCAGTGGGCGCCTGTGCCCGGCCCTCCGGGGGCTCTGGTCCAGTGCGCTGGCCTCGCACAGTGGCCGTCCGTTCTCCTTGGGTGCACGTGTGAGCACTGTGTCTGGGGCCGGGGAGAAAGACAGCGGGCCCCCTGGCTGGTTCTGATTTGGGGCCCTGCAAGGAGGGCGGAGCCTGAGACCCCCGTGTGGCTGAGGTGTTGCTGCGGGGGCCTCCCCCACGCGGGTGCACTAAGGTTGGGGCGCTCCCCGTGGAGGACGGGGTGGGAGGGGCCTCGCTTTACTCACACAGAATGTGCAGGTGTAAGTGCTCCTCCTGCGTCTTGCGTCGCGCCGCGTGGGTGACTGACTGCGGGTCGTGCGGGTTTCTCTGCCGCTGTGGCGGGCGACGCGAGGTCAGGACCCCGAGTCGCGGGTGCTCAGTCCCGGGACCGTCGCAGGCCGCCCTGGGCGCACACATCGCCCGTCGTCCTGAGGGACTGGTCCCCAGGAGGCCCGGGCCTGCGTACGGCTGTTACCGGCTTTTTCTCCACGTGCGGCCCCAGTACAGGCCGATTCCCCGCCCTCACCGCCGCAGCTCCTGCTCCCAGAAAGCACGCCGCCGTCCCGCGCCGGCCCTCCACCGTCTCCAGACCTTCCCTGTCCCCCGTGACCTGTCCCCGTCACACTCACCCACCTCCCCGGCCCCTGCACCCGGCTGCTCTGTCCCTGGCCTGACCCCTTCAGGGCCCCGGGAGCGGATCCACGGCCTCTGTCCTTCTGCGTCTCGCTTACATCACGGAGCGCGCGTGCCCAAGGCCCAGTCACGTCCCGGTGTTCCTGTGCGTGTGCATGTGTA
This sequence comes from Lasiurus cinereus, assembly GCA_011751065.1. Taxonomy (NCBI): domain Eukaryota; kingdom Metazoa; phylum Chordata; class Mammalia; order Chiroptera; family Vespertilionidae; genus Lasiurus; species Lasiurus cinereus. The sequence continues at coordinate 11,980 of JAAGEH010000230.1, forward strand.
TGTGTGTATACGTGTGCGTGTGCATGCGTCTGCCCACCGGTGGGCACTGGGCTGTTCCCTGTTGGACTCTGTGAGCAGCCTGCGTGAGCGTTGGGTGCGTTGAGTGGAGTGCGGGTTCGGTGGTGATTCTGTGTTCGGTTTCGGGGGTTAGGGTCAGGGTTAGGCCCGCTCTCCGTCACGCCTGCACCAGGGTACACGCCCTCCCCCCATCGGGCGCAGGCTGAGTTCTCCAGGTCTCGCTGGCGCTGGCTGTTTTGTGTGTTTTTGATGGTGGGCATCCTCGTGCTGCGGCTGGTGTCTCACCGTGGTGGTGGTTTTTACATTTTTATTTATTGATTTAGAGCAGCGGTTCCCAACCTGTGGGTCGCGACCCCTTTGGGGGTCTAACGACCCTTTCACAGGGGTTGCCTAAGACTATTGGAAAACACCTATTTCCCATGGTTTTAGGAACCCACACACCGCTCCTCGGTGTCGCAAAGTGTAGCCATGTAGTTTACTGTTCTCATATGAAGACTGTTGTCCATGCTACACTACGATTCAAGACACAATTTCACTTATTTGTAATTAGAAATAAATATTTCACAATATACAATTACATATTGTTTTTGTGATTCATCCCTATGCTTTAATTACGTTCAATTTGTAACAAGGAAAATCCATCCTGCCTATCAGATATTTACATGACAGTTCATGACAGTAGCAGAATTACAGTGATGAAGTAGCCACGGAAATAATTTTATGGTTGGGGGTCACCACCACCTGAGGAGCTGTCTTAAAGGGTCTCGGCCTTAGGAAGGTTGAGAACCGCTGATTTAGAGAGAAGGGGAAGGAGAGAGAGAGATCGGCTTGCTCGCTCGTTGATGCACTCGCTGGTTGCTTCTTGTGTGCGTCCCCGCCCGGAATTGAACCCTGGGACCACACGCTAAGCACCCGAGCCACCGGCCGGGCCTTGCGGCGGCTGGAGTTGCGCCTGCCTGGTGACTGGCGATGCTGAGCGTCTTGCCGTGCGTGTCCTGACCACGTGCGTGTGTGTCCTGACCGCGTGTGCGCCCTTGGAGCAGTGCCTGCTGGCGCCCTGGGCTCTTTTGGAGTTGGGTTGTCTGAGCGCTCCGTGCGTGGCGGGTTCGAGTCATGTCGCGTGTGACTGGCCGATGTTTCGTGCGCTGGGCATGCCATGGCTTAGCCGTCCGTCTGTCCGTCCGTCCGTCTGTCTGTCGCTAAGCCAGGCCTCCCGGTGGGAGTGTGGCCGCAGGTCGGTCTGAGTGCAGATGCCCTCCGTGATGGACCCCTACTGTGTGCCCAGCCCCCGGCCACCAGAGGGGACTGGCAGGGACCACGGGGCTTGTGGGGCCGATGATGGGGCTGATCCGGGGAGGCCTGTGTCAGTGCCCCTGTGTGCATGCTTGTGAGTGCGTGTGTCCGCGTGTGTCCGCGTGTGTCCGCGTGTGCCGGGCCCGGGGCTGGGGGCCGGGCAGCAGGCGGTCCTCGCACCCTCACGCACCGGCCTTTCCCCTCTGAAGTCTCTGTCCTGCCCGTGTCTGGAGGAAGTTGTTTGTTTTTTTTAATTTATCTAACTTAAATATATCTTCATTGGTGTTAGAGAGGAAAAGAGAGAGAAACACCCACGATAAGCGAGAGTCGTGGACCGGCTGCCTCCTGCACGCCCCACCCTGGGGGTTGAGCCCGCCACCTCGCCATGTGCCCCGACCGGGAGTCAGACCGTGACCTTCTGCTTCACTGGGTGGACGCTCAACCCTGAGCCGTGCCGGCCGAGAGTGCCGGGGGTGGGGTGGAGTTCTCTAACAGAGAGCGAGGGGTGGGGAGCTCTCTGGCAGGGGCTCCTCTCACCCCCGGAGGCCGTGCTCCTCTCTTTCCAATCGCCCAGAGCTGGCTGCGGCCACCGCTGCCCAGAGTGTCCCCGGGAGGAGAGAGGAGAGGAGAGAGGCCGGCCGCTCCGGGCGGCAGGACGGGGGTCGGTGGGGCGGCCAGGGGGTCGGCGGCTGGCGTGGCTCTGGGAACTGGGAGCGTGAGGGGCGCGGCAGGATCACCAGCCGCTCTGCTCTCTCTCCCGCCTCCGGACACCACCGCGCAGGCCCTCGAGGGGCGGCCGTCCGGCCCGTCCTCGGCCTCGGTATGCACGCCTCGTCCTCGGTGTGCACGCGTCGGCCTCGGTGTGCACGCGTTGGCCTCGGTGTGCATGCGTCGGGCCGTGCTGGCGGCGGCCTGGCCGAGGCTGGGGCTGCGGTGCCTCGCGGGGCGGCCAGCCCGGGCACGTGGCTGGGCCGCCGGGAAGCCCAGGAGAAAGCCCGCCCCTCCCCCCTGCCCCTCCCCCCCGGAGGGCACGGCCAGCTGCCTCCCGGCCCCGGGCCTGGCCGTCGCCTTGGCCAGGGCGGGCGGTGCCACACGGCCGGGGCCCCCTCCCCGGCGGCTCGGGTGGAACTGATGACTCAGCCGCGGCAGCCATTTCCGTTCCTTGGTTTCCAAACGCCCGTCTTGGCCGCCGGCGTCTGAGCAAGCCTGGACCTCGGCCGGGCGGCCTCCTGGCTCCCGGTCCCGCTTTGTCCGCGCGGCTGACGGGCGAGGGGCGGGGCCGGGCGGGGGTGTGAGGGCAGCTCCCCCCCCCCCAGCGGCTCCTGGAAAGAGGAGCCTTGGTTTTTCTGTTTTTGCAGAGCGGGTGGGGCCCCACCTGCGGGGCGGGGGTGAGGCCGGCGGGACGAGAGGCCGGGCCCTCTGCCGGCCGCTGCTTCCCTTCCCCGGAGCAGAAATCACTTTCTCCAGCTCCGGCTGCCCTGCTGCCCCCCCAGACCCCCTCCCCCCTTCCCGCTGTGCAAGGCGCGGATGGTGCAATGTTTGGTGTTTCCAGCCAAGGAGAAGTTTCTAGAAGTTTTGAGAGGCAGCGCTGTCTAGTGGTTAGGGTGTGGACTCCACCACTTCCTCTCTCGGTGTCGTGTTAGGTCACGGCCCCGCCTCGGTGTCCCCATCTGCAGAACGGGGGTGGGTGCCCGTCCCCAGCACATGGACGGCGAGGACGGGCGAGGGGGAGGACACAGTGGCGGAGGCTTCGAGGCTCCGGCCGCACGGTCCTCCCTCGGCAGAGCCCGGGCCTCGGGCAGAGCCCGCGGGGCCACGTGGGCACCCGGGGCTGGCACGGCGCCCCCCACGGCCCGCCAGGCGGGCGGACGGACGCCAGCAGGTGCTGTGGGTGGAAACCGAGGGATGCATGCGCCGGCCGGGGCGCAGGCTGAGGCCCGTGCTGACCACACGGCCGCCCCTGAGGGGGAGCGCCCGGCGTCTCGGCAGCTTCTCTGCCCGGCGTCCGCCGCGGGGCGTGCGTTTGGGGGCGCCTCTGACCGCAGCCCCCGCCTCGCCCCGGCCGGAGGCTGGTGCCCACGGTGGGCTGAGGGATCGCTGCTCTGCCACGTCTGGCGCCAGGCGGTGGTGTGGCGAGGGAGCTGGCCTCGGTGTCTGAGCGAGGCCGGGCGCGGTCCGCCGTCCTTCAGGCAGAGGTTTCGGTAAACGGCGGGCTCCTCCCCCCAGCCTGGCCTGACGGGCACTGAGGCCAGGGCAGCTCTTACTGGGGCGGGGGCGGGAGGAGGTTTTACAGAACACGGGTGAAGGCTGAGCTTAGAAAACCGGCGTCCTGTCCCGCCGGCGGTGGGCGCCAGCTGGGGCACGGGCTCGAGGACCCAACCTCCCGGCCCGGCGCGGGCCCTGGCCAGACCGAGGCGGGCCCACTGCCCCTGCCCCTGGTGGCCAGGCCCTCGGGCCGTTGGCTCCGGCTGTCTCGGTGGCCTCGGCTCTGGCCGACCCCCAGCTCTGTCCCCGCCGGGAGCGTGGCATTCGGGGGGCAGGGACTCGCTGTTTGACTCCACTACGGCCCCGGCGGCCTGCCGTCCAGCGGGCTCCACGTACTCAGATGGAGGGAGGGAGCTCGTGTTCCCACAGCTAACGGAGGCCCAGCCGCGTCCCCCGCGGGCACCACGCGGTCAGTGTGTTCCCAGGTGTCAGGCACCGGTGTCGAAAACCTGCCCCCTCTCCTCCTCGCTCAGTGGTGGTGGTTGTTTTTTTTTGTTCGTTTTTTTAACATGTTTTTATTGACTTCAGAGAGGAAAGGGAGAGGCAGAGAGAGAAACGTCAGCGATGACCTCAGAGCGTGTGCCCGCGGACTGAAAGGTGTCCCGGGTTCAATTCCGGTCCAGGGCACGTGTCTAGGTTGCGGGCTCGATCCCTCGTGGGGGGACGTGCAGGAGGGAGCCGATCTCATCATGGATGTTTCTCTCCCTCCCTCTCGCTTCCTTTCTGAAGTCAACAAAAATGTATTAAAAAAAACACAAAACATGAAGGATGAGAGAGAACCATTGATTGGCTGCCTCCTGCACGCCCCCCACTGGGGATGGAGCCTGAGACCTGGGCCCGTGCCCTGACCGGGAATCGAGCCACGACCTCCCGGTTCATAGGTCGCTGCTGAGCCGCGCCGGCCAGGCTGGGCTCCGCCTTTTATTCTGAACTGCTTACCCCTCCGGAGAAGCGCGAGGCCACATCAGGATGATGCCTGGGGCCCCCCCAGCCCGGGCCCACTGGCCCGCTGCCCCACCTGGACCCAGCCGGGACACACCCCTCCTCCCAGGTCCCTCACCGCCTGTGGTGCCAGTGCATTTGGAGTGCGGGCTGTCCTGTGGCTTGTGCCTGTGGTTGGGGTGCCTGGTGTGTCCCCTGGGGGGATGCAAGGGTGCAGGGGGTGCCCAGCGGCGCCCCCACACTTTCTCCCCGGTGCTCCCGGGCAGGAGGCTCCGAGCCGCCCTCCCCTCCCCTCGAGGTGGGTGACCCTGGTCTGCTCCTGGGCAGGCCTGCCTTCCCTCCCTGGTTAATAAGTGATCCGCGGGGGGACTTTGGACCCTGGCGGCATCCTGTCCCCCGTGAACTTTCTCCCGGGGGTTTGGTGTCCCTCGAGATCCTGCTGACCCAGTGATGAGAGGCCTCCGGGCCCGGCCCCGGCCGCCTGTGTTCATGTGTCTCCAACACGGCCATTAAGGGCTGCTGGCCGTTCTGATGCCGAAATGGCCCCCGTGGCCGCCTGGGGGGGCTGGGTCTCCCCATAGCTTTTCCCCGAGATCCCTCCTCCCGCCCCCCCATCCTTACCTCGTGGCCGCGTGAGGCCCCTGCTCTGAGCGGTCCCTGTGAGGGACCAGGCACCCGGCCGGCGGGCCCCCGCCCTCCACATGGCGTCCTCCTCTCTCGGGTGGGGGCGGGGCCGCCGGTGGCGGTGGTTTCTGCCCGTGAACCGGCTCCGTGTCCTCGGCCCGGGTCACTCGCCGGAACCGAGCCTCCTCCGCGCCTCCCCTGGCTCCGGCCCCGAGGCTCCCCCCCCGAGGCTCCCCCGCACGCGCTCTGTCCGCGGCATCGGCTCTGCCCGAGCCTGTCTGCGCCACGGTGCCCGGGACGGAGCGTGTCCGAGGGGGCGAGGGCGGGCCGTGGCGGCCTGACCGGCTGGAGGTCCCGAGGCCTGCCCGGTGAGCCGGGTGCCCGTGGCCGTGGAGGGCCCCCCGTTCCCAGGCCTGTGCTGGCCTCCGGGGAGCAGCTGGCCTGGGCCCGCCCCTCACACCGCCAATCAGCCGGGAGGCTTTGTGCCTGCGATGGGCCCTGGGTGCGGAGCTGCTGGCGGGAGAGGGACGCCCGCACCGGAAGCCGAAGATAGGCCCTCGGGGGCGGCTGCAGAGGGGCCTCCGGGGGCCATCCTCCCCACCCCCACCTCCATCTTCCGAGAGTGGGTGTCCCGGTGCTGGGCACCCCAGCCCAGGGCCTGGTCCCCGCAGCGGGTTGTGCTTCGCGTGACGTGCCCGTTGTCATTGGCCCGGCGGCCTTCTGGGGGGAGAGGCACGCTCGGCAAACCCGGACCCGCGTCCCCAGCCCCGGCACACAACCTGTCCCCCACGCCAGCGTGTGTCCTGACCGGCGGCCCAGGGCATGAGGCCGGGCCCGGAGGAGGCAGACGGACGGAAGGACGGACAGCGGACGGTGCCGGCGCGTCCCCTGAGCTGCGGCTTCCTGTGGGCTGCGGCTTCCTGGCCGCCTGTCCGGGCTGCTCACTTCCTGTCTCAGGTTCCGGCAAACCCGTCCTTCGGCCGATGGCTGTGACCGGGGCGCTGTGGTCACCGGGTTGGCCTAGGTGTTCCGACCTCACTTCCTGCCTGTTCCCCGTGGGCCCTGCCGTTCTGACCTCACTTCCTGCTGCACCCCCCACTCCCTGTGTTGTTGTTGTTTTTAAATCCTTGCCTGAGGACGCGTTTATTGATACAGGGAGGAGCGGGAGGAAGAGAGGGAAACCGATGGATGGTGCCTCCCTTCGGTGCGCTGGCCTGTGCTCTAGCCACTGGGCTGCCGGCCTGGCGTGGTGGTGTTTCTGTGTCCCGTACCCGGCCGCCCTGGTGTCTCTTGATGTCTCAGCGCAGCCTGCCTTGTTCCCGGCCACGACCTCCTCGCTGGCCGGTGCTGCTTCGGCAGCTGCTCTCCGTTCCCCCCAGTTTTTGGGGTGGTTCTGGACGCGGCTTGTGGGGGGCAGTGCAGGCAGCGGGGCCCAGTGAGCTCAGCTCGCTGCTCTGCGGGGTGCTCCCGGAAACGTCCCGCCTCCCATCCTCGGGCGTGCGCAGGCCTCTGGGTGGCCACAGAGCAGGCGATGGCGAGGGGAGAAGGGGTGAGCGTCTCTGCTCTCTCCTCGGGACGCCGCTTCCCTCTCCCCGCCGTGTCTCTGGACCCGTACGTTCCACGTGAAGAAGGAAGGCCGCCTGGCACTGCTTTAAAAGGAAACCACGGGCCCCTGCCCTCGAGGCTCTGTGGCTGGAGCGTCAGGGCGATTCCAGGTCAGGGGTGGGTGGAGGTCCACCGACCGATGCCTCTCTCTCCCCCCCTCGCTCTAAAATGGCCAGCTCGCCCTCGGGAGCGTTAAAGAAGTTAGACAAGAAAGCACGGCTGTGCCAGCTGTGGGCGACCTTAGCCGGAGCGTCCGGGTGAGCAGGGTTCACCCTCTCGGAATGTCTCACTCCACGCCAGCGTGTGTGCACATGCATGTGTGTGTGTGCGTGTGCACACGGGCCTCGCTGTCCTCGGAGGCCTCGCCTGCGTGACTCAGGCCCTCGCTCTCGCTGACTCAGCCTGCAGTGTGCCTCGGTCTCGTTCTGCCGTGGAGTGCGGGGTCCCGGATGGGCTGGGAGCTCTTCCCCGCGGGGGTGTCTGAGACACCCCCCTCCCTTCCTCCGCTTCCCGCGTTTCCCGGGCGTGTGCCCAGCAGCAGACGTGTGTCCCCCACGCCTGTCGGGGCCCAGGGCTGCCCACCAACGCTCGCTCAGCTTTGCCCGTCCTCGGCTCCGGTCAGCCCGCCCCTCTGGCGGCTTCTGGAGACGGCTGGTTCTTAGACTGGAGCTCAGAAGTCCTAGAACGGCTTCGGGGTCCTGTCCCCAGAGTGGCGGGTTCCTGGGCCTGGGGTGGGTCCTGAGAATTTGCATTTCCAGTAACTTCCCAGCTGCTGCTGCTGCTGCTGCTGCTGGGAGCAGATGGCAGGCTCCCCTGCAGCCCCGGCCACAGCCAGCCCACCTGTTGGTGCAAATAAAGTTTTATTGGCTCCCGGCCCTCCATTTGTTCACACCGCCTGTGGCTGCTTCGGGGAGACAGAGGCAGGCTGGGGGCGCGGGAGCCGGGGAGGCTGTGCGGGGCCCTCTACCGGGGGAGCGGGCACTCAGTCCTGTGTGTCTGGGAGGCAGGAGGTGTGTGGGTGACCCTGCGAGCGTGGCCTGATGCTGCTAGGTGACCCGTGTTGTGAGCCGTGGACGTTGTTTAAAGTCGCAGAACACACACACGCGTCCCAGGACAGCGAGGGTCCGAGTGGGGTTCAGAGTCGTCATTTTTAGAAGCACAACTGGTGCAGCAAGCACCACGAGGGAGCAGAGGACGCTTTTTCCGTTGGTTTTTGAGAGAGAGGAATGGGGGCGGGGAACATGGGTGTGAGAGGGGCGTGTCGATCAGTTGCCTCCTGCACACGCCCGATGAGGGCCCAGTGTTGAACCTGCAACCCAGGTGCCTGTCCTGGGCCGGGAATCCAACCAAGACCCTCTGTCTGGTGGGCCGACACTAACCACTGGGCACACCAGCCAGGGCTTGTCCATTCTCTTTAAAAAGGTTTTTCTTTTTTTCTTGTGGTGACATGACAAGTGGTACAGCTCTCACTTTTGAATCCCAAGCCCCTGATCAAAAGCCGCCAGGGCGGCCGATTTCCGCGCCTGGATCTCGCGACTGAAACCTCTCGGCTCGCTTGTTGGTGTGGCAGCTCCCGTGGCGACGTGCACCCTTCTCGGCACAGGTGGGGAGGTCGTCTGGGAACCAGGACGGCTGGCCCCTCCCGGCCCAGCCTGGACGCCCGTGGCCGCTGGCTGAGCGCCGGGCGGGGCTGTATGACGGGGCTGTGGCCCCGGTGGGGGAGGCGTGGCTGTCAGAGGGGAGCCCAGCCACCCCGTCCCGGTCCCGCTCTGCTCTGACCAGGAGCCGGTGTGGGTTTGTGAGATGCCGCCACTGTCCCTTGCTCAGCGTATAACTGCATCGGCCGGCTGGCCCCGTTCCTGGCCATCGGGAACAGTGTTGGCTGGACTCGCTGACATGGGGTGTGTGTGTGTGTGTGTGTGTGTGGTGGGTGCTCGTGGGGGTCTAGGCCTGAGCTCTCCGCTGCCTTTGGTTCCTGCGGCGTCTTTGCCTGGCGCTGGCCCAGAGTCTCGCTGGACTCAGAGCACCGGGAGGTCCTCGCCCTCCCACTTCCTGAGCGGAGAGCGGTTTCTCGGAAAGACGGGGGGGCGGGGGGGCGCGGAGCCCCGGGTGTGGAGGCTTCGGGGTGGTTTTAACGACCCGGCGGCCGGGCTGGCCGCTCTGGGCGGAGAGCCGTTTGTGTGACAGGGCGTCCTCCTCGCCCGCGTCCTCACCGGGGGAGCAGGCGGGCGCCCGGCGTGTGCCCTCGGGATCCCCGGAGGATCGCGGGCACCAGCTCGCCTCCATGCCGGGCGCCCGCCGTCCCGTTGGCCTGGGTGGCGGTCTATCGGCCGCTCCTCTTCTCAGAGAACCGGTTGGGGTTTCACTGACTTTCTTCCCCGCTGTTTTCCTGTTTCCTGTTCATAGACATGCATTTGGAGGGTCGCAGTCTCCTCGACGCGGCCGGCTGTTGGCCGGCTGTGTCACTCACCCGGGACTGTTCCTTAGAAGGAAGTCCCGCCTGAGGGACGTCCCACCAATCCCGACGCGCCGTTTTCATTTTCCTTCCGTGCAACATCCAGCTGGTCCTTTTGTTGGCGTGTTTGTGTTTGCGACTCCTCACCCAGGGACATTTATTTCTTTAAGAGAGTGAAAGGCGGGGAGGGTGAGAGGAGCAGGGAGGTGCGAGGGACGCATCGGTGGGTTGCCTCCTGCACATGCCGGCCACCGAGGTGCCTGCCCTTAACTGGAACCAAACCCGAGACCCTGCGGCCGTGGGGCGGGCGCTCTAACCACTGAGCTGCCCCGGGCAGCCGGGGCTGGCGGGCGCCGGTCTGCTTCTCTGCGGTCCTCCTCGGTGCGCCCTGCAGACGTGTTTTCTCGCCTGGTTTCCCCAGTAACGTACATGCCTTTTCTCCGGCTGACTTTAATGTCAGATCACAGACAGTAACGTCAGACACGCGCCAGGGTGCGCGGACCGTGCCACTGGTAAGGCTCCGTCCACAGGAGGTCCTCAGCAGTTTGGGGGAGTCGAAAGTTACGCACAGGTTTTCAGCTGCACTGGGGTCGCACCCCTGACCCTGACCTGCCCGGGGCCCTTTGACTGGACGGAGGCCCGATGGTCGTCCTGGGCGGTGCCTGTCCCGGGGGCGCCTGCACAGCGGGTGTTGTGCGCACGCCACGTCCCCGGCGAAGGCGCGGCTCAGAGCCGGCCCTCCCGGCTTTCTGTTCCGGCCTCGGCGGTGGGCGCTGAGTGTTGTTAAGCTGTGGCTTTGTTATCGGGGCCCCGGTGTCTGTGTGTCCGGTGGGTGCTGTGTGTGTGGAATTCCTCGGCCTTTTGGCTGATTCTGAAGTCGCCCCGTCCCTGGTGCAGGCTCTGTGCTCTGACGCCTGGCCCCGCACCGCCCGGCTGACCCGCTGCCGGCGGCCGCCTCTCCCTCGCCGTCGCCTCCGCTGCTCAGTCACGGGGGCTGCGGCCCCTGCCGTCCGGCCACCTCGGCCTTTCGTTGGTGTCGCCACGTGAGCGAGCGTGACTGTTGAGATTTGGTTTGGATCTTTCGTCTCGCCGTTTGTTTGTTTGTTTGTTTGTCTTTTAATGTTTCCTGTTTAGTGCTTTCTGCTTTCCTTGGGGTGACCAGGGGCTTTTTATGATTCCACTAGAGGCCCAGTGCCCGAAATTCATGCACTGGGGGTGGGGAGGAGGGGCGTCCCTCAGGCCAGGCCCAGGGACCCCACTGGTGCGAGATGGGTACAGGGAAGGGACCGCGGGAGGGTTCGAGGTGTGTCTGGCCCGTCTCACTCAGTCCCCACTGGCCGGGCCCCAGCAGCAAGGTCACCTGGTGGTCAGTGCATGGCATAGCGAGCAGTTGAGCGGCCTTAGCACGTCATTAGCATATCGCGTTTGATGGGTTAGACAGCTGACTGGACGTTGTGAGATAGGATTGTGTCCTGGGGGCTGATGGGCTTGCTCATCCTGGTCGTTGTTAGGGTTTCTCTGGGCTTTGGGGTCCACCTTGTCACCTCCCACCGTCAGTGATCGGCTCTGAGAGATCCCCCCAACCCCCCAACCCCCGCCGCTGGCCACCTGCTCCCACGGATGGGACCGGCATAGACGCACGGGTGGGTCGTCAGCCGTGCACACGGTGCTGTTTACGCTGAACGCTGCTTCTCCAAGGCGTTCAGATAAGAAGAGACTCGACGGGTTACTTTGTAGCTGCCGCTTCTGGCCCCGCTTCTTTCCGGTGGACCAGCGGTTCTCAACCTGTGGGTCGCGACCCCTTTGGGGGTCGAACGACCCTTTCACAGGGGTCGCCTAAGACCAGCGGAAAACACCTATTTCCCATGGTCTTAGGAACCAACACACCGCTCCTTGGTGCAGCCATGTAGCTTACTGTTGTCATATGAAGACTGTTGCCCATGCTACGCCACGATTCAAGACAAAAAGTTTCCTTTATTTGTAATTAGAAATAAATATTTCGCAATATGTAATTACATACTGTTTTTGTGATGAATCCCTATGCTTTAATGATGTTCCATGTGTAACAACGAAAATACATCCTGCCTGTCAGATATGTACATGACAGTTCATCACAGTAGCACAATGACAGCGATGAAGTAGCCACGGAAGTAATTTTATGGTTGGGGGTCACCACCCCGTGAGGAGCTGTCTTAAAGGGGTGCGGCCTGAGGAAGGTTGAGAACCACTGGTTTAGAGAGAGTGGGAGGGAGGAAGGAAGGGAAGTGAGAGAGAAACATCGACGGATGCCTCCCACATGCGCCCCAGCCAGGGCCAGAGCCGAATCCGCAGCCTGCGGTGCACGGCCAGACCGGCCCGGCTGTACGTTTTCCTAGTCTTTCTTTTCTTTTTTGCAAGACTTTCACCCTCTTCCTGCCCCCACACCTGCTCTGGTCCCTCCGGCTCCCGTCTGCCCGGCGTGCGGAGCAGCCCCGGGAGGGACCGTGGAGAGGGCGGGAGGGTGGGGGAGGGGGGTCTCCCCTTGGGGCGCCTGCCTTTCTTGCTGCTCATCAGCTGGCCCCGCGTCTGTGCTCACGCCCCGCGTCCCGCCTCCGCCCACCGGAGCGGGTCCCTCCCGGCCCCGGCTTTCTCCTCTCCGGCCTGACGGACGCTGCGTGTCGTCCGTGTGTCTGTCTGACCGTGAGCGTGGGAGCAGCTCGGTGACGGTGTGTGTCCTCCGGGACTCGCCGGTTGCCGGTTCCCGGCGTCTCCCTGGCCCCGTGGCCGCCTCTGTCTGTCCCGGGCGCAGTGAGCCCCTGGAGACAACCGGTCCCCTCGGTTTCGTGCTTTTGGGGGCCCCCCTGCCAGTGGGCTCCTCTGGGCCGGGGGGGGGGGTGCTGCTCCTGGCGAAGCCTCCTGCGGAGCTGGCGCCCGGGAGTCGGGGGTGTCCGTTTGCCGGGGGGAGCGGGGCTGCAGGGGGGGCGGGCCGGCAGGTGGGTGTGAGCCCAGGCTGCTCCTCCCATCCTCCCGGGATTGGTCGTGCCTCGAGCCGGCTCCTTGTGCCAACTGTGCTCTAGGCCCGGCGCCCCCCACGCCACCGTCCTGCAGACCCGGCCGCACCGTCTCCCCAGCTGTGTCCCGCGCCTGCGGGCCCCCTCCCTAGGCTGAGGCCTGGCACTCGGGGTGGGCAGCGGGCAGGGAGGCCGAGGGCCCCCGATGGCCTGTCTCCGGGGATCGGAGGCCGCGTGCCCAGTGGCTGAGCGTCCAGTGGCCGCGGGTCGGTGCCGTGAGGAGACCCTGGTCTCTGGGTTTGGGCTGGAACCAGGGAGCACGTGGCCCGGTGACACCGTCCTGGCTGCAGGCGGTCCCGGCGCGGTGTGGCTGCTGCGCCCGCGGAGTCCACGCTGAGCTTCTCTGGTCAGCGCCCTCCTCCCACACGCCCGGGAGCGGGAGCGGGAAGACCGCTGTTGGCCGGCGACACCCACAGCTGGAGGCGGGGACCCGGCACCTCCACCCGCAGAAATAACCGCCCGGGAGTGGCGGGTCCTCGTGGCGGGCGTGGCTGGGGGAGGGAGGTGCGCGAATCCAGCTCCGCGGTGGAAGGTTCCGGAAGCTGCGGCAGTATGGTGCTGACTGGCGCGTCCGCGGGCGCCGATACGGTTCCCCCGCCGCGGTGTTGGCTGCATCAGAGGCGCTTTGTTCGCGTCCTCATCACGGCCCTTTCAGCGTCAATGGCAGCTGATGGGGAGCAGAGGGCCGTGATTTGCACTATTCAGAGCGGCAGCTGTGGAGCCGGCGCCGGATGGGTGGCCGGGCGCGGCGGGGCGCCACGAGCTCCTGGGGGTGCCCGCCGGGTGGACCGTGCTGGCAGCTGCGGGCCGCGGTGGGTGGGGCGGGGGGCGCAGTGCCGCCGGGAATGGCCGAGCCGAGCAGCCCCCCGTTCTGTTCCCATTTGCGGGACTCCCTGCGGGGAGAGGCGTGGCCGGCGGGGACCCGCTCGGCCGGCCGCTGCCTCCCGGGGGCAGTCGCAGCCCTGCAGGCCGGGCAGCCTGAGGCTGGCCCCCACGGGGGGTGGTGTGTGGCCAGGCCCACGGGCAGTGCTGGTGCCCCTGGGACCCCTCGGCGGCCTGCGGGCCCTGGGCCGGCGCTGTGCTCGGCCTCACTGCGCGGTGCAGGGTGCGAGAAGCGGGTACGGGGCAGGGACGCAAGGGCCTGCAAAGGCTGGTCCCCGGGAAGGCGCGCCCGGCGGCTCTCTCCTTGGCTCTGTCCCCCTCCTGAGCATGTTCCGGGGACACGAGAGGCCTGGGCGTCAGGCACCAGGGGAGGCACGGCCTCTGCTCCTGGACATTCCTGGCCCCGGCCTGTGGGGATCTCCAGTGGCCGGCGGCCGGAGGCTCCTGCACCAGGAAGGCCGAGACCCGCCGTGCAGCCCGGCCGCTGGTCCCCGCACCCGCAGGGAAGCTGTGTGTGTGTGTGGGTGGGTGTATGTGGTCACTGTGTGTGTGTGTGGGGGGGTCACTTTGCCAAGGGGAACCAGCTGGTGGGGAGCATCCTGGGGCCCGTCCTCTTCGCTGCCCGGGCGAGGGAGCAGCGACCTTGGAGTGGGCGCGCGAATCCGTGTGCTCAGTGCCCGTGCTCAGTCCCACCCGCGTCTCCCCGCACGCCCCCTCCCACGGAGGCTGCGCCCGGGCCGGTGGCCGCCGCTCCGGCGTGCTCTCGCTGCGGGGACGGCACTGGCCACTCTGTCGTCTTGTTGCCCCCGATGCCCGTCCGGCGGGTTCCGGTTCTTCTCGGTTCCCCCTGGGGCGGACCTGGGGACGCTGGACGCTGCCCGGCTCGGCCCCTCCTGGCGCAGGGGTGTGGCCTGGGGTCCGGCTCGGCCCCGTTTACGAGGGTCAGGCGGTCACAGTGGGCGAGGAGGCCGCCGGCCCTGGCCGCCATCTGGCGCTTGTAAAACGGGCAATCCACATGGCGAGGGGCCGGCGGGAGCCGAGTGCAGATGGCGGCCCCCTCCCCCGCAGCACCTCGGTGGCCCCGCGCCGGGGTCTGCCGGGGGGTGAAAAGTTCAGCCCGCCGGCTCCGGCGGGAGCGGGGGTGGGGCCGGGCGGCCCTCTTTCCTCGGGGCCCTGGACGCCCGGTGGCAAGCGGGGCCGGCCATTGTTGGGGATCTGCGGGCGGACAGAGCAGCCCGGGGAGGGGCCTCGGACGGACGGACAGACGGGCGGACAAGTTCACAGGAGCCCCTCCCGCCTGCCCCCGAGCCCCAGCCCGGCCTCGTGGGTTCACGCTCTTCCCGGCAGGTGCCGCCTGGGTGCGGGAGCGGGGGCCTCGCTGGACGTCCCCTGGCCTGTGGTCAGTGGCCCTCACGCCGCCGCCTCCCCTCCCAGAGGCTCCGAGGGGCTCCTTCCTTGGGGGGGGAGTCCTGCCAGCCCGAGGGCCCCCTCCGCGCCCCGTGGCTCGGTTCCCCAGGATGCCGGCCAGCTGGGGACTCACAGCGGAGGCCGAGGCTCCGTGCTGGTGCCCCCGTGCCCAGCTCTCGGGCCACAGACGCCTCTGCCCGCCAGCGCCGGGCCTGGCTGCCCACGGCTCCCGGGCACGATCCGCATGGTCTCTGAGGGGCTCCTGGGTGCCGGCCCAGCCCACGGGGCCTTGGGGGGCTCTGGGGCCCTCCCCCCAGCCACAGGACCACGAGGTGGGGACATGGGTCTGCTGGCCCGAGAGGCGGGTGCGGGGACCCGAGCCGAGGCCAGGTTTCCCGAGCCCCTTGGTGAAGGGGGGCCTGGACCCCGGGACCCCCGGCCTCGCTCCCAGACCGGAGGGCCGAGGGGTGGTGCCTGTACCGTTTCCGGTTCCTTCTACCGGGAGGCGCCGGCCCACGGGCGGGCAGGTGTGGGGCCAGCCGAGCGGAGGGGCCTTAGGAAGGGGCCTCGGCCTGGCCATTGGGGACACCCCGCCCCCAAACCCCTCGCTGAGCTCCGGGGCTGCGCCCTGCAAAGAGGCGGGGTCGAAAGGTCACTGCCCTGATCTTTATGGCCGGCGCTCTCGTTCTCACGACCCCGCGCCCTCTGCAGGGCCGGGAGGCGGGGCTCTGGCCGGCCTTTCAGGGGAGGGCCGCATTGAGAGCCACCAGGGCGGAATGTCCCCGTAGCTGTGAGACGGCGGCGTTGGGTCCGAGCAAAGACGCTGGTCCGCCCGGGTCCGGGGCAGAGAAACCAGCGGGAGGCGGGCGCACCCCTCCTGGGACAGGGCGACGGGCATCACGCTGTCGCAGAGCCCTCCGTCCCATCCTTGTCTGCGTGGGGCCCCGTGAGCGGCACCCTGTCCTGGCTCCCGGGGGTGAGGGTGGGGGCACGCCGGCTGGGCCTGAAGCCCTTGGCACCTTTCTTTAAATAACGGAGGCGCCCTGACCAGTGTGGCTCAGTGGCTGGAGCGGCGGCCTGCGGACTCAGGAGTCCCAGGCTGGGTTCTGGTCGGGGGCGTGTACCTTGGTGGTGGGCACCTCCCCAGGGGTGGGGGGCGGCGTGCAGGAGGCCCTGATGGGTGTCTCTCTCTCTCTCAGCGATATTTCTGGCTCTCCGTCCCTCTCCCTTCCCCCTGTAAAACGCGTTTAAAAGGTGAAATGCCGGAGGGAGCGGCAGCCTCTCCACGAGGCTGCTGGCCGCCCCCAGGCCCCGCGTCAGCCGCGCCCACGCCGGGTCTGCGGGAGCTCCTGCCGCGGCTTCGCACCTGCCGCCGCGTCCGGCTCTCCCCTCACGCCCCTTTGTCACGTGCGCCCCGTGTCTTGGGCCCAGGGTCGCGCTTCTGTTCCCAGGACGGGGGGCACCTTTGCCATGCGCCACGCCCACACCCGCAGCCCCGGTGACCTGGCCTCTCCCGGGGAGGGTCCGGGATCGGGAGCTGCCAGCCGTGTGACGCTGCCCGCGGGAGCACGGCCACCGCCGGGAACATGTCCGTCGCGCGCCACGTGTCCGCCCAGCTCGCTCTTCCCAGACGCCGAGGCCTCGGCCCTGCATCCTGCGCCAGCACGGGGCGACGCGGTGCTGGGCGGGGGGTGGCTGTTTGTGGGTGAAGACGGGTCGCCCCACGGGCCCTCCTTGTGCGAAGCTGCCCCACAGGAGGCGGGGGACCCGAGCTCCGGGTGGCCGCTGCCGGTCACAGGGCCGTCCGCCACTTTCCTCCGGGTCCCGGCGGCCGGGAGGCGTGGGCGCGCCGTGTCCTGAGGGTGGGCACCTGCCCCTGCGCAGGGACCCAGCACGGTGCCCACGCGTGTGGGGTCTGAGCATGGAATTCGAGGGGTGTCTCAGGCTCCTCACCGGAGAGTGGCCTGTGGACCCCAGGTCTGGCTGGGGGCCCCCACAGTGACTATGACCATGAACCGCTGTGCGGAGTCCCCCTTGAAGATGGGGCGGCCCAAGCACGCAGTGCCCCAGAGGAGGGGTGCACAGAGCTGCAGGCCTTGGGGAGGCGGCGTGTGGCTGTGGGGGAGGGGAGGGTGCAGCGGGCACGGGGTGGCCCCGTCTCTGGACCGTCGTGGCGTCGCTCCTCGGAGGCAGCGTGGCTGCGGTGGCGGGCGGCCTCCTCCCTGCACCCCCACCCCACCCCCGTCTCTGGAGGTGGGTCCGTGCTCACAGGCAGAGCCCGGAGTATGGGGGCCCGCCCTCCACTGTGCCAGCTGTGAGACCCAGCGCTCGTGCTCAGCGACGTGCGCATACGTCCCAGCTCATGTGCTGCACCTGCTCACGTGACGCCCAGTTCCATGGCACACGTGGCCGTTTGCGTCCTGGCACGCGGCTAGCCTGTCCCCACGCAGAGCCCGGCGGCCCCTGGCCATGTGACCCCGAGGCTGTGTGCCTGGAAGTGGGATTCGGTCAGGGCCAGCGTGCGATGGGCGGTGGGCAGCGAGACGGATGGTGCCTTCCGACCCTGTGGTTCCCGGAGGAGGATGCTGGGGCAGCAGAGGGGAGCTATGCTGGGCGGCAGGGCCAGGCGGAGGCTAGGGGCCGGGGCAGGGCCAGGGGTCGCACCCACCGAGGACACAGTGGCCCTTTGGCTTGGGTTCGGGCTGGGCTGTCTGAGCTTACGCTCTTAAACGGGGGCTCATCTTCTGACGTGACCTGGGCAGGGCCTGGTCCCCCAGCCCTGGGGCAGCCGGAGGAGGAGTGGGGGTGTTGTTTCTGGAAACATCCTAGCACGTCTTTAAGTGTCTGCTGGAAGGAAGTTGCTGAGAAGGCTGGTGGGGGAGGGACAGAGCAGCCACAGGCCAGCATCCTCCTCCTCCTGCTGCGTGGGGAGTCCCGAACGCACCCTCCCCGGCCCGGCCCCGGCTCCCAGGGGCACCCCCCCCACCCCTGCCGGGCAGAGCCTCCAACCTCGGGACACAGAGCCACCGTCTCTCTCTGTCACGGCGTGGAGGGAGGGACCTGGTCTCACCAGTGGGAAGTATTTTGTTTAAAAGAAACGACTGTAGACCACCAAAACCGAACACGTTTTAAAAAATAACATTTTTACTGACTGCAGAGAGGAAGGGAGAGAGAAAGAAACACTGATGACAGAATCACGCATTGGCTGCCTCCTGCACGCCCCCACCAGGGATCGAGCCCGCCACCCGGGCCTGTGCCCTTGGCCGGGATCGAACCCGGGACCCTGCAGTCCGCAGGCCGACGCTCTAGCCACTGAGCCACCCCGGCCAGGGCAAAACGCGACACTTCCTGACGCTGCGGCCGTCTGTCCGTGCGTCCGTGTCCCGGACCACGTTCTCCTCCTGCGGCCTGCGGCCCGGGCGTGACCGGCAGCGGCCCTCGGGCGAGGGGCTGGCTTCTCCCCCTCCGGTGCCGAGGCGGCTGCCGGCGGCGCCCCGGGCAGACTGGCAGCGGCGCCGTCTCTGCCATCTGCATGTGACTCTTGCTTCCTGCCTCACGGTCCAAAATGGCTGCGGGAGCCAAGTCTACGCCCACGAGCAGTCGCAGCTGGTGTGCCCGCCTCGGCTCACGGGACAGGCTGTCCTCCTCCCCGGTGCCAGGAGGGTTTGCCGGGAGCCTGTAAGGTGAGCGGCGTGTGCCGCTCGCGCCGGCCCGGCACCTGGCGCGGGGGGGGGTAGGGGGGGCCCGGGGCCCGGAGCGGGTGGGCACCACCGTGGCCGCGGCCTCCCGGCCCGCTCAGTGCTAGCGAGCCTGGCACGTGCCCGGGCTGAGGGCCAGGCCCCTGATGGCCTCCGTCAGACACGCGTGTCCATGTGACCCCCAGGGCTGTGTGGGTGTTTCCCCGGCCCGGGGGTGGGGGAGGGCATTGCCACACCAGCCGGGTCCCGGCCCAGGCCCCCTCCCCGACAGGCACGGGGTTCTACAGAACCGGGGAGAAACCGGTGCAGAACTGGGTGCAGAGTGAGATGCAGATGGGAGGGCCCTCGCTCCCGATGGTTGCCCGCCCCGGCTGCCCCGACTCCCCCCACCTTCCCGGAGGCCGGGCTGCGCCTCCCGGGGTGGGACGCCTGGGCGGGGGCTCCGTGGCCGGCAACTGGACCGGCACCTCAACTCCTGCCCGCTGGCAGGCGCCTCGGCTCCAGCAGGCCCCGCCCACAGGCTTTCAGCTCAGCCTGAAGCCCGCCGCTGGGGTGGGGGGCGGCCTGTGCCCCCTCCTTTCCTGCCGCGCCCGTGGGCCCTCGGGCCTGGCAGCCCCCCCGAGGGATCCCCCACCCCCTGGGCCTCTCGGGGCACCGGGAGCTCCCCTCCCCCACGCCCCACCCCGGGAGCAGAGGGGGTTGGCGGGCGGGCGGCCCCCTCCCTGTTCGCGCTGCCTCTCCTCTGGACTTGCCAGGAATGCCGGGAAGTTAGGGGGAGGGGACACAGGAAATGCCTCCTTCCCTCCGAGGACAGCTCCAGCTGCAGGCGAGGAGGGCGCGGGGGAGGGGCGGCGGCGGAAAGCTGTCCCCCGGCCAAGGCAAACCCGCCCGCCCGCCCGCCCGGCCTGCAGACAGAAGGGCCCTTTCTCCGAGCAGAGCGAGAGGGAGCCGGCCATTGTGAGCGGCCGCGTAGCCCGCCCGGGGAGGCTGGCTTTTCAGACACAGCCCTGGGGGCGCCCCCACTTCTGGCCCCTTCGGAAGCACCCCATGGGCGCTCACCCGGGCCCAGGGCTCCCGCCCCGCCCCGCCTGGCCTGGCCGCCTCCTCCTGGTGGCCCCTGCGGGAAGTGCCCGAGGCCGTAACCTGGCCCTCCCCGCGGCCCCGGGAGAAAGATAAACCGGGCGGAGGCCAGCCCAGGTGTGAACCAGAGAGAGCAGGAGCCCCAGGCCCTGGTGAGGGTCAGTGCGGAGGCGGGACCTCCCCCAGCGAGCACAGGGCCCAGGTCACTGCCGGGTGGTGGGCGGGGCTTCTCCAACCATGGGGCCCGCGGGGCCCGTGCACCCCGGCCCAGCTGTCCGCCCAGGGCCGGGGAAGGGCTGCTGGTCACCCCCCCTCCGTCCCTCCCCCCAGCTCCCCCATGAGCTGCTCCGCCAAGAAGTCTCCGGAAGACCCCGCCCTTCCCACATGGTGCTCGGTCTCTGGCGGTGGAGGGAGGGCCTGCTGGCGCATGAGAGCCGGGGACTGGCGCCACCGATGTTGGCATGGGGGGGGGTCAGTCCTAGGCTGAGCAGGGCTTCACCGGGCGCGGGCCCTGTGGGTGCCAGGCCTGCCTCTGGGGGCGCCGCGGGGAGGAGCTGGGGGTCTAGGGCGTCGTCTCTGAGCTGCGGGGGGCTGTGCGTGGGGAGACGTGTCCTCCTGGAAACACGGGGTTCCCGGTGGCGCCAAGACCACTGCGGGTCCTGCCTGGGCTGTGGGGCAGAGCTGTGGCCCCAGGTGTCGGCGGTGCACCCCGTCTTTCCCTGGACGCTCAGGCCCAGGAGCACACACAGCCCGGCGCCTCGCACCCTGGCAGGCCTTACCCCGCACCCCCTGCCCGCCCGCCCGCCAGCAGGAAGAGCCTGGCGGTGTGGTTTGTCCGCCGTTTGTCGCCGTTGGTGCTCGAAAGCCACGGGCGTCTTTGGAGCGTGTTCTCAGCCACCGGGACCGCCCGCCCGACCCCCTGCGCGTGGGCTCCAGCCCCAAGTGTCCCGGGGAGCGGCCTCCCGCCCGGCACGGCCCGGGGCCCGGGTGCGCCCAGCCCCCAGCGCCCAGCCTCCTGCAGCTGGGCAGCGCCACCGTCCACCCGCCGGCCCGCGCCGGCCCAGTGTTGTGTCGGTTTCTATGGAGAGAAAACAACCGGGCGTCTGCTGCTCTGAGGAGGAGGAGGAGGAGGAGGAGGAGGAGGAGGTGCCAGGAAGCAAAACAGACCCGCTGTGGGCGGGGCTGGCGCGGGCTGCACTTCCTGGCTGGGAAGCGGGTGAAAGTGTCCTGTTCCCGGGAGGGCTGCCTGCAAGGCCCGGCCCGGACTGCGCCGCCGGCAGAAGCGGGGCCGGCCCTGGGGGGACTTGCCTGCAGGGGGGGAGCCCACCCTGAGGGGACCGGGCCTGGGGGCTCACCCCGGGGGTCTGCAGACAGCCACCCAGTGGAGGGCAGCCACCTGGGGGCCTGGCCGGCGGGGGGGCGGGGCAGTGGAGCCGAGAAGGCCGGTGGGTCTGGGCCAGCTGTCCATCTGTCCATCGCAGGGACCGGCAGGCCGGTCTTCCTTTCTGCACACCTCCCCCCCCTGTGAATCCACCTCCCGGGACCCTACTCCGCCTCCCGCCCCAGCACTGAGCACCCCTGCTTTCTCTCAGGGCCACGCACAGGCCGGGGTGTCGGGGTTGAGGCCACGTCCCCGCCCCAGGTGCCCACCTCCTGAGAGCCCCTCCCGTCGCGCAGGCCGAGCCCACCGGACTCTGCGAGGCCAGCCCAGAGGGCCGGGGGACAGCACCCCGCTCTGTACAGATGCACCCCACACCCCCTTCTGGTGTGAGAAGAAGGATTCTTCACTTTGTGACTGGAGTTAGGCCCACGAGGTGTTGGTTTTCACTGAGGTATCGTTTTATTCCTCGGCGTTGGGAGCTTCTAGAGCAGCGGTTCTCAACCTGTGGGTCGCGACCCCTTTGGGGGTCGAACGGCCCTTTCACAGGGGTCGCCTCAGACCCTCGGAAAATGCAGATATTGACATCACGAGGCACCACAGGAGCAACATGTCATGGTTGGGGGTCACCATCCCGTGAGGAGCTGTGTTAAAAGGTCGCGGCAGCAGGAAGGTGGAGAACCGCTGTTCTAGAACGTTCCTGCGTCCGGTGGCAGGCGGTGTGGCGGAGCTCTGGGCGCCACGCAGCCGTTCTCCGGGAAACCGGCCTCGCCACGTGGCGCGGGCGCTGGGCCTGCTCCTGCTCCCGCTCCTGCTGCGATGCCGGCTCTGCGCCCGGGGCGTGCGCGGAGCTTTGGTTGGGAGCCCGCCGCCGCCGCCGCCGCAAGGTGTTGCCACGGCCCCGCGTCCGGCGCGAGGCTCCTGCCAGTGCGGGGGGGCTCCCTGTGGCCTCCAGGGACCGCGTGGACGGCGTGGGAGGGTCGCCTCGGCCTGCTCCCCGACAGGTGCTCCCGCAGCCCCGCCCCGTCCCTGTCGGCGTCCCTGGTCTCCGTGGCTCCATGAGGCCTCGCGAACCCGGAAAACGGAAACCCTGCCGCCCCTTCAGCCGTCCTCCTGCGATGCGGTGTGCGATGCCCTTCCCCGCGAGCGTGAGCGCCTCCGAGTCGCCGTGCACGCCTGGAACGCGCGTCCGCGTTTTGTCCACGTCTCAGCCCCCCGACCCCCGACGCGTACTCGCCGCGGAGCGGGAAGGGGGTCATGATGTCCTGTCGCCCTCGGCCGCCCGCCCGCCCGCCGCCCTGTCGATGGCAGCCCTGGCCTCTTGGGGGGCCGTGCTCTCCCCAGCCTCACGGGGCCGTGCACATCCTGGTCCCTGCATCAGAGGTCACGGTGCCCAGAGCCCACGCGGCGCCCGCAGAGCTGGGACCCTGTGGGCCAGTTGCCGCCCACGAGGCCGTCCTGGCTTCTGAAGGGGTGTGTGGGGTGGGCCCACCTCGGGCCCCTTCCCCCTCCTGCCTCTGAGGAGCCACAGGGTCCGAGGCCCGAAGGGCGCTCCCGGGTGGGGGCGGTGCAGACCGCCTCTGCCAGGGGGCGCCACGTGGGGGAGTGCCCGTGGGGGTGAAGGCGGGAAGTGTTGGCTCTGGACGTGGACACCTCTGGTCCGGAGCGAGGCGGGCCCTCCTGGCGTGGCAGGTGGACGGTGCCCGGCCGAGTGGGTCCCGAGCTGGCAGTGCCCCTGCCTGAGCCCACCTCCCCACCTGCGGGCCTGCCTGAGGGGTGCGGGGCGGGCTGCACCCTGCCTCCTGGCAGGGCCTGGGGGGCCCTCTGGGACTGCTTTAGAGGCGGTACCTCTGCCCCCCACAGCCTTTCTCGAGCCCCCTTTTGTGGTTCTGCCAGGTGAACTGCCTGCAAGGTCAGCACTGAGGTTGGGGTCCGGCGTGTGGGGTGCCTCCCGCAGGAGGTGGGGCGCCTCGCAGCTCTGCCCGGCGTGTTCCCGGGCCGGGGTCACTTGTTCACAGGCCACGGTGTCTGCCCGAGGCCTGGCCGCGGGGCCCGAGGGGTGTGGCCGGGCCGTGTCCCGGGGACCTGGGTGATGGGCAAGACCCGGGGTGGGGGCTGAGGACTTAACTCCAGGTTTGGAGTCTCCATCCCTGGACCCCTCCCAGCCCCACCAACGCCCTTGACTGAGCACCTCTGTCTTCCTGCCCACCTCCAGCTGCGGGCCCCTGCCGGGCGGGCGGGGAGCCCTCTGTCACCGCTGGGACCCCAGCTGCCTCCTCCCCCGCCGCCTGGGCTCCCAGCCCCGCGTCTCCTGACGACGAGCCGCTCTGCATCGTTCATGCTCCTCGCGGGGTGTGAGCGCAGCCTTTGTGCTGCAGGAGGGGGGACGGGGGGCGCTCTGCGCGGGGGCTTGGCAGGCTCCGCTGCTCCCCCGGGGAGACGGCACGGGGGGTGCGTGGCCGGGACACACACACGGCTCCCGGGCCGGACCCGGGTCCGCTGGTGCGCATACCCGGGCATCTGGCCGGCTGGGCGCCCCGGCTGGGAGCCGAGTTTGGAGGAGTGAGGAGGCGGGGGCAGGGGCAGGGGCCCTGACGGTGGCGGTCACCTTCGTGTGTGACGCTCTGGGGTCCGGGAGCCCCTCGGCCGGCCCCTGCCAACGCCCTGTGCCGACGCGGCCGGACGGGAGAGGCGGCATCTCTCACACCCGGACCTGTGCCCGCGCCCCCGAGCCCGCCTGCCGGCCTGGCGGCGTTCAGCCAGCACGTTTCCTCGCACCCTCCGCTCCGGGAGGCCGGCGCCCGGGTCAGGGCAGAGCCCACAGGTCCTCAGGGCCTGCCCCCCCCACACTGACCTCCGACAGACGGTGCTGTGCTCTTACACGTGGGCACATGTGACGCACACGCATGTGCACGGACACACACGGAGATGTTTGTGTGCCCGAGCGTGGCCGGTGTTGCTGTGAGCCAGGGTGGAGGGGGCCGGGAGGCCGGCATCTGAGGGCCCACGCACCTCCTGCCGCAGGTGTGGGTGGGGGACGGGGACACGGGCCGGGTCTGGGCCCAGGCGGGAGGGCGGACGCAGGTGACCACCGCGTGTGTCTGCCGCTCCCGGCCCAGGACCAGAGAGGGCGCCACCCCGCCAGGCCCGGCCGGCCCTGCACCTGGTGGTTCGGGGTCCGGGCCCTGGGTGTCCAAGGCTTATGGGGGGCAGGGCCCTTCCTGGGGGGCTTTCTGGGGCGAGGCCGCGCTGCGCTTCCCTCCTCGGCAGCTCTCCTGCCTCCGTCTCGGGGGCCGGTCCCTCCCCCACGCTGGCCGGGGCGCCGGGGAAAGACCCTTCGGCTCCCGCCCCCAAAGTAAACGGGGTGTTCAGAGCCGCTGTGCCGCCCGTGGGTGGGGGGCCCGTTTCTGAAGCCCTCGTGACAGCTGCTTCCCAGCGACTGAGAGGAAAAAGGTTCCACCCACCCCCTCCCTCCGCCTGGCTCTCTGCTTCTGAAAGGGGGGGGGGGGGTGGGGGGGGGGGGGCCCTGGGGCAGGGGGGGGGGGCCACTCCCGTGGGCTCCGGGGCTGCTGCTCCTGGGCCACCTCCCCAGGCTGGGGTGCGGGGGGGGCGGGGGGATGGGGGTCCCCAGGCACGGGCACTGCCTCTGCCCCCGAGGGCCCCTCTGTGTTGGGACAGAGGGGCTGGTGGGTGTCTCCGTGTGCCCGCCCTGCGTGGAGCCGGGGAGGGACAGCGCCAAGGGGCCCGTGGGGGGCAGTGGGGGCTCCGCAGGAAACGGGGGGGCCACGGGAGAGAGAGGTGCACGGCGCTTTTTGTGTGTGTGTGTGTGTGTTTTTAACCAGAGCGGCTTTTTACACGCGCTGTTCCCACGCCGCTTTGGAGTTTGGGGTTGTCTCACAAATGTAGTCGGTGCCTCTGTGCCACAATCACCGGAAAATAGGTTAATTTCAGCGAAGCCGAGTCTGAGACCTGCCTCCTCACGTGGGAGGGCGCGCTGGCGGTGCCGGTAAAAATAGCTCCTCGCTTCCAGCCCGGAGACTTCCGGAGGAGGGTCCGCGCGCAGCTCCACCCGTCCCGGCGGGCGGGCGGGGTCCCGGGCAGGTGTGGGGGCCGCCGGCAGGGGGTGCGCGCTCGCAGGGCGCCCAGCACCCCTCAGAGAGGACAGTGCCTCCTGGTGCTCCCCCCCCCCCCGGGTGCTGGGTAACGTCCGTCCGGCAGCGAAGGGGTGGTCGAGGTGGTCCCCTCCCGGCGTGCCCGCTCGCCTGGCCTCAGCGCCTGGCGGTCCACACGCCCCGGGCCTCTGCTCTGCTCGCGGTGGTGGCAGGGGGCGCGTGCTCTGGGCGTGGCTGCTCCGGACGCTTCCTTTCTTCTCCGGACCCCGAAGTGCCTCACGCTCACCACCCGGCCCGGGCGCACCCTCCTGGCTGGCGGGGACCTCGGGCGGAGCGGAGAGGCGCTGCAGGGCCTGGCGGACCGGCTCCTGGCCTCCCAGATCAGTCTCCAGCCCCAGAGTCCCCTCCTCCCTTCCCCCCTCCCCCCGTCCCCCGTCTTTATTTCATTTTCCACTGCGTTTGCACAATCGCCTCGAGAACCGTTTCTTTCTGGAACGTTCTTTCCCCGGGTCCCCCGGGGCTGGGAGAAGCCGTGGGGCCAGGCCGCTGTGAGGGGACCCGGATGGTGAGGCACGGGGGTGGGGACCACGGCAGGGGGAGACTCTCACAGACGCCCATCGGTGACTTGAGGGGGACCGGTCTAGTGAAGGCCGGACGTCCCCCGGTCGATGGCTGTGCGCGATGGTGGCCATCTGTCCACCTGGGCACGGGGGCAGGCGAGAGCCGGCGGGCTGGCTGGTCTCCCGGGCCCCGGCCTGTGCCCGCGCCCGCCCTCCCCACGGGACCTGGTCTCCCTGTGGCTCCCCGGCCGCCCTGCACCACGTTCTCGCTGGCACCGCGGGCCGGGGCGGGGCGGGGCGGCGTGTCCCGGGGCAGCCGGTGAGGGCCTGACCCCCCTGCCCGCTGCGTGGCCCCCGCTCGGCGGCTCCGGGCGAGCCTGACCTTTGGCGCAGCCACGTGTGCCTCGGGTTGGCGCTGGGAGCTGGCGAGCCGAGGCTCGGACGTGCCTGGCACCGGGGCCGCAGCCGCTGGCTGTAGCTCGCCGCGGCTGCCCTCCTCGCGCAGCTGCCCGGCCTCTGCCGGCGACGGAGCCGGAAACCCCTGACTCAGCGGTTTGGTTCCACCAGCAGGTCATTCCGCGTTTGCGAGCGGGTTTTTGACAGCAGCAGCAGCAGCTTCGTGGAGAAGTTTCTGAGAGCGCGGCCCGGCGGCTCCGCCTCGGCGCCGTCCCCTCACCGGGCTCTGGGGCATTTTCTTCACCGAAAAGCCGGCACCCGGCACGCAGCACCCACTTCCTGCTCAGGGTCTTCCCGGGGACGGAGCACACGCCGTGGCCTCCGTGCGGGCTCCTCCCTGAGCGCGTGCTCAGGGTCCCTCCCCTCAGAGCGCGTGTCCGAGCCTCCCTCCCGCCGGGGGCCTCACACGCGTGGGGACAGGCCGCTGCCACCGCGCACGAGGCGGTTCCCAGGTGGGGTCGCGGTGAGCACCCGTGCACGTGTCACGTGTCCTGGTGGGCGTGTTGTCCAGTCTCGAGTCGGTGCCGGGAGTGGAGCTGCCGGCTTGTGTGTCACTGGGGCCCGGACACTGTCCACGGCGAGGCGGCCGCCCCCGTCCGCAGTCGGCTGGGGGAGGGGTGACCGTGGTTCCACGTGCGGCCGTCGGAGGTGAGAGGTGCTCTCCTCCGGCGCTGCTCACCAGCCTCCGGGTCCAGCCCTCTCCGGTCCCTGGCCGGTTCACCGCGGAGCAGGGTCGCGGGCCACGTGGCCACCCTGTTCCCACCGGGCTGCTCCGGGCTGCGTCCCCGCCGGTGGGGTGTGCAGGCTTGGGGGGGGGGGGCCCTGTCCTCCCGCACTTGTTTCCTGTGGATGGGCGTGGCCTGCTGGGGGGAGGGCAGCT
The DNA here is from genome assembly GCA_011751065.1 of Lasiurus cinereus. Taxonomy (NCBI): domain Eukaryota; kingdom Metazoa; phylum Chordata; class Mammalia; order Chiroptera; family Vespertilionidae; genus Lasiurus; species Lasiurus cinereus. The sequence continues at coordinate 38,685 of JAAGEH010000230.1, forward strand.
ATGGTTTGATACTCGTTTCCCTGGTGACCAGCGATCTGTGCTCTCTTCATGTGCTTGTCGGCCACGCGTGTGTCTGTGTGGAGAAATGTCTGTTCGTCCTTGACCGTGTGCATGTGCGTGTGCGTGCGTGCGTGTGTGTGTGTGTGTGCACGCGCACCGGGGTGGCTTTCTGTTTGTGTTCTGGGTCCGGCCGCTGTGAGGGAATCGGATCTGCAGGTCCTTCTCCTCTTCCTCGGGTTCCTCCTCCTCGCTGGTGTGCTCTGCAGTGTAGACGGTCCTGGCCGTAGCCCTGGCCGGTCTGGCTCAGTGGGTGGAGCTCCGGCTCAGAGGAGGTGATGGAGCAGGTGGTGGAGCAGGAACGTGGGGTGATGGAGGCGGACACGGCGCGTGTGGGTGGGGTGCGCCGTGCGGGTCTGGCTTTGGTGTGTGCCCTGAGGTCGTCCGAACGCCCGTGCGGGCAGTTTTGAGAGGGGCGGCCGGCACCGAGCGGGCAGGGAGGGAGAAGCTGTGGTCTGGGCCGTGAGATTAGGCGTTAATTCGGCGTGCAGGGGTCCAGAGGGCCAGGGAGTGACGGTCCCTGCCCAGCGGCTGACCAGCCTATGGGAGGCCTGGCCACAGGGCCTGCAGACAGGGTCGGCCTGCGGGGGTCCCTTGGAGCCAGGAGCCCTGCACCCCAGGAGCCGTGTGTGGCTCTTGATGCCGCCTTGGGTTGTGGTAAGTTTGCCACCGCCACCGCCTCTCGGTGGGCACGCTCCCGGGCTCCGCGTCGGGGCATTGGGGTTTGGTCCCTGTTGGTCCCCTGGGGCCTAGAGGACTCTGCTCCTCGTCCCACCGGCTCCTGACCCCTGACCCCTGGCGGCTGAGCACGTTCAGCCCAGCCGGCTGCCTCTCGGGCAGGAGGGTCCTTAAGGGTCTTCCCGTGGCTCTGCTGCCTGGCATGTGGCTCAGAGGGGGCGCCCGTCCCCCCTCCTGCCTCGCCCGGTGCCTGCAGCCTGGGGCCGGGATGGCGGCGCCCACACTGGCCGCCCTCCTGCCGCCGGTCCTGCTCGGTCTCACACCCGGGCTGTGGCTGGACGGTGGAGTCGCTTCCTCTGTGGCCGCGCGTGGCCCTCCTGCAGCTGTGTCAGCCCCAGGGGTCTGGTGCCACGCCCTCCCCCGCCCTCCCGGCCCCAGGTGGCAGAACCCGGCCCCCTGGGTGTCACAGGCTGCAGGGCCTGGCCCTTGGGCAGGGGGCTCAGGGACCGGCGTTTCTTCTGCAGGGATGTGTTCGCGGCGCCTGGTCCCACCCGGTCCCCCAGCCCCAGCACCCAGTGCGGGAGGCCCTGGGCGTCCCTGGGTGGTCATCTGCGTGCCCAGTGTCCGCACATGCCCTGAACAGGAAGTGCCCAAACCCCGAAGGTGCGGGCGCCCCTGCACACCCTGCCCCGTGGCTGGGGCCGGGGCTGATGGGCGCGGGTGGGTGTGGCCGCACACGGTGCGCGGGGCCGCGCAGCAGGCTGTCTGACACCGCGCTCCCTCGCTGAGGTTCTCGGAATCGGCGCCTGTGGCTTTCCTCTTGGCGAGAAGCCGGCTTGTTTCCACCCGCGTCCTCTCTGCTCAGACAGGAAGCCCCGCCCTTCCCGGTGACTGCCCCCCCCGCCGTCTGTGCTCCGTGGTGCAGGCCGAGGTGGTGCGGGCAGGGGTGGTGCGGGCAGAGGCTGGCACCCTCCCGGGGCGTCCTCCCTCACAGGCAGCGCCCGGTGGGTCTTTACCGAGTGCCTGTCTCCCTCCGCCGCCGCTGCTTGGGGCCACCTGGCCCGCCCCCCTGGCCCACGTGTTTGGGGTCATCGTCCTCGCTGGGCTGGGCGGCTGCCCGCTTCCTGGAGTGAAATTGGGGGGTGAGGGCTCCCTGCCCCGACCCACACGCTCGAGGGGCTGCAGCCCCCGTGGCTGCCCGAGGCGGGTGCGGCCGTCACATGCACACATGCTGGCTTGCTCATGCTCACCCTGGGTTAGGGGGCCGGGCGGGACCTTCCCCCGGAGCCCGCGGGCCACAGTCCCTGCCCCGGTCCGGCCTGCCGGGTCCTGATCCCTAGTGACAGCCCCCCTCCCCCACCCCGGGGAACCCTGCCCTCCGGGGGCCGGTGGGGTGGATGCAGGCGCAGCTCTGGGTGCCCCCGGAGTCTCCCGGGCGTGCAGGCCCCTGCACCTTGGGGGTGGTTCCCGGGCCCCCCAGGGGTGCTGGCTGGGAGCCTGGGAGCGACACGTGGTGACCTCAGCCGCTGGTGTGAGATTGGAGGGCCCGTGGCTGCAGGCTGCCCCCCCCCTCACCACACACACACACACACACACACACACACACACATACACACACACGGTGGCCGCCAGAAGCAGGCTTTGAAGTCAGTCTATTGGGTGGAATCCAGACTCTGGGGAGCCGTGTGACCCCCAGGGAAGGTGTGGGCCGCCCGGCAGGCACTCAGCCGGGCGTCTGCCCCTGGGGCTTCGGACAGGCCACAGGCCGGGGCGGCAGGCTGTCCTGCGCAGACTTTGGGGGGCCCTGGTTCCTGCCGGCTGTGGGCACCGCCGGGCGATGGTAAGGCCGTCCCACTGAGGACCTGCTGGGTGCGTGGGCGTCCAGGTGCCAATGGGAACGTCGGTGTCGCTCACAGGTCTCCTCCGAGCCCCCCGTCTCCATCCGGAAAACAGACGATGCTCCCTCCCAGCACCCCGCGTCTTTGGAGAAGGACAAACAGTCCAGCTGGCTGCGGACCCTGGCCAGCTCCTCCAGCAAGGTGGGCACCGGCGGGGGGCGGGGCCTGTGGGAGGGCAGGGGCGGGACATGTGAGTGGGGTGGGGTCTGTGGGCGGGGCCACCCGTGCATTTCCTGGCCTCTGACTCCAGTGCCTCTCCCTCCCCCCTCAGAGCCTGGGCTGTGCTCACCCTCGCCAGCGCCTCTCCGCCTTCCGACCCTGGTCCCCTGCGGTTTCTGCCGGCGACAAGGAGCTCTCCCCACACCTGCCCGCCCTGATTCGAGACAGGCAAGTGCCGGCTGCTCCTCGGCCAGGGTCCCCGCGGGCCTGGGCGCCCCCCGTTGGACTCCGCGGCCTCGAGTCAGTGGTCCCTCCCTGCTGAGCCGCCCGCCAGGGATGGCCTCGGGCGGCCGCGTGCAGCCTGCGTGGCCCGTGCGTGGCCCCGGCACTCGCTCCCGCCGCCCGGCCAGCTGCTGCCCCTGAGCCTCTGGCTGGGCAGGGGGGCCCACGCACGTGTTTTTGTTGCATTTGCCTCTTGTTAATCCTCACCCGCGGGTGTATCCCCACCGGTTTTTAGAGCGAGAAAGGGAGTGGCGGGTGGGGGAGGGGGAGATGTCCACGTGAGGGAGACAGCGATTGTCTCCCTCCTGCCCGTGCCCGGTGGGGCCGGGGGCAGACCCTGCAACCGAGGCACCTGCCCTTGACCGGGAAGCGAACCTGTGACCCTGCGGTCCACGGCCGGCACGCTAACCACGGAGCAACCGGCCAGGGCCCCTCCCGTCGGCGTTACCCTGGGCGTCCGCGTGCTTCCTGATGCCCAGACCCCACTGTCCGGCCATTGCACATGAGGGGCGTCGGGAGGGGCTGGTCTAGAACTCTCTGTGGGGTCCGGGTGGGCGGCAGCTCCCGAGGCCACGCTGGAGTCTCCCTCGCACCTTCCGTGCCAGACACTTGCCCGCTGGCCTGCGGGGGCCGTGAGGACGGGGCTGGGCCGGCGCTTACAGGCCCCACCCCCTCCGCCCCTGCAGCTTTTACTCCTACAAGAGCTTCGAGACGGGCGTGGCCCCCAACGTGGCCCTGGCCCCACCGGCCCAGCAGAAGGTGGTGAGCAGCCCGCCCTGCGCCACCATCGTCTCCCGGGCCCCCGAGCCCCTCGCCTCCTGCCTGCAGCCGCGGAAGCGCAAGCTGGCGGCGGACACGCCCGGGGCCGCAGAGACGCAGGCGCCCACAGTTGCCCCGGAGGACGACAAGGACTCGGAGGCGGAGGTGGAGGTGGAGAGCAGAGAGGAATGTACGTGTGCGCCCGGGCCTGCCCCCCTCTGGCCGGCCCTCCCCCCCTCGGCCCAGTCCTCCCCCCTCCGCCCAGCCCTTCCAGGGACCGGCGGGCGCCCCCCTGTAACCTGCACCTGCCTCTCTTCTCTTCCGCAGTCACCTCCTCCCTGTCCTCGCTCTCCTCTCCGTCCTTTACCTCATCCAGCTCGGCCAAGGACCTGAGCTCCCCCGGGGTGCACCCCCCGCCCGCCCCGCCCATGGCCCCCGACACCACGGCCCCCGCTGACGCCCCGAGCGGCGGGCTGGAGGCGGAGCTGGAGCACCTGCGCCAAGCCCTGGAGGGCGGCCTGGACACCAAGGAGGCCAAAGAGAAGTTCCTGCACGAGGTGGTGAAGATGCGCGTGAAGCAGGAGGAGAAGCTGAGCGCCGCCCTGCAGGCCAAGCGCAGCCTCCACCAGGTGAGGCGGCCTGCCGCTCGGGGACAGCCGGGGGGTGAGAGGCACACACCGCTGTGTCTGCCGGGGGGTGAGAGGCACACACCGCTGTGTCTGCCGGAGGGCTGAGAGGGCGCACGCTGTGTCTGCAGGAGGGGGCTGGGAGGGCGCACACTGTGTCTGCAGGAGGGGGCTGCACGCTGTCCCCGGCCTGGCTGCTGCTCTGACAAGCGGGCGCTGAGGCTGAGAGAGCTCCCAGCGCGGGCGGGCGGGCGGGGCCTTCACACCAGCTTGGTGAATTCACACCTCTGCCGGGCGTCTGGCGGCTCGGGGATGGCTTCACACGTGGGCTGCCAGCACAACACGGCCTGCGGTCTCCTCTGAGAGCCCCAGGATGTCCCGGCCCCTGAGCAAACGCAGGCACAGGCTCTGCGCTCTGCTGCCCACCCCTCCCCATGTTGCCCTCCGCCCGGCTCTGGGGGAGGTGTGGCTTCCAGGGGCCTGTTTATCAGCGTGTGGGCGGGTCCCTGGTGGCCCGCGGGAGCAGCCCGGACGGGGTTCCTGCCTCTGGCTCCGTGCCACCTGCCACTGGCGCTGGGTGAACCCCTGGCTGCAGGGAAGCCCAGGGCGGGTGCCGTGGGCACAGGGCGCTGGGGAGAGGGCGGTCCGGGCCCACAGTGGCTTCTCAGAGCAGCGGCTTCCTGGCCAGACCCGGGCTCAGTGGGTGCTGGTGAGAGCGCAGCGCTGGCCCACCGGGGCGAGAGCCGAGGCCGCAGGACCTGTGGGGACCCATCAGGGTGCAGGGTGACAGGAGGGTGTGAGGCAGAGGAGCCCAGGGGTGCCACTTCCTGGGTCACAGGTGCCGGGGAGCAGCCAGCGTGCCAGGAGGGCGGGCAGGCGTGTGTGTGCACGTGTGTATGTTTGTATATGTGTGCATGTCTCTGTGTGCATGTTTCTCTGTGTATGTCTGCCTCTGTGT
>JAAGEH010000230.1:62581-84541 GCA_011751065.1 Lasiurus cinereus
GGGTTTGTGGGGGAACCACTCTGCTGGGAGAACAGTTGTGGGGGTTCGTGGGGGACGGGTGTGGGGAAACGGGGCGCTGTTGATGGAAATTATCTGCCAGGGGAGCAGTTTGGGGGGTTGTGAGGGATGTGGGGGGACCGCTCTGCTGGGAGAAGAGTTGTGGGGTTCGTAGGGGACGGGTGTGGGGGGACTGGGCGCTGTTGATGGAAATGATCTGCTAGGGGAGCAGTTTAAGGGGGTTGTGAGGGATGTGGGGGGACCGCTCTGCTGGGAGGACAGTTGTGGGGTTTGTGGGGGGACTGGGCGCTTTCGGGGAGCCCTCTGCTGGGTGCGGGGCAGGAAAAGCCCTTCCCTGCGCAGTCCGCCCCGTCCGCAGAGCGCCAAAGTTGGAGAAACATAACAAGGAAAATAAGGACCAACAGAAAGTGCGGCTGCCATGGAAACGGCCCTCGCCCTCCCCCGGCGGCGGGCTGGCAGGGGAGCGTGGAAAAAGCTCGCGGCCGGCGGCGCGCACAGGAATGCGGCCGCTGAGCGGGGAGAGGGAGGCGCTGCCCGAGGCCATGCCAGGCACCCTGCTCGGCCCCGGACGGACAGATGGCACCCTGCTCGGCCCTGGCTGCCCGCTGCCCTCCAGCAGGACTGCAAGGACCGCTGGCCCAGGAGCCGCTCAGCCGGAGTCCGTTCCTCCCGGAGCCGTGGCTGGGGCCCAGCTGGGGCTCGGGGAGGGGCCCCCTTCTGCAGGGAGGGCGGGAGGGAGGGGGCCATGGCAACGCGTGTTTCCCGGCCGAGGCCGCCGTCTCTGGGTGGGGCTGGAGCTCGGCCGCCCGGCAGGGGCACCGCGGGGACTCCGTGGGCAGCGGCCAGCCCGGCCCTCCTCTGACCTCGCCCCGGCCCGCGGGGAAGGAGGGCCTGGCTGGGGCCGCCACTGCCTCAGCACCTCCCAGCCCGGCCCAGCCACCACGCGGTCCCGGTGGGTCCTGCGCCCGCGTCCCCGTGAGCCCCGCCTGCAAGCTCTCCCCCTCAGGCCCCACCCTGGCCCCCGAGAGCAAGGGCGTCCCCTCTGCCCACCCACCCCTCTTCAGCCACACCTGGGGTCCTGCAAGGGGGGGATCCAGGGCCCAGCTGCACCCACCCAGGACCTTCCTGAGGGGGAGGGGCGTGGGCCTGACACCCACCTGGGCTGAGGGCACAGTGAGAGCCGAGCCAGGAGCGCACCTGCCCTGGCCACCTCCCGGCCCCACCCACAGCCTCCCAGGGGCCACGCCCCCCACCTGCCCAGGCCCCACGGTCCTGCCTCTGGGGGTGTCCAGGCTGGGCAGGCAGGGTGCCCGCCCCAACCCGAGGCCCAGCCTGGAGCCCGTTCAGAGGAGGAGAGCAAGCGCCCGCCTTCCAGAGGTGACGGGTGGTCAGGTGGATGGGGCAGCCCGTGCCCCCCGCTGCCCTCCTACCTGGGGGGGCCTCAGTGCCCAGCTCGGCCTCGGCCGGCCCGTCAGGCCTGCGGGAGAGAAGGGAGCCCTGAGTACCCCTCCCCCGCCACGCACATGTGTGCACACGCACACATGTGCACACACATGCGCACCCATGTGCACACACGCACAGCCACACAGGGCCACAGAGCGGGGGACCCGGGAGGCCGGAGGTACCCGTGTGGCTGTCCTGGCCTCGGGCCCCCCTCTGCCTCAGGGTCCACGTGTGCGGCCCCTCCGGCTGCAGGAGAGGGGCCCCAGGCTGGGCCGCTCGCTGCCCTCGGCCTCGGCCTCTCGCCCTCTGAACCCAAACGGGGCACAAACAGCCATAGCTGCAGGGACCACCCCCCTTCACCAGCCAGCGCTGCCTCCGGGCGTCGAGGTGCCAAGGCCTGCAGGGTGCATGGGGGCAGGAAGGGGACGGCGGGCAGAGGCAGAAGGGGCGGCCAGGCCCTTGTCTGTCCGCGGGCTGCTGGCCCAGGGGGCAGCTCCAGACCCGGCCCGGCCCGTCCGTCCGTCCGTCCGTCCGTCCGAGCGGAGCAGAGCAGAGCAGAGGGCTTTGGGCCCCATTTGCCGTGCGGTGAGCGGTAGACCCCCCACCCGGCCCCCGCCCCCCGCCCGGGGTCAGCTGCCGGCAGAAGCGGCTGTGCCTCTTGGGGGGCCGATGCCCGTCCTCGGGGGACGGGGCAGCGGGTGCAGTGTGGGTGCTCTGACCGGGCGCCCACGTCCTCCTGCCTGGGGGGTGCTGCCTGGGGGGGCGCCGAGGCCCCGGGGGTGACGGGCTGGGCTCGGCCCTGAATCGTCCAACCAGAGGCCTGGGGGAGGGCCGGGGAGGGAGCCAGGAGGCCCCCCTTCCTTGCCGTCAGAGGGCTCCCCGATGGGCTCGGCTCGGCGGCCAGCCAGGCCGCCCCGTGGCCAAGCTGCACCACCACGTGGCTGGTGTGGGCGATCAAAGTGTAAAGACAAAGGATTTTAAATTCCTTCCCTCCGAGCGGGGAACGGGCCGGCGAATAAGAACAGCCAGTGTCGCCGCAGCGGCTGTGCGGGGAGGAAGCGGGTTACGAGGAGCCGGCGGTGTCACAGAACCCCGGGTGGGTGGGCGGCGCGGGGGGCCGGGCGCGGGGCGAGGAGACGCCGGGGCGGGCGTGTTGGCCGCGTCCCAGGGGCAGAGCGCGAGGGCCCGGCTGGAGCTGATGGGGCGTCTACTGTGTACCCGGTGCTTCCCGCTTCCTCTGGGATCCTGTGCCTCCGGGAGGGGCCCACGGCCAGGGCCGGGACATGGGGGGACATGGCAGGGAGGGCCTGGGAGCGCCCCGGCCAGGGCTCACCCGCTTCCGGCCCTTCCACGGCCAAGATTTCCTCTTGGGCCCGACCTGCGGCCTGCGAGGCTCAGCGGCTGAGTGTCCGCCCAGGAACCAAGGCCGCTGGTTCGGTTCCTGGTCAGGGCCGGGGCCCGGGGCGGGGGCTCGGTCCTCAGTGGGGGGCGTGCCGGAGGCAGCCGGTCCCCGAATCTCTCTCATGGTGGCTGTTTCCCTCCCTCTCTGACGTCAACACAAATACATTAAAAAAATAAAATAAAATAAAGGGTTGGACCCTGTGGGGCTTTGCTGCTCAGCTCTGCCTTGTGGGCATGAGGGGCTGTTTGTTCCCAGGGAGGAGGCCCTGGTGCCCAAACCCGTGGCCACGCACCCCCTTCCCTGAGGCCCCAGAGGGTCCCCTCGGAGCTGCTCCACCTCGAGGGCCCGACGCTGCGCTGAGAGCCGGCACCCTGGACCCGAGCGGAGCCGAGGCCACTGCAGTCCGGCCGAACCCGGGGCCGCAGCCTCGCTCCGAGGCCTGGCTCTCGGGGCCGGAATCCTCGTGGTCGGAGCTGAGAAACCGCTAGAACCGGCGGGGGGGGGGGGGCGGAGCCCAGGCCCGCACCGCCGGCTCCTCTGGGGGCAGCTGGGCCCGGGAGGGAGGCTCAGGAGCGGGTGTTGGACCCGTGGCCATGGCCGGCGAGAGGAGGGGCCTGTCCGGGAGGGCCCTGCCCGTGTGACCCAGCCCGTCCACCCCAAGACCCAGCAGGACCCTCGGGCATGGGCCTGGTGGCCGGGGTCAGACAGAGGCAGCTGGAGCGGGCGCTCGGGGCAGCGTGGGTGTGGTTCCGGGCCTGACCCGGGCTGGCCCTCTGTGGCCGGGTCAGGGAGTCTGGGTCATCCTGAGGTGGGGCAGGTGCTTCAAACAGCCTGAGGCGTCATGTCACCGTGGTAACGAGGTTCCCGTGGAGCGGGGGAGCCGGCCTCAATGAGACACAAGGTGGGGAAGCGCCCTGAGGGTGGGCGTGGGCTGCAGGGAGCCCGCAGGCCAGGCCCTCTGTGGGCGGCTGGTTACTGGAAACTGTGGGTGCCTTCTGGGACCCCAGGAATCGGAGCCCCAGTCCAGGGGGCTCGGCCGGCCTAGAGGGTCCCCTCCTTCTCCGGCCCCAGGGGTTCCGGGGTCACACAGTGAGACCCCCCCACACACACACACAGGAGGCTAAAGAACCCCAGCCCGGCCTGGGGTGAGGGGTTGGCTCATTCAGGGGCTCCGTCCCGGGGGCAGTGGGCTCCAGGCCCAGGGCAGCCTGCGGGTGTTCTCAGTTTGGGGGTGCCTGCCAAGGGGGCCCGAGAGTGGTGCCCCAGGGACCGCGGGCGCGGGCGTGGGACGGGGAACGGCTCACCCCCACCTCCCTCCGCCGGGTCCCCGTTCCAGCCCTGCGTCGGGCGGAGGCCTCGCTGGCTGCAGGGGGGAGGGGGTGGTGATGGGGATGAGGGGGGGCAGGGAGGGCGGCCAGCTGCTCCCCCGCCCCCCGACACCTGCTCCGCTCCCCGCCCCTCTCACCGTCCCAGCCTCACCACCCAGCCCACCCCTTCCTCTCCTTCTCCCTGGCACCCACCGGGCAGCGTCCAGCCAAGGGCCCCGGAGGCCAAAGCCCAGCCCACCCGCAGGCCCCGGCCGGGAGGGACAGGGGTCAGAGGCCACGGGCCTTGGGGTCCTGCAGCCTGGACGCCCTGTGACTGCAGCCCCCCGTCCGGCCCTCTGGCCTGCTCCCCCTCCCCCCGCCTCTCTGTGGCTGCTGTGCTCCCAGGAGCCGCCCCTCCGGCCCAGCCCCCTGAGGTAACCCCCAGAAGCCCCCCCACTGCCAGGACACTGCCGGGCTCAGCGCCACCCCAGTGGGGGGGGTCCTCTGGCCACAGCCCTGGGACACAGGCTCCTCCACCCCCCCTGACCCTGGTGGCTGCCACCCTGAGCTCCTCAGGGCCCCGCAGGGCTGGCCGGGGGGTGGGGGGCTCCCCAGCCCGGGCTGCTCTGCCCTCGGAGGCTGAGGGGATGGCGGGGGATGGGGGTGGGGGGTGTCCCGTGGCCAGGCTGTGGCCAGAGAGGAGTGGGGCACTGGCCCAGCCACGGGGGGCAAAGGCCTGCGTTTACTGTGATCCCCATTAGACCTGCTTCTCTCTCTCTTTCTCTCTCTCTCTCTCTCTCTCTCTCTCTCTCTCTCTCTCTCTCTCTCGCAGCTATGGGCACGGGCGGGGGGCAGCCCTGGCCGAGCATGGAGCTGGGCTGAGGGCTGTGCCCGCTCTGACCCCGAGCCCCCCGCCCCCACTGCCCCCGTGTTCAGGGCTCCGGGGAAGAGGCCGGCCGGGCCCGGGCCCAGGACCTCGCGTGGCCGCTGTGGCTGCGGCTGCGGCTGCGGCTGCGCCGTGAAATCCAGGCCGGGCTTTGCCGCGGGCGGGCGGCCTGTCATGTTGTGAAATTCCGTCATGTGCCAGGAATGTCTCCGCAGGAATGCCGGCCGGGAACAGGCCTCCCGGGACGACGCGGGAAGCAGCGCCCGCCCTCCACCCTCCACCCTCCGCCCTCCGGTGGCGGCAGGCTCACCTGGCCCGGTGGGCGGCGCGGGGACCCCGTGGGGCGAGGGGGGAGCCCGTGGCCGGTGGCGGGACAGCCGTCCGGGTCCCGGGCCCGGGCCTCCCCTGCCTGCCTCGAGCCTCCCCGTGGCCCGGGGGGTGGGCCCTGGCCTGGAGGGTCGCCGGGCGGAGGAAGGGGCTCCGGGCTGGGGGAGGCCGCGGCCCAGTCAGCTCCACACCCTCAGGACTGTCCACTCAGGCCCCCCCCGGGGAGTGCAGCCGCCCGGTCACTGCTTCTCCCCGTCCCTGGACGGGGCCGACCCGGAGGCTGAGCTGCCCGCGTGGGTCATCGGTGCCGGCCCAGCGCTCCGTGGCGGCCTCGCTGGACCCGGCCCGGCCTCGCGGGCTCTGCCTCTGCCCCGGGCGCCCCGTCCCCCGTCTCAGCGGGGGGTCAGGCCCAGCGGGACCCCCTCCCTGCAGACAGAGGATCTGCCCGGGGAACCGTGAGGGGGGGGCCTCACAGCGGGACCTCGGGGGGCAGCTAGCAGCCCGTGCAGAGGGGAGAGGTGGGGGGACACGGGGGCAGAAAGTGCGGGGGCTCGAGGGGCAGGAGCCCAGGAACCCCCCACTTCCACTGCGTGTGGGCCCCCCGTTCACAGCCGGGAGCCGGGCGGCTGGGGGCTCTGCAGGGCCTCAGGGGAATCCAGTCCCCACCCCCCCTACCCCGCCCCCTTCACCCCCTTCCTGGGGGGGGCCCCCCCGAAAACCCCCCGCCCCCCGGGGGGACCCCCGGGGGAACCCCCCCCCCCCCCCCCCCCCCCCGCCTCAGCTCCGCAGGCAAGTTCCTTAATGCGAACCAGACGCCTGAGGCCGGGCGGGCGGCCTGGCTCCCCCGTCCGAAGGGTGGGCTGGGGGTCAGCAGCAGCGGAGGGCGGGGAGGGGGTACAGGGGGGTCATCCCCAGGCAGAGCAGGCGGGGGGCCTAGGGCAGGCGGCTCCCCACTTGCCCGGGGTGGGGGCGGGGTGGGGGACTCGGGCACTGAGCTGGGTCCCTGGCAGAGGCTGAGGCCCAGGCCCCTCAGCGGCGTCTGGGCGGGGCGGGCGGGAGGGTGAGAGGAGGCCCAGGGCCCCGGAGGGTGGGGGGTGGGGGGGGGGACGGGGTGGGGGGGGTCAGGCTCGGGCTCTGATGGGAGGAGGCGCACGGGTTGGTGCCCCCCCCTTGTCCGTGTCCAGGCACCCGCCACCCGCTGCCGCCCCTGCTCCGGGCCACGGCCCTCGCCCCCTCTTCCCTCGCCCCCTCTTCCCTCGCCCCCTCCTCCCCTGGTCCCCGTGGGGCCGGGAAGGGGCACCGGGCTCCCCTGGAAGCAGCAGGCCCGGCGGGTCCCCGCCGTCCCGGCCACAGAGGCCTCGGCCACCGTGGGGCCGGCTGAGGCTGCGGTGTCTGCAGGGCTGAAGATGGGAGACCGGGCAGGGGTGTGGAGAGGGTGCAGTGCCCCACCCCGAGCACGTGACACCTGGGAGTGGCCTACGAACCCCCACGCCCTGCGGCCCGGCCTCCTACCTGCGGCCGCCCGAGGGGTCCTGTGGGACAGGCGTCCCTGTCCCAGGGCTCCGGCCGCCTCTGGGCTTCTCGCTTACCTCCTGCGGGGATGGGGGGTTGGGGGAGGAGGCTCAGGGGCGGCCGGAGCCCCAGCCCCCCTGCATGGGCTGCCGCCCGGGGGTCTCCCGCCCCTACCTGGTGCCGGCCGTTCAGGAACGGGACGGGGTGGTAGCCGGGCGGGGGCGCCCCGAGGCGGACGTCTGGGAACTGGGCACAGCCTCGCTCGGCGCGCCGGCAGCTGGCAGGACAGCGGGGTGCACGTGGCTCAGCTGGGGAGAGAGAGGGTCCCCAGAGCGATGGCTCCCCCACCGCAGCCCCCTCAGGCCCTGCTGTCCCCCCCACACCGAGGACAGGGTCATTTCATGTCCGGCGGCGGCAGAGGTGGCAGCTCAGGCACCCCCAGGGCCCGCGGGAGCCGGGAACCAGGCGGCGCGAGGCCTCAGGGTCTGGCCGGGCCTGTGTCCCTGCAGGGGGGACCCCACTGTGGCCGGCCCCTCCCGGGCTCCCAGGCACGGAGTGAGGGCAGAGGCTCCGGCTGCATCCCCTTCTCCCCCCTCCACCCCGGCAGGAGCTGCAGGTCAGCGCCCTCCCTCTCACTTCCCCCAGGGACGGCGGCACGAGGTTGATGCAGGGGCTCGGCCAGCGGGCCAGCGGGCAGACGTCTGTCCCCGTGGGCTGCACAGGGCGCTGGGGCCAGCCTGACCGTCCCTCCCCGGAGCCCGCGTTGGGGGGGAGAGGCCAGGGGCCCAGCGCGTCCCCAAGTTGCAGGTGGGGGAGGGGGAGGCTGACCCTCCTCGTCCGGCCGTCGGGCGAGGCCCCTCTGCAGGGACCTGGCTCACTGTTTGCGCCCGGGCAATGGCGGGGACCTTGTCGCCGGGACAACCAGGACCCCAGCTCTGCACCCTCTGTCCCTCTGCCCAGGTGATGGTGCATGCACTGGACATGGGCACCGAGGGGCCAGCTCCTCCGATCGCAGCCTCAGACCCAAGGTGTCTCCCTGTCTCCAGGGCAGCGGTTCTCAGCTTGTGGGTCACAACCCCGCCGGGGGGGGGGGGGTGGCACGACCAAAACACTGGGGTTGCCTAAAGCCATCGGAAAATACATCATGCATACCAGGTATTTACATTCCGAATCATAACTGTAGCAAAATCACAGTTTTGGAGTGGCCACCAAAATTATTTTTTGGTTTGGGGGTCACCGCCACATGAGGAACTGTATGGCGGGGTCATGGCCTTAGAGAGGTTGAGAACTGCTGAGACCGGTGTGGCTCAATGGATGGAGCGTCGGCCCTGCGGACTGAAGGGTCCCAGGTTCGATTCCGGTCGGGGGCATGTACCTTGCTGGCGGGCACATCTCCAGTGGGGGGCATGCAGGAGGCGGCTGATCGATGTCTCTCTCTCATCGATGTTTCCGACTTTCTCTCCCTCTCCCTTCCTCTCTGTGAAAAATCAATAAAATATATTTTAAAAAAGAAAAGAAAGAAAGAAAGGTTGAGAACCACTGCTCCAGGGGCTCAGGGGGCGCCAAGGGCATCGGGGTGCAGATCACCAGCCTCCAAGCCGGCCCCAGCCCCGCCTCCCTCGGTCCCTGGACACGCGTGCGCGTTCTCACCGCCCGTAGGCACCCGCTCTGCATACACGCAACGCGACGCCCACACGGGCCTGCACCCCTGGCCGCCAGCTGCGTCCGCTTGTCCATCCACGTACATCTCCCAGCGACACTCCCGCCTGGCACCTCCCCACCCCCCGTCCTGTATCTGAGGCCCAGCCCCTCCCCCTCACCAGCACCCCCTCCCGGCCCCACACCTCCCCTGACCACGCGCTGCCCCCCGTCCTGGCCTCTCCTTGGCCCCACCTGGGGGTGCAGCCAACGCCCCGGCCGCTCACCCGCTTTGCTCTGTGCCCCACCCTCACACTCCAGCGTGGAGCCCAGCCCCCCTGGCCTCCCCCACTCCCTCCTGCAGCCTGGGCAGGCCCCCAGCTCGGCCACACCCTCCAGCCACACCCGCCTCACCCACTCTGCTGGGCCCCCTGGGCCCCTCGGCCTCCGCACACACCCTGGCCGGGGCGCTCCCACTTCCTGCGTGGGGCCCCTCGGCACCCCCAGACCCCCGCAGCGAGAGGGCTGAGGCTGCTGGTGGCTCCCTCGGGAAGGAAGGGCGGCCGAGTTCTGACCAAAGACACGGCTGCTGCCCCGGCCGGCGTGGCTCCGTGGAGAGAGCGTCAGCCGGCGGACCCAAGGGTCCCGGGTTCGGTTCCGGGCAGGGCACAGGCCCCGGTTGCGGGCTCGATCCCCCGTGGAGGGGAGGGCGTGCGGGAGGCAGCGGGTCGGTGATCCCCTCTCGTTGTCGATGTTTCTCTCCCTCTCCCTCTCCCTCCCTCTCTGAGGTCAACAAGAACAGGTTAAAAAATAAAGAGAAGCTGCAGAGACGCCGCGGCACGGTGCCGACCGCTGAGCTGAGCTCCCTTAAGAGGAAGGAGGGGCCGAGACCGGTGTGGCTCCGTGGATAGAGCGTCGGCCTGCGGACTGAAAGGTCCCAGGTTCGATTCCGGTCGGGGGAATGTACCTTGGTTGCGGGCACAACTCTAGTGGGGGGCATGCAGGAGGCGGCTGATCAATGTCTCTCTCTCATCGATGTTTCTGACTCTCTCTCCCTCTCCCTTCCAATCTCTGAAAAATCAATAAAATATATTGAAAAAAAAAAGAGGAAGGAAGGAGGGTGGGGGACCCGCCTCAGCCGCGGGGGTGCTTTGAGATGCTGGCCGGGCCTGTGGGCAGAGGCCCCTCCAGCTCGGAGCCGGCCGGCAGCGGATGGTAGTTATGGTAACTGCGGCTTCGTCAGCAAGACAGGGTCACCGTGCAGCCCCTGGAGGGACACGGACAGCCGAGCGGCGGGGGAGCGGGCGGCGTGACCTCTCCGAGGAAATGTGTGTTAATTACCGATTTACGGCGTCGCAATTAGCTCCCTAATCACCTGTGCAGGACGCAGCGGCGGGCGGAGGGAGAGGCCGCCGGTAACGGGGCTCCAGGGGCCGCGCGTTCTCCTGTCAGCGACTCAACACCAAGTGCTGGCCTGGGGCAGGGCAGGCGCCTGGGGGTGAGGACCCCCTCCCTCCTCCTCCTCGGGGTGGACGTGGGGCCGGGACCCGCTCCTCAGATGTCTCGGCCCAGGTCCCGGGCGAAGGGCCTGGCCTGTCCAGCTGATGCCCAGACCCCCAAGGCCACGGTCACGGGGAGAGCGCCCGCCTGCCACCCCGCGGGCCGAGCAGGAGTGGCCAGGCTTCGAGACTGCGGGGGGGCTCCTGGCGCCTCGAGGAGCACCCCGTGTCCCGAGGGGACAGGAGGAGGGCCCCCTGTGTCCGCCCCTCCCTGGAAGCATCTGTCCCCGGTGTGGGCGTGGTGACCCTCTGAAAGGTTCATTCCTCGGGCACAGAGTCATGCCACCTGCCAGGGGGCCAGACGGAGCCCCAGGGCCCTGCCCCCCGCCTCTCCCCAGGATCCTGGAGCCTCTCCACCCGGCGGTCCCCAAGGAGCTGCTGGAGTGGGGCAGGGGGAGTGAGGCTGGATGGATGTGGGTCCCAGGCGCCTGCCCTCTGGCTGCACCCCCGTGGCCACAGGACACAGGGAGGCAGGTGCTCGGGGTCCCAGACCAGGCCCAGTGGCAGGAAGGAGGAGACCCGGGTGCTCCCTCGGACCCCACTGTCTGCCCCCGCCATCCGGCTCCTCCCCCTCCCCAGAGCCCCCATAACGCAAGGAGCCCATGTCCTGGATAGTGGGTGGTGTGGCCTGGGAACCCCCCAGTGGGCCTGGCTCTAGGCAGACGCACCCCGGACACCCCAAGGTTTGAGTCCACCCCCACCCCCGCTCTGCTGGCCCTGGGAGCCCCCGCTCGGTGGGCCGACCCCTGGACAGGGCACCGGGGCGCAGATCGCCCTCGCGAACGCAGCTGCCCGGATAGTGGGCAGTGTGGCCTGGGGACCCCCGGGGGGCCTGGCTCCGGGCAGACGCACCCCGGACACCCCAAGGTTTGAGTTCACCCCCACGCCACTGTGCTGGCCCTGGGAGCCCCCGCTCGGAGGGCCGACCCCTGGACAGGGCACGGGGCGCAGATCGCCCTCGGGAACGGGGATCCGGGGCTGCTCTGCCGCAGCTAACGAGGCAATTAGCATTCAACCTGCCGTCGCCCCAGAGCCGAGGAAATGCCCGCAGGTCCCAGGGCGCCGCGGCGGCGGCTTTATCGGCCGGATCGGTGAGCGGCGAAGGGCACCTTGGTTGTCCGAGTCCCTGACAGCAGCGGGCGCTCGTGGCTCCCATCGGAGGCCGCGCAGAGCCACGCATTCGACAAAAGAAGGGAAACACCCGGGCCGGCTGCAGACCCTGCTGCCTGGGAGGGTTCCTTCATTAAAAAAAACAACAACAAAAAAAACCCCGGCCCATGTGGCTCAGTGGTGAGCGTTGACCCAGGCACCAGGAGGTTGGGGTTCCATTCCCCGGTCAGGGCACAGCCCGGTTGTGGGCTCCGTCCCCAGTGCGGGCCGTGCAGGAGGCAGTGGGTCCATGATTCTCTCTCCTCATGAATGTTTCTCTCTCCCTCTCCTTCTCTGACATCCATACAAACATATTTATCAAAAGCAGCAGTGCCCTGGCCGGTGTGGCTCCGTGGATAGAGCGTCGGCCTGTGGATTAAAGGGTCCCGGGTTGGATTCCACTCAAGGGCATGTAGCTTGGTTGCGGGCACATCCCCAGTAAGGGGTGTGCAGGGGGCAGCAGATGGATGTTTCTAACTTTATATATATATTTTATTGATTTTTTTTACAGAGAGGAAGGGAGAGGGACAGAGAGTTGGAAACATCGATGAGAGAGAGACAACCATCAGCTGCCTCCTGCACGTTCCCTAATGGGGATGTGCCTGCCACCCAGGTACAGGCCCTTGACCGGAATCAAACCTGAGACCTTTCAGTCCGCAGGCCGATGCTCTATCCACGGAGCCACACCGGTTTTGGTGGATGTTTCTGACTCTCTAAGCCTCCCCCTTCCTCTCTGTACAAAACCAATAAAATATAACGAACAAACAAACTCAGCAGAGCAGCGACCCGAGGTCCCTGCCCGCTGCAGTTCCCGGGTTAAGTTCCCGGACCCGACAGTCAGAGGTTGTAGGAACCGCGGGGCCGGCCAGCCCGACCGACCAGGTGTGTCCCCCCATCGCCTCGGCAATGGCCAGCACGGGCATGGGGGCCCGTGGGCTTAAAGGACCGGTCTCGGCCGACACCCCGCCGGCGGCAGGAGCATGAAAAGGGCCGCGCGCGCTCCAGCCGTGGCAGGAACGACAGCAGGTTAAGGGACTGGATGCAAAAGCCGCCGGAATAGAAACCCCTGTGCTCTGTTCCCAGAACCTGGTCCGGACGAGCCCCGGCGGATGAGCGCACAGCCGGGGCGTCGGGAGCCTCGCAGAGACACGGGAGCGTCCCCTCGGCCAGGCAGCACCCCCTGGCGGAGCCGGACCTGGCGGGGGGGCGGGGGCCCGGGCAGCCCCAGGGGAGGGCAGGGCCAGCGCCAGGCAGCCCGCCGTCCACGCCTCGGGCCGGGGCCTGGTCTCCGTCGCCTGCGTTAGACGGGCCTCCTCGGGTGGACAGTGGGCTCCCAGGCCCGGTCCCCTCCCGCAGAGCTGCCAGCCGCTGACCGGTCAGCCCCGGGTCACCTCCTGCAGGCCCGGAACCCCCAACGCCCCATCTGCCGGACGGACGGCGCTGTGGCCTGGCACGGCTCGCCCCACCGTGGGCATCGGGCCTGCGGGCTAAGGACCCGGCCTAGGTGCCTGGACCCCCAGGGGGGACAGCCCTAGCCTGGCGTCTCACCCCCCGCACGGCCCTGGGCCCCGAATCCCTGGGCGTCCCGCCTCCCAGCTCCCCTGTGCCAGGTGCTGGGCGCCTGCCCTCACGTGACCACGCTCCGCCCCCCTCCCGGCCGAGCTGGCTGCACTCACCCGGGGCGTCTCCCTGGCCACACGAGGCATCTGGGGCCCGGGCACCCTCCGATGGGGGGCCGGCCAGCGGGTAGGCGATGCACTGGAACCCGCTGCGGACGGAGGGGGGCAGGCTGGGCTCCGCGTGGCACCGGCTGGGGGACCCCTGGTGGTGGGGACGCGGGGCCCTCGGGCACCCCAGGGAGGGGAAGGGCCTGCCTGCCCGGACATGAGGAGGGGGAGGGGCGGGTCTTGCTCTGGGACCACCTGAGTCCCTGCAGCAGCCCCACCCCGCCTCCCCCCGCCTACCCGCCCTCCCCGAGCGGAGCGTGTCTGCCGGTTGGTCGCTGCGTGTCCGGCGCTGGGTGAGAGGGAGTGGGGGGGCCCGGGGAGCATTCTGGTCGTCCCCCTCCCCCCAGGCTGAGGGGACCCCGCCCCGCCCCCAGCGCCTCACTCACAACGGGGTCTGGATGGGCGCCTCCGGTCGGCCCGCGTCCACGGTGAAGAAGCTGACCTCCGAGTAGGCCGGCAGCTGCACGTACCGGACGCCTGCTGAGATCCTCAGGACCCGGCCGTCCTCGCCTGGGGGGCGGGGAGGGGAGATCGGGGGACCAGTCGGGCCTGGCTCGGGAGGAGGGGCGTTGATACGTGGCTGAGGGCCCTTTCTGGGTGTCTGTGGGGGGGTGTCGGGGTCCAGGTTGGCGCTGTGATGTGGTGACGGTTGTCTGCAGATTTACTAACGTTTACGGAGAACCGTGGGATTGGAAACACAGGTGAGGTTTACGGAGTGTGAACCAGAGAGGAGGGAGCCTGATTCTGGGGTGCATCACCCGAGAACCGCCCTCTCGCAATCCGGGACCCCTTGGGGGAATGTCTGAGAGCCGGTTTCAGCCCGATCCCCCCACAGACCAGGCCAAGGGGCCCCACCTGCCGGAGGGACCCCGTTCACGCTGCAGACGCCCTTTGAGGCAGCCGGCTGGGGAAGGACCTCGGGAGGCTGGCTCCGGGGTGTGTCCGGCCCGTCTCGCCCAGTCCCGCCCGCCCGCCGGCCACCTCCTCTTTAATTTCCTGTCAATGTGCCCGAATCCGTGCCCCGGGCCTCTAGTAAAATATATTTTAAAACAGCTTGTTGAGCCGAGACCGGTTTGGCTCAGTGGATAGAGCATCGGCCTGCGGACTGAAGGGTCCCAGGTTCGATTCTGGTCAAGGGCATGTACCTTGGTGGCGGGCCCATCCCTAGTGGGGGGCGTGCAGGAGGCAGCTGATTGATGTCTCTCTCTCATCGATGTTTCTGACTCTCTCTCCCTCTCCCTTCCTCTCTGTAAAAATTCAATAAAATTTATTTAGAAAAAAACACACCTTGTTGAGCTAAGGCAAGCGGGACGTCAGGAATCCTGTGGGGTCATTAACGGGTCCTGCTCCCCCCACCCCCCACCCTGTGTCTCAGGTGGGAAGTGGGCCTTCCCTCCCCTCACTCCCCACTGGGCTGACCGTCTGGGAAGAGCAGCAGGACGGGTGGGGGTCGGGGGGGGAAGGGAGGAGCTTGACTTTCTGCCAGGCAAGGCCTCCCCTCCTGGCCCGACCGGGCCACACAGAAGCACCCGGCACCACACCGCCATTGGCCTCTCGCTTGGGGACTGCGTGACCACCGCACACCACGTGGACATACCCAGCTCACACAAGCGCACACACATGTGCACGTACACGCACACACACACATGCACACACGCGGCCTCGTCGTGCTCACCGTCGGCCAGCGCCCCGTTGTCCTGCAGCAGCTGCACCTGCACCGTGAAGGCGGAGCCCCAGGCCACGTCCCTCACCTCCGGGCCCACAATCACGGTCCTCACGGCTTGTCCTGGGCGAGAGCAGAGGGGTGCTGGGTGCCTGAGGTGAGCTCCAGGTGGGCGACACCCTGTCGGCTCCCGCACCCCGAGGGCTCCTCCTGCCGGTCACACACAGACCCAGAGGCAAGTCCCTGACCGCCACCTCGAGGGGGGGTGAGGGGGACTGAGGCGTCCCGAAGGCGTGTCCATTCCCAGGGCCGGGGCCAGGGCCAGGGTTGGGCAGGGGCTGGGGGTGGATCTGGGGCTGGGGAAGGGGCAGGGGCTGGGCTGGGGCAGAGGCAGGGGCTGGGGCTGGGGCTGGGGCAGGGGCTGGGGCTGGGGCTGGGGCTGGGGCAGGGGCTGGGCTGGGGCTGGGGGTGGATCTGGGGCTGTGGCTGGAGCTGTGGCTGTGGCAGAGGCAGGGGCTAGGTGTGTGTGTGTGTGTGTGTTCTCCAGGCCGTGACTCTTTGGAGCAGCTCATTTCAGAACCAAATGGGCCGCAGTGCCGCCAAGTGCTGAGGGAGCAGGTGCAGGGTCTGGGCGCACACACCGGCCCCCTGTCCCCTCTCCTGCCTGGATCCCTGTGTCCAAGGGCGGCTTGGCGTGGGCGGGTCCCCTGCACGGGACCCTCTGGGGTCTGCCCCCCATGAAGGCCGGCCTCTCGCACAGCCGGATGGGCGCTGGGGCTGCAGGCAGGGACCAGGGGCCGGCAGAGCGGGCCGGGGCTCACAGAGGAAGCGAGCAGGGCCCAGGGTGGGGGTGGGAGTGGTGGGCCTTTGGGGTGCGCCCAGCAGGGGGACTAACCCAGAGCCCACTTGCGGGGGGGGCAGGAAGTCGGGGCGGTCGCCAGCCCGAGACCCCGTTGGGGGAGATGAGGCTGCGTCCCGCCCAGGGATTCAGCCAGGACCCCGGTTTGGGGTGGGGGGACCTGGATTTCGTCCCGAGGCGATGTAACTAAGGACCTGAGGCGGGGGCCGGCAGGGCCAGGCTCCACTGGGAGGCTCCGTTGAGGGGTGCCTGAGCTCGGCCCCGGCCCTGGCTGTGAGTGCCCTGCACCGCAGGGGTCTGCCATCCCCCCCAGGCCCCGGCGTGCCCTTCCCAGGCCCCAGGCCCCTGCCCGGCTCAGCGGTGCCCCGGTGGCTGGGTCAGGGGTACTGGTGTCTGTGTCCTCTCCCCACCAGAGGCTCCAGAGCCCCTCAGGGGTGGGGGTCACCCTTGTTCTGTTGGGGCCACTTTAATGCTCAGGGGGCAACATGGGAGGAAGCAGCCCCCCAGAGGAGCCCCCACAGGCCCCTGGCCACCTGTGCTCCTGGGACTGGACGGGGCTGTGGGTGTAGACGCTCAGGGCCCGTGGGTGGGGGACCCTGGGATCAGGAGGGCCCAGCGCTGGAGGCCCCGCCCGCACAGGCCCCCTCGGGGGCAAAGCCTGACGGGGCTCGAGCCCTGGGAGCGTTTCCTTAAAAATATACATTTTATTGATTTTTCACCGAGAGGAAGGGAGAGGGACAGAAAGCCAGAAACACCGATGAGAGACAGACATCGATCAGCCGCCTCCTGCACGCCCCCCACTGGGGATGTGCCTGTCACCAAGGTCCATGCCCTTGACCGGAATCGAACCTGGGACCCTTCAGTCCGCAGGCCGATGCTCTATTCGCTGAGCCACACCGGTCCCGGCGAGTGGGGAGCGTTTTCTAGGGGGTTTGGCTTCCACTTCAGCCGGGCCCCCGGCTCCTCCCCGTGATGGGCCAGGGCCCCTGGGGAAGCGCAGCCAGGCCCAGGGGGGGGGATAGGGGGCAGAAGAGGAGGGGACACTTACCCACGGGGTGGCCGCTGACCCACATGCCCCTGTAGACGACCCCGGAGCAGTGGGCCAGGCCGCCCAGGCCGCTGAGGACGTCGCTGTGCCACTGGCCCTGCAGGGACCGGGGAGGCGGGCGCGGGGTGAGGGGCGCCCCTCGGGGCCTCGGACACACGTGTTCCCGGGAGGTCGGCTTGGCATGCGGCATGCAGTGGGCGGGATGTCGCCGGTGCCGGTGGGACCATAGGCTCTGTGACCCCCCCACCTCACGGGCGCGTCAGGAAGGCCTGGGTCAGGGCCTGGGGGACGAGGGGCCGCCGTCCGGGCGACACCCCTCCTCCCTGCCCATCCACGAGGCTGCAGCCCGTCCCCAGGCCCCGGCCCGCCGGGCAGCAACTGGGCGCTGCGCGTGGGCAGAGCCGGGCTGCCCCCTGGTGGCGAGTGGGCAGGCGGCAGGCACCCGCGAGCCTGGCCTTTGCAGGAGCGAACGTTTGCTGGGGAGGCCGGAGGGGGCCCAGCGTGCCCGGGCCTGGGTGCGGTGGGCGGCGGGACCAGGGAGAGGCCGGGGGGTCCGGGGCCGAGGGAGGACCAGGTTCCGGGAGCAGAGCTCTTCCTGGCGCCCGCTCTGCCGGTCCCCCTGCCGGTCCCCCTCCGCCAGCTCCGGCCCGGCCTGCCCTTCCCCGCGGCTGCTCCTGGTCACCACTCCGGGTTCAGTCTCCCCTCCACCACCCCCCGCAACACCCGAGGAGGCAGGCCTCCAGCCACCCGCTGCGCCTCGTCCTCACGCGGCCCCGATGCCTGGGCACAGGGGGCTGCCCGGCTCCGGTGGCACGCGGGCCCTGGGCCTGAGCCTCCTCGCCCAGGTGTCGCCCTAAAACCGGGGGAGGCACTTTCCACAGTGGTTGGGGAGGGGCGGGGAGAGAGGGGCACCCACACGCCCCCAGCCCGGCCGGAGCCTCTCATTGCACACGCTTCCCAGGGCCGGGCCCGGAGGAGCAGAACCGGGGGTGGGTTCCGGCACTGGGAGAGGGGTTGGGGTGGGGATGGGTTCAGGTGCCCAGCGGGACCCAGGGCTGTGAGCTCCCGAGCCTCGGTCGGTGGCCAGTGAAGAGGGGACAGCGGCCCCCGCCCCCCGGGGCAGCTGCGGCCGGAGCAGGGGGGGGCCGTACCTCGTAGGTGGAGCCGTCCGCACAGCGCAGCACCCCGTGGCCTTGCCGCTGGTCCCGCACCCAGTCGCCCTCGTACTCGTCACCATTCCTGAGGGCACGGGGGGGGGGGGCGGGAGCCGGTCTCAGGCTGGGAGCCGGGGGCGGGGGCCCGACTCACCCGCTCCCCTGACCGCGGGCTCCGCACCCACGGGCACCGCAGAAGTGGGCCCTGACCGACGCCCGGCGCTGGGGCCAGAGGCCCCCCCCCCCCCCCCAGGGGGGGCCCCGCCCCCCCCCGGGGGGGGGGGCCCCCGCCCCCCCCCCCCCAGCTCTCGATGAGGGACTCAGCCCCCCAGGTGTGAGGGACTCAGCCCCCCAGGTGTGAGGGACTTGGGGAGGACAACAGGGAGGAAAAGGGGAGATGACCGCACAAATCCCAGCGGCAGATTTTGGATGAGAAACTGTGGCCCCAGGAGGTGAGGTCAGGAGGTCAGGAGGTCAGGAGGTCAGGAGGTCAGGAGGCGACGTCCAGCCAGCGGCCGCGGGAGAAAGGCCCCTGAGGCCGCACGCCCCCCCTCCCCTGCCCACGGGCTCCACGGCTCCGAGCCACGGGCCCCCCGCGCGGCGGTCAGCGGTCAGTGGCCGAGGGAGCGCAGCCCCACCCGCTCCGAGGGGAGGGCCCCACTCACGGGAAGGCCATGTGCCCGCGGCCGTGGCGCTTGTTGCTGTGGAACGCCCCCCAGTACATGCGCCCGTCCGGGTCCACGAGACACCCGTGTCCTGGGGGCGGGAAGGCGGGGCTCCAGGACCAGGCGGGGCCCGGGGCCGGGGTGTGTAAGGGGGGGCGCTGGCAGCCTTGAGTGGCTGTGGGTGCAGCTCCCCGAGGCCAGGGGAGGGGTGCGTGGAGGCCGATGCACCTGCTGTGTGTGGGGGCGATGCTACACGCCCCGACCTGCTTGTGGGCATGTGTGTGCACGTGTGTGTGTGTGTGCACATGTGCACGGGCGCACACACACACACACACACACACACGTGCACACACACGTTTCCCGGAACCCGTGTGCACGTGGCAAGGCCTGTGCCATTCTCGGGGCCGAGGAGACCCCGTGGGGACGCGGCTGCGTGAGGTGCCGGGTTTTCGGGTTTGGACAGTCAGCTGGGCGGGGCCCTTCCTGCTGCTGTCGTTTGTTTGTTAAAAGTGTGTCTTTATTGACTTCAGAGAGGAGGGGAGGGGAAGAGAGAGAGAGAGAGAGAGACATCACTGATGAGAGAGAAGCCTGGACCGGCTGCCTCCTGCACGCTCCCCTCTTCTGCCCTGGGGATGTGCCTGCCACCAGGATCCATGCCCTTGACCGGAATCGAACCCGGGACCTTTCAGTCCGCAGGCTGACGCTCTAAGGGGCTGGGGCTCTGGACCTGGGGGGACACCAGCCCTGGTCCACTTGGGGCCCCGAGCCCCCCCATCCCACGGGGTCCGAGGGCCGCCATTCCCGGGCCCCGGGGGCGCCAGACCTTCTCTCATGCCCTGGGACAGCTCCCCTTCGTAGCGGCCCCCCGCTTTGTACTCCATGATGCCGTGGCCTTGGGGTTCTCCAAAGACAAACTGACCGGAATAGGTGTTCCCTGGGGGGATGAGGAGGGGGTGCCGGGTCAGGGTCCCCGTCCGGAGGGACAGCGGCAGCAGCAGGGCTGGTTTGGGGCGGGACTCCGGTTTTTGAGAGGGAACCTGGGACCCGGCGGATCCGGACCTGCCCTCCTGGTTCCTGCCAAGCCCATCCCCTGACCCCCGGTGTCCCCGATCCGAGGGGTGAGCCTTCGCCCCCTGGGGACTGACCACCACGCCTGCCTGTGAGGGTCTGAGGATCGCCAGGGGGCCCCTGGCCACGCCAGCTCCCCGCCCCCCGGCTGGCACCCCGGGCTGTGACCAGACCCCTCAGGGCAGCGGTTCTCAACCTGTGGGTCGCCACCCCTTTGGGGGGTCGAACGACCCTTTCACAGGGGTCGCCTCAGACCCTCGGAAAACAGATACTTACATTACGATTCATCACAGTAGCAAAAGGACAGTGATGAAGTGGCAATCATTTGATGGCTGGGGGTCACCACCCCATGAGGAGCTGTCTTAAAGGGTCTTGGCCTTAGGAAGGTGGAGAACCACTGCCTCCGGGGAACCAGGGCCCCCCCGCGGGCCGCTGGAAGTGCCTCCCGCCCTGGAAGGAAGGGGGTCAGCGGGCCGCCGGGTCTCGGGCTGACCTGTGTCGGCCCAGTGGCGGCAGCCGCGGCCCATGATCTCCCCGTCGGCGAACTCGCCCTCGTAGTAACTTCCGTCCTTGAACAGCAGCTTCCCGTGACCTGAAAGGCACGGGGATGTCACGCCCCCGCCCCCCCCCCCCCCAACCTCCCCGTGGCCGGAGCCAGGAGGGTTGGAAGAGGAGCCCGCCGCCATCTGAGTGAACGTGAGGAATCCCTGGCACGGGCACCGCCACGCAAGCCCCAGCGGCAGCACGTGGAGAAGGCGGGCGCCCACAGGCACGCTCCGCGGGGAGAGCCTCAGCCCAGGGACCCAGGGTCTCGGCCGGGCTCCGTTTCCCGCCATGGGCACCGCCTTGGTTGTGGGTTTGCTGCTTCTTCTTCTTTTTTAAATATATTTTATTGATTTTTCACAGAGAGGAAGGGAGAGGGATGGAGAGTCAGAAACATCGATGATGAGAGAGACATCGTTTAGCCGACTCCTGCACGCCCCACACTGGGGATGCGCCCGCCACCCAGGTCCCTGCCCTGGACCGGAATCGAACCTGGGACCCTTCAGTCCGCAGGCCGACGCTCTATCCACTGAGCCACACCGGTCAGGGCTGGGTTTGCTTCTTTATCCCCGTTGGGGTGCATGTGGGAGGCAACCTGTTGATCTCTCTCTCTCTCTCTCTCCCTCCCCCTCTCTCTTTCTCTCTCTCCTCTCAGCAGAACTGTCAGTAGAACCCCAGACAGCGGACGGAGCACCGAGAGACCGCCAGGCGCCTCTGCGACCGAGCCTTCCTGGAAAGGAGAAAGCTCTCTCATCAGGAATGACCCCTGAAGGCCCGAGAGCAGGTGGCAGGCCCGGGCCTCTCCTCCGACCCCAGGGCCACACTGCCCGGGCTTGTGGCCACCTGTGGAGCAGCACCAGGGCATCTTGCCCAGGGAGCCCCCCACGGCCTTTCCTGGGCGACAGGGACAGTGTGGGGGCCCAGTCCCACTGGCCCCTGGTGCCCCCAGCCGCCCCCCCAACCCCGCCCAGCTCCCTGAGGGAATGGGCTGTCAGCTGTTGCAGGGTGACAGCCACAGGGAGAGGCCAAACGCTTCTCACCGTGCGTCTTCCCTCCTCTCCACTGCCCTTCGTATCGGAAGAAGGAGTTGGGGTACACGTAGACACCGAAACCTGAACACGGAAAAGAACGCCCCGTGAGCGTGTGGCACAGGAACCCCGGATGACGTCAGGGTCCAGCGTGGGTGGCCTGGGCTCTCAGGGTGTCCGCGCGAGGCTTCAGTCTGGGGGTCAGGACTTGTCCTGTTTACTGTCCACCCCCGTTCCTCCCCCCGCACACACACACACCTCTGTTTGCCGATGCACCAAACGTGTTGAGAGGGCTACTCAGTGCAGAGAGGCAGGCCCGGTGGTGGGAGGGCCGTGAGAGAGTGTGTGGGTGGGGAGACTGCAGGGCTGAGCCCCGCCAGCCAGAGGAAGGTGAGGGCCTGGCGGGGGGAGCTGGCCCTGCCACATCTCTGCACGGCCCCTCCATCAGAGCAAAGCCCTCATCCTGCCACGCAGCTGCTGAGCGCACCCCCCACAACTCCCACCCGCACCCCCAACCCCCTGGTACGGGGGCACAACTTGCGGGATGCACGGTTCTAGGAAGGGGGCGCTTATCAGACGCCTGCGTCTGCCGAAAATGAGGTCAGGATCTACATGAAGAGAGCGGCATGGACTCAGAGTTCTATCCTTTTCTTTAACGCTAAGGCAGCGGTTCTCAACCTGTGGGTCGCCACCCCTTTGGGGGGTCGAACGACCTTTTCACAGGGGTCGCCTAAGACTATTCGAAAACACCTATTTCCCATGGTCTGAGGCACCCACACACCGCTCCTCGGTGTCGCCAAGCGTAGCCATGTCGTTGACTGTTGTCCTAGGGAGACTGTTGCCCATGTGACACCACGATTCAAGACACAATTTCATCTATTTGTCATTAGAAACAAATATTTCACAATATTCGATTACATATTGTTTTTGTGATTAATCACTATTGTCCTAGGAAGACTGTTGC
>JAAGEH010000230.1:102733-115534 GCA_011751065.1 Lasiurus cinereus
GGACCAGTGGCGGCTCTTGGCCTCACCTCTGCCCTCCGACCTCAGGCGGCTCAGCCGTGGGAAGAACGGGGCACGGCCCTGGGTGCCGGGGAGACTGGCTTCGAGCTGGGGGAGCCCCACCCCACCGGCACGCAGGCCCTGCTTGGAGGGAGGGCACAGCCGGGGGCCTGGCAGGCTCACCTGTGCAGGTGCCCCTGGAGGGCCACGCCCCTGCCTGCGGCCCGTGTCCTGGACGCAGAGGCGGCCTGGGCACACCGTGGCCATGTGGAGACACGGGGGCCTCACACGGGCGGGTGCCACGTCCCTCGGGACCCAGTTGGACGTGGAGCTGGTTGGGGTTCCTTCCTGGGGTCCTGTCTGTCAGGGGTCGGGCCAGGTCTGTACCGGGGGCCTTGCTCTCTGGTGTGGGCCCTGGGAACACGGGGTCAGGTTGCCTCTGTTTCCTCGGGGGTGCCCAGCGCTGCTGTTTGGGTTGCCGCTGGCCAAGGAAAAATAGAGTAATAATTGCCTACCGCTTTTGCTCCAAAGTGATTTTTTTTAATTGATTTTTTTACAGAGAGGAAGGAAGAGGGATGGAGTTAGAAACATCGATGAGGTGGGTAGAGGGAAGGGTGGGAGCCGGGTGGAGGGGAGCTATGGAGGGGGAAAAAAGGGGGGAAAAGAAAAAGAAAAACATCGATGAAAGAGAGACATGGATCAGCCACCTCCTGCACGACCCCACTGGGGATGTGCCCGCAACCAAGGTACGTGCCCTTGACCGGAATCTAATCCGGGACCTCCCCCCATCCACTGAGCCAAACCGGTTTCGGCAATTCCAAAGTGACTTTTTTTTAAAAAAATATACTTTATTGACTTTTTATAGAGAGGAAGGGAGAGAGATAGAAAGTCAGAAACATCGATGAGAGACTTCGATCAGCCGCCTCCTGCACACCCCACTGTGGAGATGTGCCCGCAAGCAAGGTACATGCCCCCGACCGGAATCGAACCTGGGACCCTTCAGTCCGCAAGCCGATGCTCTATCCACTGAGCCATACCGGTTTCGGCCAAAATGACTTTTTAAAAAATTAGGTGCCTCTACTTGTACAAGGGTTCCTGGTACCCCAAATTACCCCATCAGACGCCGCCTTATCATGCAACAGGTCCGATCAAGATGCAGCTCGGCCGAAACCGGTGTGGCTCAGTGGATAGAGCGTCGGCCTGTGGACTGAAAGGTCCCAGGTTCGACTCTGGTCAAGGGCATGTATCGTGGTTGCGGGCCCATCGGGGGGCATGCAGGAGGCAGCTGATCGATGTCTCTCTCTCATCGATGTTTCTAACTCTCTATCCCTGTCCCTTCCTCTCTGTGAAAAATCAATAATAATAAAAAAAGATACAGTTCGATTATATACAGGCTGTCCCCCCCCCCCCTGCGCCCCCTACCCCCCAAAATCTACACACATTTTAGCAGCCGCAGCCCCCAGACTTGGAGTCGGACTCCGGAACGGCCAGCAGGTGTCGCCGTCGGCCCATCGGCTCCACCCGGTGCGCAGGCTGACTTTCTGAGGGTCAGGGCGGGAGGGAGGCCTCGGAGTGTGGACTTGGACGGGAACCCAAGACAGAGCGGAGTGACCGCTCCCCGGCCTCCGGGTCAGGGTGTGGACACGGCGGAGGGGGTGACCGGATGCGTCTCAGAGGACAGTGCGGTGGGAGGGGCGGCCGGAAGCCTTGCCCGTCAACTCGGTGCCCTGGTGACCACGGGCTGGTCCTCTGGTCCCGGGATTCTGGGGTGGGCCAGGCGGGGCGGGGCGGGGCGGGGGCGAGGGCTTGGCCAGCGGGGGTGGGGGCTCTGGTCACCACTAGCCCCCTGGGAGGACTAGCATATATATTTATTTATTTGTCTTGTTTTAAATATATTTTATTGATTTTTTTACAGAGAGGAAGGGAGAGGGATAGAGAGTCAGAAACATCGATGAGAGAGAGATGTCGATGAGCCGCCTCCTGCACGCCCCCCACTGGGGATGTGCCCGCCACCAAGGCCCATGCCCTTGACCGGCATCGAACCCGGGACCTTTCAGTCTGCAGGCTGATGCTCTATCCACTGAGCCACACCGGTTTCGGCTGGGCTGGCATATTTAATGCTTCTCCTCCCACCTTCTCAGTTCTAGCTGGGTCGGTCTTCAACCCCCCAGAGACAGGTTAACGGGAGAAAGTCCGGTCTGAGTACCCAGGCCTGTGGGGCGTGACCTCGAAGATGGACATTGGGAAGAGGATGAGGCCAGGCTGGCACACAGGGCCTCCTGGGACCACGGGAAGGGGCGGGTGAGGGACAGGGGGTGGCGGGTGAGAGACATACAGCGGAGGAGGAGGACAAGCGTGTCCCGCTCAAAGGTCACGGGGCCAGGTTACAGGTGTGCGTGGGCGGGGCCTCAAACATCCAAAGCTTCCGTTTCCATAGGAACACAGGCTGATTGCCACCGAGACACGCTGACAGCCAGGGGCTGAGAGGCACCGTCATGGCCGACAAAACAACAGGACATTTTAATAAAAACGAACATTTCTTCTTTTTTAAAAAATATATATTTTATTGATTTTTTTTGCAGAGAGGAAGGGAGAGGGATAGAGTTAGACACATGGAGGAGAGAGAGCGACATCGATCAGCCGCCTCCAACACGTCCTCTACTGGGGATGTACCCGCCACCAAGATACATGCCCTTGACCGGAATCGAACCCGGGACCCTTCCGTCCACAGGCCGACGCTCTATCCACCGAGCCACACCTGTCAGGGCAACATTCCTTCTTGAACATCCACGTACCAGACACTGAATAACCGCACACATTAGTAAGCGTCACGCCCGTAAACCTATTTTTCCTGTTCCCCGAAGGCGGAATATTTCCTGCGGCTCACACCACGCAGGTCGTCCCGGACTGACGACCCCGAGGCCGCCGGCTGCTGGCGTATTCGCTGCTCCCGGTGTCGGCGGAGAGAAGGGGTGGGTGTGCCGGCGGGTCAGGCGTCGGCGGAGAGAAGGGATGGGTGTGCCGGCGGGTCAGGCGGGTCAGGGAAGTGCCTGCAACACGACGACAGCGAGCGGTCATGAGCGCAGCCCGCGGTTCGTCGTTAACGGTGGCGTGTCACGGGTGCTTAAACACTGAGTCAGGAAGCTTTGATGAGAACGTCTCTCACGCACCGTTAGGCTGCCGGGCGGCACACACATTCCTTGTGGGCGCGTGCGGCCCGCGGGCCGGGAGTTTGACACGCTCGCTCGCTGTAGAGTGCTTCTGGCCGGATGGCTCGGAGCCCAGGAGCTAGCTGCCTGAGTCTGGCTAACGCCCGGAGCCCCGCCCGGAGCTGGGGAAGGGCTGAGGGGTGGGGTGGGGTGGATTTTCAACCCGTCCGCTCTCGGCACACGTAAGCTAACGACGAACATGCTGCTTTTATCTGCTGATCTGACAAAAGTCGTTATAATCTTAATAGATCTAATACCAAAAAAAAAAAAAAAAAAAGGCTTGGCCGCCGAGACTGGTTTGGCTCAGTGGAAAGAGCGTCGGCCTGCGGACTGAAAGGTCCTGGGTTCGATTCCGGTCGGGGGCATGTACCTTGCTTGCGGGCACATCTCCAGTGTGGGGCGTGCAGGAGGCAGCTGATCGATGTCTCTCTCTCATCGATGTTTCTGACTTTCTATCTCTCTCTCTTCCTCTCTGTGAAAAATCAATAAAATATATATATTTTTTAAAAAAGGCATTGCCTACGCTTTTTGTCCCAAAGTGACTTTAAAAATATATATATTTTATTGATTTTTCACAGAGAGGAAGGGAGAGGGATAGAGAGTTAAAAACACGGATGAGAGAGAGACATCCGTCAGCCGCCTCCTGCACGCCCCCCACTGGGGCTGTGCCCCCAACCAAGGTACGTGCCCTTGACCGGAATTGAACCTGCGACCCTTCAGTCCGCAGGCCGACGCTCTAGCCACTGAGCCACACCAGTTCCAGCCCAAAGTGACCTTTTAAAAAAATCAGGTGTCGCCCAGCCGGCGGGGCTCAGTGACTGAGCGTCGACCTATGAACCAGGAGGTCACGGTTCAGTCCCTGGCTGGGGCCCGGGCCCGGGCGGCGGGCTCCATCCTCAGCGGGGGGCCTGCAGGAGGCAGCCGACTCGTGATTCTCTCTCATCGCTGATGTTTCTCTCCCTCCCTCTCCCCGCCTCTCTGAGATCAATAAAAAGTGTATTTTTAAACGATCACGTGCGGATGGCTGGTGCCAAAAATAACCCCTCAGCTGCAGCCCTGTTGGGTGACGTGACAGATAAGGGTGCAGCGCTAAGGCGTGACCTATATCCAGGCTGTGTCTCTCTCCCCACCGCCCCCACCTTTATACTTGTTCAAAGTGTGAGCATGCTTTTGCTGGGGGGTGGGCTCCCTGTATTTACGGTGGAGACCGGCCTTCACACGGGCCGGCGGATGGGAAGCTGGGGTCCTTTTATTTGACCGTCTCAGCGGAGAGGGCGGTGCCCCCGGAGTGGGCAGGCCCGGCCTGTGGACAGGCCCGTGGGGCACACCGGGGTGCAGACCCCTGCCCCAGGCTGCCTCTGCGCACCTCTCGGAGCCTCTGGGGCAGGAAGGTGGGGCCAGAGCTTCTCCTTGAGTCTCTGTCTCAGCCCCAAGGGCAGGCAGCCTCAGCCCGTGCTCCGGTTCCTTCCTCGGAACGTGACTTCCTGCCACTCTGGGTCCCAGGATGAGGCAGGGGCGGTGGGGGAGGCGCTGCAGGGCTGCAGGCAGGTGGCTGGGGGGCCAGCCTGCTCCCCCAACCCTGCCCCGGGCGCCCCCTCCCTCTCGGCAGGAGCCGGGGCTAGGCCGGGGGCGGGCACTGCTCACTGTTTTCCGGGGAGACCCTCCTTGGGTGGTGGCAGAGCTGGCCCAGAGGTGCTGGGGTGGTGGTGTGTGTGTGTGTGTGTGAGGGGGTGCCTGGCACAGGTGGGCGGAGTAAAAGCCCCTCAGCCGGGCAGGGGGCACCCGCAGTGCCCCAAGCTGTGCCGGTTGGGATACGGACAAGAGGCCCAGAGCAGAGCAGCCTGGGACCCATCAGGTGCTGGGGGCGCCCCCCCGTCTGGCCAGGAGTCCGCCTTCCTGCTGTGGCCACAGCAGCACCCGCTGGCCCCACAGCCAGAGCCCCCGCCCCTGCCTGCACCCCGAGTCTCCCAGCATCCCTTCCTCACGGCCTGGCCCCATCCCGACCCGTTGAGGGTGCCGCCCCACCACCCAGCCCCCTCACCCCCGACCTCCCGGCCGCCCTGGGTCCCCCAGTCCAGAGCGTGGTGTTTGCTGCAATGACTTTTTATTTTTATATTTTATTTTTTTTAAAATATATTTTATTGATTTCTTACAGAGGAAGGGAGAGGGATAGAGAGCTAGAAACATCGATGAGAGAGAGACATCGATCAGCCGCCTCCTGCACGCCCCACACTGGGGATGTGCCCGCCACCAAGGCACATGCCCCCGACCGGAATCGAACCCGGGACCCTTCAGTCCACAGACCGACGCTCTATTCACAGAGCTAAACCGGTTTCGGCTGTGATTACTTTTTAAATAAGTGTTTATTGCTTTCAGAGAGGAAGGGAGAGGGAGAGAGAGAAGCATCAGTGGTGAGCATCATTGCTCTGCCACCTCCTGCACGCCTGTGCCCGAGCCGGTGCCCTGACCGGGACTTGAACTGTGACCTCCTGGTTCATAGGTTGACGCTGAGCCGGGCTGACCCCTCGCTGTTTACGTCAGAATCGAAAACGGGTCGTTGAAAAACACGGAAGGACTCAGTCTCCTTAAAAATAACGGCTCACCATTACCTGTCACCGTAAGTGACATTTTTATAAAAAGTAACTTCCCGCCCGCAACAAAGTCTCCATGAGAAGGAGACTTGTTACATTGTTGCCAGTCTCTGGCTGGCTGGTCCCTGGCTCTGCGGGCTCCTGGGTCCCCTGGTCCTGAGCCGCAGGGAGTGAGGAGGAAGCCGGGTACGTGGGGGGAGACACTGCGGGGCGTGGGGGTACGTGCGGGGAGACAGGGGGGAGTGAGGGCGTCTCCGGGGCTCAGCCCCTCGCTGGGCAGGCGGCGGCTGATCAATGCCTCTCGGAAAACTGCTCTTTCCCCCCTCCCCCCGGGGGGTCCCCCCCCCTGGGTGCCCCCCCCCTTGGGTCCCCCCCCCCTGGTCTCCTCTCAGAACGTCTGACCACGTGAGCTCTGGGCGGAGGCGGAAGGAACTGGTCACTCACTGTCCAGCGTGTTCTTGGGGTGCCCAGCGTCCTGGAGCTGCTGCCCGGTCGGAGCTGGGGGCCTCCTGCTGGGGCTGCATTATCAGGAGACAGGTTGGACCTCCCGGGCCCTGACAGTTTTGGGGGGACCCCTGGGGTTCCGTGGGCCACACTTTGGGAAACGGTGCTCTCGGAGCAGCACGGGCCCCAGGCCACCGGCTGCTCTGTCTCCCTCGCTCTTCACACTCCGCATGCCGAGGGCGGTTCGCAGGCGGGTTCTCCCCTCCCCATCCCCCCTCTCCCTCTCCCTCTCCCCCCAGCCGATGGGGGGGCGTCCCGGCTGCTCGCCACCTCACTGCGCTGGCTGAGGGACCCCGAATCCGGGACCCGCCCCGCCCGGGCTCCGCTCTGCGAGGCCTCTCGGGCCCTCAGCACCCAGTTGCTCCTGTCCACCTGGGGTGAGCCCCCCACCCCCCCCCCCCCCCCCCCCCCCCCCCCCGCTGGTCCCACACCCCCTCCCCTGGCCCCACCCTCCCACCCGCTGGCCCCAGGGGAGCGAGGTGCCTGCAGTGGCCTGGCTGGACAGGCCCAGCGACAGCCTTCACTCCCGCCTTCTCCTCCTCTGGGTCTGGGGTGGGGGTAGGGGTAGGGGTAGGTGGCCCTCTGGAGAAGCTACAGCTCCCCTCACCCGCCGACCGTGGGGGTGCTCTGACCTCCTCCTCATCGTCCAGTTCCTCCTCCCTGGACCCCCCTCCCAGCCCGAGACGGAGCTGGGAGCACTGGCCAGTGTGTGTGTGTGTGTGTGTTGGGGGGTGAATAGAGCAGGTGACTGGGGGGAGGTGAGGAGCCCCCGCAGGTGGGCCCAGGGGAGAGGAGGGGGGACAGGCAGAGACGCAGGGGGACCCCAGGGGGACCAGGAAGAGCCGGCGGAGTTTGGGGAGCGCCTCCTGGGCCCCCGCACGGCCCCCCGCCCCGCCAGGCTGGGGGTGGTTCGCCCTCCCGGAGCCGGGTCTGCGCAGGCTGGGTGGTCCGTGGGGGGCGGGGCCGTCTGGGAGGGAGAGGCGCCAGGGGGCCGGAGCGGGGATGCCGGCGGCGGGCGTGGCACCCGCTTCCTGGGCGCTGCTGGGGGGTGGGGGCAGAGGGAGCAGGCCGGGGCCTGCAGGACCCCCCACATTCCCGAGGCGGCCGCCCGGGAGCCGGGCCAGGGCTTCGTGGGAGGCCGCGGGGTAGGTGGAGGGTCTCGGGGGTGGGACCCCTCCTCTGGCTTGTCTGGGCCCCACACCCTGAGGCCCCGGCCGGGTGGTTGGGGGTGGGGGTGGGTTGCTACGCTGGGCCTCTCTGCCCCCCAGCCCGCCGGGCACTGAGTGGCTCCACTGGGCGGGCACGGGACCAGAAGGAATGGCTGAGGTCGGGGCGAGGCTGAGCAGAGGCCGGGGCCTGAGGCGGGAGGTGTCCCCTGAACCAGGCCGGGTCCTGGGGCAGCGGGGGAGGGAGAGGCTGGGGACAGCGCCCCGCACATCCGGCTCAGCCCCTCCACTCCCCGGCCCCCCCACCTGGCCACCACCCACGCCCTGAGGCCTCCACTCCTGCTGCCCGCAAGCTGTGAGGGTGGGCAGGGCCCGGGGACAAGGACAGGCAGGCAGGGCAGAGGGACGGAGGCTCGGTGCCCACCCCGTGTTGGCCGCGCCCGGCTCCGTGGGGCTGGTGCCTCCGGAGGTGACGGTGCCAGTCTCGCCGGGCCCCACGCCCGGCCTGCGCCCGGCAACGTGTCGGGACATGGTGCTGCTCCCTCCGCGCCAGGAAGCGCCCGCGACCGGGAGCTGGTGAGAGGGACGGGGCGGCCAGAGCCAGCAGTGGCCGAGCCAGCAGTGGCCGAGCCAGCAGTGGCCGAGCCGGGCCAGAGACCCCAGGAGGGTGAGCCTGGGGGTGGGGTCAGCCAGGGGCCCAGGAGGAGGGGCAGGGGCGGGGTGGCAGAGGGACCCGGGGGGCGGGGCTCCCTGTGGGAGGAGGAGCAGGTCCTGGGTGCCCGGCCTGCGGGCCCACGCCCCACGCTCTCCTGAGCCGGGACCCCGGGAGCCGGCAGGCGAGTCCAGGTCTGTGCGGACCGTGGAGGGTGGGCCAAGCAGGGGCTGGAGCTGCAGGAGGAGGACCTGCGAGGCCCGGGTGTGAGGTGGGGCTGCTCTGTGGGAGACAGGTTTTCCCAGGAGCCTGAGGTCCACCCCCCACTGCCCCCTGACCCGTCCAGTTCCTCCCAGTGGCCTGAGGGCCTGCTGCCCATTGAGGACCAGGCCCGGGAGCTGTGTCCTGTGCATGTAGAGGGCCCGAGCCCAGGCCGAGACCACGGCTCTGCAGTCTCTGTGGCCGGGGAGGGGGCGGTGGGCACCCAGAGGTCTGGAGGGGCCGGCCTGGGCCCAGGAGGTGCTGGATGGGGGGAGAGGAGGAGGAGGGGCTCCAAGCAGGAGGGGAGCCTGAGCAGGGGCCGGGGAGGGGCTGACCTCAGGGGGACCCAGAGGAGGAGGAGGAGGAGGCCCGGGCCTCGGAGGGGTGAGAGTTGGGACCTCGGGGGTGAGAGTTGGGGGCCTGGACCACAGCCCAGTGGCCAAGGGCAGCGGGCAGCCTGGGAGCCGGCGTGGCCCCGACTCACTGCACAGACGAGGGTGCGACAGGGCCGCGTGACCCGGGTGACCTCTGAGGACCGGGCCGGGGCGGAGGGGGGTCCCTGTGTGTCGGGGCAGGTCCACCGGGCAGAGCACGGGCCTCTGCTCGAGGGGGAGTCCCGGGCACAGGGAGCCCAGCCTGACGTTCCCCCCCACCCCCCGCCCCCGCCCCTGCCAGGTGCCATGAGCTGCAGACTCCGCCCCCACGGGGACCCCAGGGCAGAGGCACCTCCGGCTGACAGCACACCCCAGCGGTGACCGGGTCACCCCTCCTCTCGGTGGCTGGTCCCCTGCAGAGCCCGGACCCCCCTCCATGGCTCCCCCACCCCGGGACCCGGGGCCCCCGCTGGGGAGCCGGCGGCCCTTCCTGAGCGACAATGTCCTGCCCGTGGGTGAGTGAGGCTCTGCCGCCCCCAGCTCTCCGGACGGGTGGCCGTGGGCAGTGGGTGGCGGGCTGCTGAGGGGGAGTCCAGGCAGGTGCCCCCCCTCTACTCCGGGTCCGGGCAGCTCCTGATCCTGGCGGCCCAGCCTCCTTGGGGGCGAGGCCTGGCCTCCCTGGGCCTGGTCGTCTCTGCCGTCTCTGTGACCTGTAACCTGTGACCTCTGACCTCCTGCACTCGGTTGCGCCGGGTTAGGCGTTTAGGCGACGCTGTCTTCTCTCTGAGTTTGGAAAGGGGCGGCTGGGGGGGTGCCCGGCGTCCGGCATGGACCCCCCGTGCGCAGCTGGGTGAGGAGGGCAGCCACCACCCGGACAGGAAGTGGGACGTCCGCCTCCCCCTGCCCCTCCCCGTGGCTGGGCTGCCCCCCCCTCGCTGGGCTGCCCCCGAGCCCAGGGGTCCCCACCCTCTGACCCCCCACATTTGGAGCCGCAAGGTGTGCACCGGGCTGTGACGGGCGGAGCTCTAGGAGGAGGGCAGGCCCCGCCCAGCAGCATGGACTCCCCCCGGAGACGGCGAGGTCTCCCTCCCGCCGTGTGATTACCCGGGCCAGCCAGCTGGGGT
Source organism: Lasiurus cinereus (assembly GCA_011751065.1). NCBI lineage: Eukaryota > Metazoa > Chordata > Mammalia > Chiroptera > Vespertilionidae > Lasiurus > Lasiurus cinereus. The sequence continues at coordinate 112,612 of JAAGEH010000230.1, forward strand.
GGCCCACGTGGAGAAATTCCCCGCCACCCAGGCGGACCAGGCACGGGAAGCGGATGCTGGCCTCTCCCTCTCCCCCCTCTCCCCCCCAGCTGGCTGCTCTCTGTCCGGGGTCCCCGTCGTCGGGGGCTGAGCTGAGCCGCCCGGGCGGATGAGATGGCGGGTGTTTGCCGCGCCCCTGCCCTGCAGCCCGGGACCCAGCCACCCTCAGGGCGAGGGCACAGACCTTGGCAGGGGGGCACGTGGGCTGGGCCGCTGGGTGGATCGGGGGTGACTCTTTGCCGCCGGGGGGTGTGGGGCCGGGGCCTGGGCTCCATCAGGCAGGAAGGGTCCCCGCCTTGGGGGGCGGGGGCTCTGGGTGTGGACCTGGAGCCCCTGGACCCGTCTGGTGGGGGGGAGCCCTGGCTTCCGGCCTGCCCCCGGCTGCTGGCCGTGTAGAGGGTGCGGGGTGTGTGTGTGAGGGGGTCCCCTCTGTCTCAGCCGTCCCGGGAGGCGGGGGAGAGCGAGGAGGGAGGGCTGCGTGAGGCCCAGCCAGCCCGTGGCTGTGACGAGGGGCCTGCTTCCCAGGGGGGCTGTGCACCCCGGGACCCGCTCTTCCTGGGGGGCCTGCAGCCCGCTTGGCCACGGCTCCCGGGACCGCCGGGTGGTGGAGCCTCACACACACGTGTGCCGTGTGCGCCGCCGGATCCGGTGTGTGCGTGCATGTTCTCGCCGCCGGACCAGCCCGGGCCTGCTCCTCCTCGTGCCCCAGAGGCGTCCGGACAGGCTCCGCCCCAGCCGTGTCTGCTCGGGGCTCACAGCCCCCCCATCCCAGGTCCCCACCTGCTTCTCAGCGCGGCCGGGAGGGGCACGAGGGAAGGTACTGGACGGGACAGGGGGCTCTGGGCCAGAGACGAGGCCGGGGGTGGGGGTTCAGGCGGGGCCCTGGTGGGCGGGGAGCCTGAAGTCCTGGGTGCGGGGAGGTGGCCGGCTCTGCTGACGTCCAGCGGGTCCTGGCTGGGTGCTGGGCGGCGGGAGGGGCACCTCCTCTGGCCCCCGAGGTCGCTCTGGCGGCACCACTGACCAATGGGAGGAGTCCCCGCCAGGAGAGGGAGGGCCCAGAGCCAGAGCAGCCCTGACCTAAGGGGCTGCCTGACCACTGTCCCCTGCTGGTCAGGGCTCCGCCATTTGGGGCCCAAGTGTCTGGGCTCCTGGGAGTGGGAGCACCCGCAGGCCCGCTGGGTGGGTGGGTGGGGGTCACAGGGCGTCCAGTCCGGAAGGTCGGCCTGCAGTCTGGCCTGCGCCCTGGCATTCAGGCCACAGGGTCGGGCGGCTCACGTGCAGCCCCTGGCATTGCCCTCGGGTCCTCCTCCAACCAGGCGGGAGCAGGGCCTGGAGCTCCCACGAGGAGGGGAGGGAGGGAGCCCCCTGCTGGCCGGGCTGGGGGTGGACGTGCGCCCGGCCCTGGCCCGGGGCGGTGGGGCTGCGGGAGGCTCAGGCCCCACCGGCGGCCCCCGCCCCCACCCTGCGCTGGCTCACCCCAGTTCTCGGTGTCCATGGTAACTGAGGGGGTGTTCCAGGGCTCAGGGTGGGGAGAATGCGAGCGAGGGAGGAGGGGGAGGGCGGGGTGGGGTCGGGCCCCTCCCCCAGCGCCGGGGCCTGGCAGGTGGGCGTCCGGCCATGGGTGTGGCAGTGCCCACCGTGCCCACAGCTAAGGCACCGAGGGCCAGGCTGGGGGTGGCGAGGCTGGAGCTGCCGAGGCTGGGCCCCTGGTCCTGACAGCTCACCCCCCACTCCCCCCGCCCCCTCCCCAGGATCTAGAGCGCCGCCCGGGAGGCTGTGGGTCACAGATGTGGACAGACAAGAAGGAGCGTCCTGCGGGGAGCCAGGCCCCCACGTCGCAGGGTGAGGGGAGCAGTGGCTCCCCACCGGCCGCCCCAGGTCCCCGTCTGCCACCCACCGGGAGGCGTTGGGGTCCGGCTTCTGGGGGTGCAGGGCCCTGCGGCATCAAGGGGCCGGTCCACGGACCTGCCTCGCCCCTGGGACACCCTGGCCTGGTGGTCGCTGGTGCCCTGCGGGGACTGGCCCTGGGGGTGGGGCTGGGGCACAGGCCTTGGGGGGACCTGCCCACCTCCGTTAGCTCAGGGCCAGGGCAGCCAGTGAGCTCCGGGCTGGGGGACTGGGTAGGGCGCCACCCCCCACATCTGTGGTCGGAGGACAGGCCACAGCCACGCCCTCCCCGCCGAGGAGGTGCGGAGGGAGCGAGGGCCGCTCAGAGGGGACCCTCGCTTCGTGCAGCAGGGTTTGCTTTGTGGGTGAGCGAACGCTGGCCCAGGGGGTGGGGGCAGAGAGGGGTGGGTAAGGGTGGGACGCCGTGTTGGACCCACCGGCCCAGGGATTGGAAACCGCAGGGGGGGCGTGTGCGCTGGGACTGCTGGGGTCCCCACACAGGGCAGCGCCCGCCTGGGTCTCAGGCCTCCGAGGCCGACGTATCCTCCCGACACCTCGGGGTGGGCAGGGCCGGCACCAGGACACCGAGGGGCAGGGCCGGGGGCACAGCTGGGCTGGAAGCCGAGGCCTCCGGTCTGCAGGGTGGGAGGTGGTCCTTCTTTTCTAAAACCAACGTTTTCACTGACGTCAGAGAGGAAGGGGGAGAGTCTTCCTGAGCGGGGGCGTGGGGTGTGGTGTGTGGGGACCCCGCTTTCCCGCCTGACGGCGTGTACAGAGCCACCCCCGCCCCGGGTTCCGTCCGGTTCTGTCCGCCCGGCTGGCTTCTCCTTTCCCGGCTCCGAGGAGGAGCTGAGGAGTCACAGCCCGATGGGAGGGTGAGCTCAGCCTCCCTCCTCCCTGTCCCTCAAGCCCAACCCCGGCCTGGACACACCAGGTCTCCCCTAACCAGCTCCCTCTCACCAGCTCCCTCTAACCAGCTCCCTCTAACCAGCTCCCT